>CM072822.1:41458779-42058779 GCA_036937905.1 Salvia rosmarinus | reverse complement strand
TGAGATGTATATGATTGATCTATTTGGGAGGATGTAACAAGGGCAAAAAAAATCATAATGATGAGAATAAAATTTATGATCACCGACTCAACACGATGGATATGACTCAGGCACTACGGAGAGTATATAAACATGAAAAACGAAAGATAAAAAAAACGAAGAAGGCATGGACAAAAAAATGTATAACCAGACACGGAAGATACGATCTCGCATGGGGCAAGGCTCTCATACCAAATGATAACCACACATCTCACTCTTTAATCCTAATTTTATTTTTCAATGACCTACAACGAAGTAAATAACTCCATGACCCTAAAACACCCAACGAAAACTAACCTAAAAAAATTGACGAAATTCCCCACTTTTTTTTTACTTTTTTCCTAGCCTCTCTAGGGACCTCTGTTACACGAATATCAAAACTAGAAATAACGAAACTGCAATTTTTTTTCCGCCAATTTACTCATTTTTTCCCACCAATTTTTTTCCCTTGAATTTACTCTTTTTCCATTTCTGATTCTAGGCTACGTATTCGCGTCAATTCACTCTTTTTTCCTGTCTCTATTAGATAAGTACTTCACAATGACTTGGAATTTAAGACTTGGAATGATCTGGATAAAATTTGATCTCAAACAAATAAAGAGCAAGTAAATTTTCGTTCCCTAGTGAGATGTATATGATTGATCTATTTGGGAGGATCTAACAAGGACAAAAAAATCTATATGATTAGAATAAAATTTATGATCACTGACTCAACAAGATGGATATGAATCAAACACTACGGATGGTATATAAACATGAAAAACGAAAGGAAAAACAACGAAGAAGGCACGGACAAAAAAACGAATAACCAAACACATAAGACACGACCTCGCTTGGGGCAAGGCTCTAATTCCAAATGATAACCACACAACTCCCTCATTAATCCTAATTCGGTTTTCCAATGACCCACAACGAAGTATATGACTCAAGGACCCCAAAACAACCAACGAAAACTAAACAAAAAAAAATTTGACGAGATTCCCCAAAAAAATTTCGAATTTTTTCCTAGCCTCTATAGGGACTTCTGTTTCATTACTATCAAAACTAGAAATAACGAAACTGCAAATTTTTTTCCCGCCAATTTACTCTTTTTACGCGTCTGATTCTGCTATGTATTCGCATCAATTTACTCTTTTTTCAGCCTGTAACAGATCACTATTTCAAAATGACTGGGAATTTAGGACTTGGAATGATCTGGATTGATTTTGATCTCAAACAAATAAAGAGCAAGTAAATTTTCGTTCCCTAGTGAAGTCTATAAGATTGATTTATTTGGGAGGATTTAACAAAGACAAAAAAAATCTATGATGATCACCGACTTAACATGATGAATAGGACTCAGACACTATGGATGGCATATAAACACGAAAAACGAAAGAAAAAACAACGAAGAAGGCACGGACAGAAAAATGAATAACCAGACACGTAAGACACGACCTCTCTCGGGGAAAGGCTCTGATACCAAATGATAACCACACATTTCCCTCTTTAATCCTAATTTGGTTTTCCAATAACCCATAACGAAGTATATGACTCCAGGACCCCAAAACACCCAATGAAAACTAAACAATTTTTTTTCGAAATTCCCGTAATTTTTTTTGATTTTTTTCCTACCCTCTCTAGGGACCTCTGTTACACGAATATCAAAACTAGAAATAACGAAATTGCAATTTTTTTTCCCGCCAATTTACTCATTTTTTTTCCCACCAATTTTTTTCCCGTAAATTTACTCTTTTTCCGCTTCTGATTCTAGGCTACGTATTCGCGTCAATTTACTCTTTTTTTCGTCTCTAATTGATAACTATTTCACAATGACTTGGAATTTAGGACTTGGAATGATCTGGATAAATTTTGATCTCAAACTAATAAAGAGCAAGTAAATTTTCGATCCCTAGTGAGATGTATATGATTGATCTATTTGGGAGGATCTAAAAAGGACAAAAAAAATCTTAATGATTAGAATAAAATTTATGATCACCGACTCAACACGATGGATATGACTCAGACACTACGAATGGTATATAAACATGAAAAACGAAAGAAAAAAAACGAAGAAGGTACGGACAGAAAAATGAATAACCAGACACGGAAGACACGATCTCGCACGGGGCAAGGCTCTGATACCAAATGATAACCACGCATCTCACTCTTTAATCCTAATTTTATTTTTCAATGACCTACAACGAAGTAAATGACTCAAGGACCCCAAAACACCCAACGAAAACTAACCTAAATAAATTGACGAAATTACCCACTTTTTTTTGACTTTTTTCCTAGCCTCTCTAGGGACTTCTGTTCCACGAATATCAAAACTAGAAATAACGAATCTGCAAATTTTTTCCCGCCAATTTAATCTTTTTCCGCGTCTGATTCTGGGCTACGTATTCGCGTCAATTTACTCTTTTTTCCACCTCTAACAGATCACTACTTCAAAATGACTGGGAATTTAGGACTTGGAATGATCTGGATAAATTTTGATCTCAAACAAATAAAGAGCAAGTATATTTTTGTTCCCTAGTGAGGTGTATATGATTAATTTATTTGGGAGGATCTAACAAGGACAAAAAAAATCTATGATAATCAGAATATATATGATGATCACCGACTTAACATGATGAATAGGACTCATACACTATGGATGGTATATAAACAAGAAAAACGAAAGAAAAAACAACGAAGAAGGCACAGATGAATAACCAGACACGGAAGACACGACCTCGCTCGGGGTAAGACTCTGATACCAAAAGATAACCACACATCTCCCTCTTTAATTCTAATTTGGTTTTCCTATGACCCACAACGAAGTATATGACTCAAGGACCCCAAAACACCCAACGAAAACTAAACAAAACAAATTGACGAAATTTGTAAAACCCCGTCCTTCCTAAGCTTTAGGTTTTCTTGGCACATTTTTCGAGAAGGGGTCAAGGGTTGACTTTTTATTTCGGTGATGCGACCGTCATGAAACCTTAGGCGTTGCGAAAAGTTTCTTATGACAAATTCATAGACACTAAGTATGCAGTTTTTCGACCACCCATGAATGTTTGGCACTCCGAGGAAGTTATCGAAAAACCTGACTTTTCATCGACTTTTAAAAGCATATCTTCTTTATAGTCGTTGTATACGGTATTTTATTTGAGTCTATGGGTACCAAGTTTGCTAAATTTAGAGTTCGTTTGTAAAGATCGTCGCTTTTGCGTTTTGAAAATGGGCGACTGCATGCAATGCTGTGACCCCTCTTTCCTATAAAATGAGGGCTAGGCCTTCATTTTCAATGTTTATTTTCTTCGTCTCTGTGTTTACGGAAGAGCCGAGCAGCTCAGTACGCTTTGCGGAAGCTTGGAGGATCAAGCCGGGAGGCTCGTCGGCGGCGCCATTCTTGCTGTTGCTGCCACCACCACCGATCGCCCTCTCCAGCAGCCCTATTTTTTGTTTTTTCCTTTTCTTATTTTGATTCCGCCTTTTAGTAGATAGCATAGCATAGAACTCGGGTTTCTAAAGGGACGGGACGAGAAAACGGCCGGAGGCAGGCCAATTTGGCTGCCGACCGCCGTCGCCCCTCTTGGCCGCCGATTGGTGGTCAACGGGCCATCTTTTGGCTACGGGCACTTTAGATTTTGAGTTCGAGCTATGCATTCTACTAAAATACCGATTCCGTTTTTCTGTTTTTCGTGTTTATGCATGTCGGGATGTTTTCCGTTGTATCGAGTTTTCTAAAGGAAGTACATGCCCGAGTTATCCATTTTCAACATAGTTTGTCATTCCATGTTCCTCGTAATGCATATTGCTTATGTTTCCAATTTCATGCATCGGTTTTGGATGGTTTATCCTAGATTTGAGGATAGGCATCGATTTTTGAAGCTTCTTCGCTGCTAAGATTTGTGTCAACTTGCATGCATGCATATTTGGAAGGTACTCTATTATAGGTCGGATGCCCTGAAAATATTTCCCTTCTGCATCGATTTGATTTGAAAACCCGGAGGGTGCCAAATGTGGGTTCAGAAGTCGAAAACCCCCGTTTCGTTTCGATCATCGTTTGGACCAGGTCGTTGCTTAGATTTTTGGGATGTGACTTCAAAAGTTGTTCCATCTTGTTACCAGGTACCTACCAGTGCGATCTGTGAAGTTGTTGGATCTGCGGATAGCTCCCGCCACGTTTTAAATGCATTCGGGTTGGGTTATATATGCTTAGTTTGAGTTATTTACTCTGATATTTCAAAATAAAACATGTGCACAATGCAAAATGTTTTAAATAAGTTATTACTGTTCTCTGATCCGAGATATGGTTCTATTATGATTGTGCACGGATCTCTATTCGGTGGGTTGATCACCATCTTGAGTATTGATCGTAAGGGGATAGACCCCGAACACGTGGTTATGGTTCTGAAGGGGATAGACCCCGAAGTCCACACGGAAATGATAATGAGGTGGTTATGGTTCTGACGGGGATAGACCCCTGAAGTCCACATCGAGTTAGCCGGCTGGATACGTTCCAAGCATGGGCTGACTGGATATGTTCCAGGCCGAGATATGATGGGCTGGCTGGATATGTTCCGGGCCGAGAGATGTGATGGGCTGACGGGATACGTTCCGAGCCGTGGTTCTATGATGGAGTAACCGTAATAACGGGTCAGGTATCAAAAGGAAAATTCTCTTTTAGCTTACTTAGAAGTGGGTTTACGTTTTAAAACCGTCTAAGGTAAGTGCTCTAAACACGGTATCATGGATTTTGTTTTTTGTTAAAAACCCCAGCTGAGTGCGCTAGTGCTTACCCCAAAATCTTTTCAAATGTTTTTCATCAGATGGATGAGGGCTGGATGGGCGACGCTGAGGGGTTGAGTTGTGGTTCCTTTCACGCTACCTGCTTCCGTGATGTTGTTTTATATATATGTATTCTGTTGTGGATGTATTCTTGTCCCTTTATTTTGCTCTATGATTGGGAACACGATTTGCTATTATGTTATTATGTTGTGAGTCTCGACAAGAGCATGCTATGTAGTTGACCGGTCTAGTCAACCTGATGTAATACTATTTTTGTTCATTGAAATTAAGTTTTCGATATGATTCTGTTGGTGGATTGTTAGCTCACCCATCCCCTTCAGGATATGTCCTAGTTATAGAGAAGATGTTGTCCGATTTTATGGTCTTATCTTCTTATTATATATGCTTTATGTACCCCTCCTTCTTCCCCGCTATTTAATCCCCATCCCTAATCACACCCCAGCATCCGTGCCTTCTCTCGGGAATTGGGGCGTGACAGCTTTGTATCAGAGCAATGATCTTGGCTCTGACATATAGCTTTATTATCTGATACCAAGCATGGTATCGAGGCGATGTTCTTAGCACCTAGTTTTCGTGATTATCGATATCAAAGCGATTCATTTGCTTTGTATCACATCGTTCATAAAATTGAGTGTTTAGAACTTGTTCTTCTAAACTGTTTATCAGGTACATCTACCCTCAGCTCGCCGTCAGACCGCCTCCTTTCAAAAGGGGAAGAGGTATGTGTTTATTTGTTGGTGCTTTATGTGGTTATGTGAGCTTGATATGATCTTTGTTTCTTGTGCTTTGGTATGGTAAGAATTTACGTGATGTAAACGTGATGTGGATGTTGAGGTGATATGGATGTGGTATGGTTGGGTGTTGATGTGGATGTGAAAGTGAATTGTCGATGGGACGGGAGAGCCTATGCGACTG
This sequence comes from Salvia rosmarinus, assembly GCA_036937905.1. Lineage (NCBI taxonomy): Eukaryota > Viridiplantae > Streptophyta > Magnoliopsida > Lamiales > Lamiaceae > Salvia > Salvia rosmarinus. The sequence goes on along the minus strand of CM072822.1, from coordinate 42,053,043 downwards.
TGATATGAAAATCATTGATTTGATATGATGTGATTGATATGATCACGGATGGTAGATATGAGTCTATGTGTTTACATAGCAATATGTTGTTGATTGAAATCTTGTTTATTTTTATAAACAAGTGCTTGTAAGTGAATCCTGTATTTGCTTGCGTGATTATTGTTATGAATATCGATACTGATATTGATATGTCTTGAAGGTGAACATCTGTCTGAGACATGATTACCTAGATGACTGGGGCGAAAAAGGAAACGTGAATATTTGTTGTTGTTTTATGATAAACTAACATGTAAGTTTATGGATATTCAGGGGCCCAGACAACGTTGGTTAAGATCTCACAGGATGGATGAACAGATCCGTAAGTTCAGAGAGTGTACCAGGAATGTCCACGAGCCATTGGGAGTGTTTCTGGGAAGGTTTGTTGGATTGTGGAGGAAGATCGAGATAGTGGGAAAATGTCGAGTATGAGGCTTATTACGGATAGCGGAGAGGCTACCAGCGGGTTGGCGACCATGGGCGAAGAGCAAGGTTACGTGATGTTCCGTTGTGATCCAGTTACCAAACATCTCACTCTGGATTTCACTGAGTTCGCTGCTCGAGTTTGGAGATAGTGGACCGATCACCGGGGCATATCTTCTGAGGCAGATGTTTTCGCAAGGCATGTTCGAGGGCCGATCCAGATCGACAACATGGATGACGTTCCTGAGGAGACATTGGGAGAGCAGTCATCGCTCAAACGATCACCAGTGCGTTAGAAAACACCGATCACTACCCCTCCATCTACGACCCTCACCTTCCGGAGTACCCGGAACGATTTCGAGGTAGGACCCTCCCAGGTGAGAGAGATGATCCACCCATCTGTGGCAGAGAAGAAGCCCATGATCAGAATCACAGTACCATCGGCCAGTATCAGGTTGGCATCCAGGGAAGGAGATTCTGAGGAGGAGGTGGAAGACCCAGAGGAGGATGAGGATGAAAGTGAGGACTCAGAAGACCTGGTAATTCGGATAGCGGATGACTCGGACGAGGTCGAGCATGTCGAGGAAGGGCAAACGCCGGAGACAGGAACCCAAGAGCAGTATTCACCTGAGACCCAGGCGATCAAAGCACATCTTGGGTGGGACCATACTCACGAGAGGCTTGCTACCATGCGGGATCACTTTACCGAGGTAGGAGCCCGAGTCCGAGTGTTGATAGGAAGGGAGAGAGAGGAGGAGGAAAGGCGAGAATGGATCGGTGATGTGAACGGGGAATAGTAGATGGATATGGAGGCGAGATCTGGGTGGTCGGTATATGCGGTGGCGATCGCAGATGCGCTGTCGCATGAGGCAGGCGGCATCTTTTGGCGAGAACTGAGTCGATTCTTTTGCTCATATCTGACCTTTTTGACTGACATACCTTTGATCTTGTATTTTTACCGTCCTTCATGGACACTTGGATAATATTGATACTAACGTTGTCTATGACAGGATGTTTATGCTTTAATGCTTATACGTGATATGAGCTATGCTATGATGATGTATGATCTATGTGATGATGTGATGATGTGTTGACAGGATTGCATGGTTATATGCGATTGTGATATGTGACATATGTGATGATATGTGGTTATGGGTGATGATATGTGTGGTGATGATATATGTGGTTATCTATGCGAACGTGTTTCTAATGTTTGAACGTCGGTACAGTATGCCGAGAACAAGGAACCAGAGGAACAATAACGTGGAAGAAATCCGAGAACCACCTTTGGTTCAGCAACATGCGATCAAGAGTTTTTGTATGCAAAATCCCCCTACATTCGACGGTCTCGGCGAATCGATCGGCCGAGGCTGGATACGATCCACGAAAGGATCTTGAATACATCGGTGCGAGAAGCGAAAAGCTGAATTGTGCGACCTTTCAGCTAACCGATGAGGCTGATTTCTGGTGGGAATCCATAAAGAGGACCATGACACCAAGACAGTGGGGAAGGTACACGTGGGAAGATTTCAAGGAAGAACTCATGGAGAAGTACGTGCCTGGCATTTACAGGCAGCGAAGGCAAAACGAGTTCTGGAATCTTCATCAAGGAAGAAGGACGGTCATCGAGTATGATCGCTCGTTCAATCGTCTGTCGCGTTACGCTACGCACTGGTCGATGCAGGTGCCGGGAAGGCGGAGTTGAGGAGGACTCCGACCAGAGATCGAAATTTCACTCGTTAGTCAGGGAGATCGGCGTGTCGCGAGACTTAAACCGGGCTTTAAACATTGAGTCGATGTTGCAGGGAGAAACAATGCCACCGGACGACCGGTGGCGGAGGAAGAGGCAAGAGGAAATGGGAAGATCGAGGGAAAGGTAATAAGGTGTTCCAAGGGAACCCGAGCGGTCCAGTGATTCCGAGGAATCTGGGTATTCCGGAAAGAGAAAGGCTACATTAGGGAAGGAATTTCCAACCCATGCGGTAGTGGGGGCAAGGTGTAGAAAGGCCTTGGTGCCAGAAATGCCAGAGAAATCACTTGGGCGAGTGCAGGTAAGGTAACATCGAGTGTTACCGTTGTACGAAGTCTGGACACTACACTCGAGATTGTCCATCGATAGGAGGGCCAGCGGTGCAGCCGTCAGTGAGACAGTAGCAGGCTCCGCAGAGGCAGAACTAGGCTCCGCCAAGGATGAACACGGAGCAGGAGGTTATCCGAGGCCAGCGAACCAAAAGTCATCGTAGCAGGCTAGGGTGTACGCCTTGAATCAGCAGCAGGCAGCCCAAGCTCCCGAAAAACTTGTAGGTATAATCCATATGAGTGATATACCCGCCGCTTTGTTTGATCTGAGGAGCCTCACATTCGTTGTTTCGAGAATTGCATGTGAGAGGTTGGGTTTGGTACCCGAGGAATCACAGAGTACCACGAAATTAGCATCCCCTTGAAGTGCTAAAGGAAAAGAGATTTTCCAACCAGAAGTAAAATACGTGACGAAGGTCTATGTCAATTTGCATGTCATCGGAATGGAAGATTTCGATGTCATCTTTGGCATGGATTGGTTGGAAAAGCACAGAGCAACTATACGTTGTCTCGAGAGAGAAGTTGCTTTTCAAACAGCCAAATGAGTGGAAGTTTGTTTCCACGACATAAGGATGGGTGTTTTCGTGCCAATGATCTCAGCATTGAAGGCAGTGAGGATGATCAGGAAGGGAAGCTGTCAAACTTTCTTGGTAAGTTTGACGAGATGCGATGAACCGTCAAACGATTCAAGAAGAGCCGATGGTGTGTGAATATCCGGATGTGTTTCCCGAGGACTTGCCAGGCTTACCACCTGATAGATAAGTGGAATTCACTATTGATCTGGAACGAGGAGCAGCGCTAGTATCAAAGGCATCATACAGGATGGCACCTAAAGAATTGCAAGAACTGAAAGCGCAATTGCATGAGTTGTTGGATCTAGGTTTTTGTTGGATTTGTATATTGAAAGCAGTTTTGGTTAACCTTGTATACAATGTTTCCTGTTACCACTATTACAATCTCCTATCTGAAATGAATACTTGATTGCATATATCGTGTCCCTTATCTCATATATAAGTTAGATCATACGATTGTGTAGAAGATCACGAAGTGCGTATGATTGGTCAAGCAATGAGATATAAAAGTTTCACGGTGAGACAACTTGAGGACGAGTTGTCGGTATAGCTATGTATAGATAAGAAGTGACTTGACTTGGTTGCTTGTCTATGCTTTGATGCGTCTACGACGTATTGAAGGATCATAGTGAGATGAGTTCTTCTATCGACCGTCGTGAAGAACAAAGATCTCGGTGACTTACGATGATCTAAACCTCGATAAGGTATTAGATGAGTATGAGTTGTCGACCATCACTTTGACTTGTTATGGGTGAGGTTTATGTTCTAACCCAATATTCTCCGCATCTTGGGTGGTGGCGGTGCTTGTATGTCATGCTAGTTATTGTATCGAGTCACCTATCCGTTTAGGATGATGACGTCCCCTTAAGGAGCTCAAAATGTTTATTGTACTAAACCCCGAGGTTGAGTTAGATCAAGTACAATAATAAGGTTGAGTGGTACTACTAATGAATTAAAGATATTAATTATTTTAAGCGATGAGAATGCTATAAATAATTAATGGACGTTCGATATCTTAAATACGGCGATTCGTAATGTCTAAGTGCAAGCACGACTCAACCGGTAATAAAGGGTAAGTCGGCATTTATTTTCTAGTGGCATGAATAAATGTTTATAAATTAATTTATGTTCAATTGAACATAAGATAATTAATTTATTTGAGGCCCATCTTTATTCCTTGCATTTGATCCTGGTCGCCCGTCCGGGCCCGTAAGCTAGGCAAAATCGGCGCCCTATGCTCTTTCAAGGCAAGGATTTGATTCTCTTTATCATATAAGGATATTATTATATTTATGGGATATGCATAGATCCTTTCCATATAAGATTATTGTAATAATCCTTTCCATAAAGGTTTATGGTAATTTCCATATGGGATTATGGTAATTTCCATAAAGGATTATGGTAATTTCCATATGGGATTATGGTAATTTCCATATAGGATTATGGTAATTTCCATATGGGATTATGGTAATTTCCATAAGGATTATGGTAATATATTATAAATATGAGGTAAGAGATTAAATCTAGGTCAATGATTAATAATCATCATCATTATTTTCGAGAATTTGAGGTTCGTCATTTGAGAGATTTTCTAAAATTCTTGAGATCTTGAGGGTGATTTTCGAAGCATTCTCCATAGATCGTCCTCACTCGGCGTTGGAGATTGGGCGGCGGGATACTGATCCATAAGGTCAAAGCACGAGTCTCGATCCGTTCTTCCCAATCCACCTCGATGATTCAAAGGTAAACACGAGAAAACCAACGTGTTGCAATTAATTATATAGGTGCATGCTAGGTATATAATCAATGAATGGTGAATTAAACATCCAAGATAGATCTGGGGAGGCTAAACCTAGTTTTTCCCTACAATTGGTATCGAGCACAGGATCGATATCTTGGCTCTGTTAGATTAATTCACGTTTGATTATTCGTGCGCAATATATTAATTGTTGAATCTGCCGTTCATCGTGGCTCGCTTTTATTTTGTCGGATTTTGTTTTTCACCAGAAAATCCGTGGTTAGATTAGATTTATTTTTACGTAAATCTTATACGTAAAAGTAAAGCACGGCGCGGCGCAGATCGAGACTACGGGAAAAGCGGGTCGCACAATGCGGCGACGGCAAGCAGGCGTGCACGGCGCCACGGACGCGCCGGCGTGGCGGGCGAGCCCGAGATCCGTTTTCGGCCGAATCTGTTTTGACAAGTCCGGTCCATGCCGTGCACGCGAGGCCCGTTTTCAAACCGGTCGGTGCGCGGCACGCGGCCGTTTGAAGATTATAAAGATCATGCTTTGCAATTCTATGTAATAGATTGGGCGGGAAAGTGCGATTCCACGAGTGGAGCCACGATGAGCGTTTTATTTTATTTTATCGTTCATTGCATGTCGTGGATGTTTAAATTATGCGTTAGCATGCTATGTATGTTTAAATTACGTTGACAAACCTTTAAGTGTTTTCGTAATTGGTGCGCATAGTAAGCATGCTAGGTTTATCGCGTTTTCAAGCATATTTTAGAATTACTGCGAGCATGTTTTACATGTTGAGTTCTATAGAAAAGCATGCTAGGGTTACGTGATCTCGCATTGACAAACCTTTTGAACAAAAAGACTAAGCAAGCAAACCGACAAATTAATTTTTAAATTAAAATGTCAAGACCTCCACTTTTGATCTCTAAACAAAGTGATACGATCTGTGAGTAAGCGTCCACACGCGTGGCTTGCTTGCTTGTTTATCATAAGTTTGTTAGAGGAGATTTCTAACTAAAACATTTTAAATCTATTGAGAAGTGGGAGTTTCATGTGGCGCCCACACGCGTGGCTTGCATGTGCGATTTTCATAAGTTCTCTAGAGATAGATTTAAAATGAGATAACAAAAGAATTTGAATTGGAAGCAGTATGGTGCTAGTGAGTATGCTAATTCTAAGAATTCGTTTTCTGTTGTTAAAAATGTGGTCATTGCTTAGACATCACCTCAAGTATAACTTCCCACGAAGTCCCTTCTTGTGATAGTGATGTGGTCTAGTAAGGTCCAATCGTTAATTTCATTTGTCATAAGGATAAGTTGACATGGATTGAAATTAAATGACTAAAAGGTATATTTTAGTGCGGTAAAGAGGTTCGTGTGTGGCGTCCACACGCGTGGCTTGCATGTGGGATTCCTTGGGCGATTGGAGGTTTCAATTAATTTTGTTTTATCAAAAGGTTACAATATTATTATTCTGAATTATGTGCGATCGTATGCTTATATGTTTACATTATCGTTTGAGATATGTCTCTTACATCGATTATCAATATGCTCGCACAAAATCCGTTATCCGTCCAAATTTTATCGAGTGGAAGCGAAACATGGAATATGTTCTTATCATTTGAAGAACACATGTTTGTTCTCACTACTCTAAACTGATGCTTCTTCAAGCATCGACTAATGCGGCGAGAGTCAGCGGACTTTGGAATAAGTCGAACAATATGGCTAAATGCTATATGATGACTACTATGTCCAAAGGCTTGCAGTACTGACATCGATCGATGGTGAGCGCTGACGATAATTGGTCAAGTCTCGAGGTAAGTTTGGGCGATCGGATCGGACGATCCGCTTCCACACAATGAGAGAAATCTTGGCGTGTAAGATGGAAGAAGGAAGTTCGGTCCATGAACATGTCTCCCACATGACTCATGTCATGGATAGTCTTGATCGGTTGGGAGGAGGTATTGACGGCGAAGCCAAGGTCGATATCATCCTCAATACACGCCCAAGTCTTTTGAGAACATTCGGCGTGAATGCGATCATGAGCAAGGCGAGTATACACTTAGTCGGTTGCTCAATGATCTCGTGGCTGCTGAAGGAGTTATGTGCAAAGAGCACATGCTCTTGCTAGCACATCTAAGGGCCCAAATTTTCCGTTGCAAAATAGAAAAGAAAAGGGCACCAAAGGTTGTAGAGGTAAGGAAATAGTGGGAGTAATGGGAGCAAGAACATGGCTACCACCGGAGGCTTGAAGAAGCGAAGGAGAAGGCAAGTGCTTGAAGTGCGGTGGGCCCGGGCATTGGAAGGCTAAGTGCCCTATGCTCAAGGCTCAAGTACGCCGTTTGCTTTAATGTGAAACATGTTTAGCAACTTGTTCTACCCATTCTTGGGTAGTAGACACGCAAGCGACCGATCATGTTTGTTACACCTGCGGGGGTTCTGCGGACAAGGAGGCGAGTAATGGCGAGATAACGATCTCTATGGGCACCGCGGGCGAAATTCGAGGCCGTTGCGGTCGGAGATGTTACTTTATGTTTTGAGAGAACAATTTTAGTTTTAAAAGGCGTTTTATATGTGCGGATTTTCGGTGGAACCTTGTTTCGTTTGAAACTATTTACTCATGGATATTCATTATTTTGATAGTGGTGTTTCTATCATAAGAAATGGCGAAGTTATACGTGTTGGCACTTTATATAATTATTTGTATACTATTTACGCAAAACATAATACCTATAACTATGTTGCATCTTCTTCAAACCCTAGAAAGAAAGTTTTCTTAGCAAGATGACACCACATTTCTCGGCATCTTAGATTAGGTCACATCAATCTAAATAGGATCAAAGACCGGCTAAGAATGGGCGTTGGGTAATTTCACGATTACTCCATTCCGATCTGCGAATCTGTATAGAAGGTAAGATGTCGACCGGACCCTTCAAAGCGAAGGGTTATAGAGCCAAAGAAATGTTAGAGTTGGTCCATTCGACTGTGTGGACCGATGTCCACACAAACTCGTGGAGGGTGCAGTATTTTGTCACTTTCATTGTGATTACTCGAGTGCGGATACGTATACCGCTTCACCATAAGTCCGAATGCTTTGAGAAATTCAAAGAGTTTAAAGGCGGAAGTGGAGACGAAGCTTGGTAAGAGTATCAAGTCATGCTGATCCGATCGCGGTGGCGAATACCTCGATAACGAGTTCATGGACTATCTAGTGAAGTATGGGATTACCTCCAACAGCACTTTCAAGGCACACCACGGCAAAATGGTGTGTCGAGGCGAAAAATAGGACTCTTTTGGAAATGGTTAGATCAATGATGAGTTATGCAACATTGCCTATTTCGTTACGGGGGTATGCCTTAGAAAGCCATGGCATACTTGCTAAATCTAGTACCATCAAGTCGATCGAAGAGACCCTTCGAGTTGTGGTTTGGTATGAAGCCGGTTTAAACCACATAAGGATATGGGGCGATCCAAAGACCCGTCTTGAACAAGAAGGTTGAAAAGTTGAAGGCTAGATCCGACGCAAGGCGTTTATTGGATATCCTAGAGGAGCGAAGGTGGTTTATTCTATAGTCTAAGGATCGGAAGGTCATTATTAGCACTAATACCCGATTCTTGGAAGAGGATTATATGAAGAATCATAAGTCCAAAGTTGAAATCATTCTTGAGAATTAGAAGATAATCGTATTCATACCGATTAGGCCAAAGGTGCGAGATGTCGAGTCTAGTGGGAGGATCGACACGGATACTTCAAGAAATTGAAGTGGGTCGAGTTCCATTGGAGATACCGACCGTCAAGTGGTACCTAACTTGACAAGTTGTGCAAGATAGAGAACCACAAGTTTCGCACCCACCGTTGCCATTGTGCTGTAGAACCTCGTCGTAGTGGGAGGTTGTTCGTGGGAGAATCTTGGTTTAGTCCTGTGAAGCGAGCAGGCAATAATCGACCCATGGACATACAAGGAGGCGATACAAAACATTGATGCAAGATCATGGCACACCGCTATGGACTTAGAAATGGAGTCCATAACTGACTATGGATGTATATGAAAAGACACCTCTACCGGATGGCAAGGAAGCCATAGGCGATAAGTGGATATACAAAGGAAGAGATTCGATGGAGAGGTTTGGCTTTTAAAGCCGGGCTTGTGGCGAAAGGGTACACTTTCAGTTGAGGGCATCGTTTTCGATGAGACCTTTTCAGCATGTAGCAATGCTCAAGTCCATGAATTCTTCTTACCATAGCAGCCCACTTGAATCTAGAGGTTTGGCAAATGGTTGTTAAAACCGCTTTTCTAAGCGGTTACCTTGAGGAAGGTAGAGACATCTATATCGACAACAGAAGATTATGTGGTAAAGGGTGAAGAGCATCTAGTATGGAAGCTTAAGAAATCCATTTATGGACTTAAGCGAGCCTCCGATCATGGAACTTACGCTTTGACGAGGTGGTAAAGTCCTATGGATTTACCCAGTTGCCTAGCGAGAGTTGTGTGTATAGGTTAGATGTCAACGGTGATGTGGTATTTCTTGCACTTTATGTAGATGACATTCTTCTAGTTGGCAACAACGTGAAGCTGTTATCAAGCGTAAAGAGTTGGCTATCCGATCGGTTTCAAATGAAAGACTAAGGAGATGCGCGTACATTCTTGGGATCAAGGTTCACCGAGATCGCAAGAAGAAAATGTTGAGCTTATCTCGGGCGTCTTACATTGATCTTGTGATTACTCGTTTTAGTATGCGGACCGCCAAGAAAGGATTGCTACCTTCGGACATGGCGTTCCTTTATCTAGACAAAGATCACCTATATTGCGCGAGGAGATAGAGGAATGAGACAAGTTCCTTACGCTTCGCCGTAGGAAATCTCATGTCGCAATCCTATGCACGAGGCCGATATACGCTATGCGGTAGGCATAGTAGCTAGATATCAATCTAACCTGGACAAGCTCATTGGACTGCGCAGAAGTATATACTCAAGTACACGAAAGGACTCGAGATCATAGGCTGGTTTACCATGCGAGATAGTCTAATGCCTTTGGGTTATCTGACTCGGTTCCAAGCTAACCGTGATGAGAAAAGTTTACCTCGGGCGATGTGTTTACCTTGGGAGGTGGAGCCGTATCCTGGCGGAGTGCAAAGTAGCGATGCATTGCGGACTCTACCATGGAAGCCGAATATGTAGCCGCCCGGAGGCTTCTAAGGAGGCTGTATGGTTCAAGAACTACCTCATGGATCTAGGTGTGGTACTGGTTTGCCCAAGAGTATCATAGTTTCTTGTGATAACTCGGTGCGATGGAAAACTCGAAGGAACCACGGACCCACAAGGCGACTAAACACATAGAGAAAGTACCATGTCATACGAGAAATCGTTAGGCGAGGTGGCGTGCTGATTGCAAAGATTGATCTGACGGATAACCTAGCGGATCCATTCACGAAAGCTTGCCGCTATAAGTCTACGTTGAGGACACGTTAGAGGACTTGAAGCTCGCCGCAATAGTCTACGTCGCTAGATAGAGGACTTGAACTTAGAAATGGAAACTTTTGTATAAGTGGGAGAAGCAAAGTGATGGTTTTGTTTGTAATAGCTAGTAGAGACACATTGTATACTAAAGTTTGCTTTAGTATAAGTGGGAGATTGTTGGATTTGTATCTTGAAAGCGCTTTGGTTAGCTTGTATACAATGTTTCTGTTACCACTATTACAATCTCCTATCGAAATGAATACTTGATTGCATATATCGTGTCCCCTTATCTCATATATAAGTTAGATCATACGATTGTGTAGAAGATCACGAAGTGCGTATGATTGGTCAAGCAATGAGATATAAAAAGTTTCACAGTGAGACAACTTGAGGACGAGTTGTCGGTATAGGCTATGGTATAGATAAGAAGTGACATGACTTGGTTGCTTGTCTATCTTTGATGCGTCTCGGCGTATTGAAGGATCACAGTGAGATGAGTTCTACTATCTGACCGTCGTGAAGAACCAAGATCTCGGTGACTTACGATGATCTAAACCTCGATAAGGTATTAGATGAGTATGAGTTGCTGACCATCACTTTGACTTGTTATGGGTGAGGGTTATATGTTCTAACCCAATATTCTCCGCATCTTGGGTGGTGGCAGTGCTTGTATGTCATGCTAGTTATCTCAGACGTCAGTCACCGTATCCGTTTAGGATGATGACGTCCCCTTAAGGAGCTCAAAAGGTTTATTGTACTAAACCCTGCAGGTTGAGTTAGCTCAAGTACAATAATAAGGTTGAGTGGTACTACTTAAGGAATTAAAGATATTAATTATTTTAAGCAGTCAGAATGCTATAAATAATTATTGGACGTTCGATATCTTAAATGCGGGGATTCGTAATGTCTAAGTGCAAGCCGACTCAACTTGGTAATAAAGGGTAAGTCGGCATTTATTCTCTAGTGGCATGAATAAATGTTTATAAATTAATTTATGTTCTTGGTGAACATAAGATAATTAATTTATTTGAGGCCCATCTTTATTCCTTGCATTTGATCCTGGTTGGCCCATCCAGCCCGTAAGCTAGGCAAAATCGCGCCCTATGCTCTACAAGGCAAGGATTTGATTCTCTTTATCCTATAAGGATATTATTATATTTATGGGATATGCATAGATCCTTTCCATATAAGATTATGGTAATAATCCTTTCCATAAAGGTTTATGGTAATTTCCATATGGGATTATGGTAATTTCCATAAAGGATTATGGTAATTTCCATATGGGATTATGGTAATTTCCATATGGTATTATGGTAATTTCTATATAGGATTATGGTAATTTCCATATGGGATTATGGTAATTTCCATATAGGATTATGGTAATGCATTATAAATATGAGGTAAGAGATTAAATCTAGGTCGATGATTAATAATCATCATCATTATTTTCGAAATTTGAATTTGAGGTTCATCCCTTGAGAGATTTTCGAAAATTCTTGAGATCTTGAGGGTGATTTTCCAAGCATTCTCCATAGATCGCCCTCACCGACGGATATTGGGCGGCCGGATCTGATCCGAAGGTCAAAGCACGAGTCTCGATCCGTTCTTCCCGATCCACCTCGACATATTCAAAGGTAAACACGAGAAAACCCCAACGTGTTGCAATTAATTATATAGGTGCATGCTGGGTATATAATCAATGAATGGTGAATTAAACATCCAAGATAGATCCTCGGGAGAGGGCTAAACCTCGGTTTTCCCTACAGTTTTATCCAGCTTAGCGTGTCGCCGTGGGGAGCGCTAGTTCTATTCGTCAAGAAGAAGGATGGGTCAATGCGGATGTGCATTGACTACAGAGAGCTGAATAAGCTGATGATCAAGAACAGATACCCTCTTCCAAGGATCGACGATCTGTTTGACCAGCTCAAGGGAGCGAGTGTCTTCTCTAAGATCGATTTGAGGTTAGGTTACCATCAGCTAAAGATCAGGAAGGAGAATGATTCAGGTCTTGGAGGACATGTTGCGGGCAGTCATGGCCGACAGAGGAGGAAATTGGGAAGAGATATTACCTTTGGTGGAGTTTGCCTATAACAATAGTTATCAGGCCACCATAGGAATGGCTCCCTATGAAGCGTTGTACGGAAGGAAGTGTCGATCGCCACTTTATTGGGACGAAATGGGAGAGAGGAAGATGTTGGTACCAGAGATGGTTCAGCAGACTGTCGAGGTTATCGATCAGATCAAGGAAGCTTAGGATAGAAAGAAGTCCTATGCGGACCAGCGTCGCACGGATCTTGAGTTCATGGTCGGAGATCGCGTCTTCCTTAAGGATCCCCCGACGAGAGGAGTCGTTCGTTTTGGGAAGCGAGTTAAGTTGCGACCGAGGTTTGTTGGACCATTCGATGTTCTCGAGAGGATAGGCCCCGTTACCTATAGGTTAGCGTTGCCGCCTAGCATCGGAGATGTGTGATCCTCACTTTTCTAACACGAAAAACACGCAAGTATAAGGTAAGCAGAGTATCGTATCCACAGGGATTGCAATCCGAAAACACAGAAGCTAATTCTCTAATCCTTCATCATTATCCAAGCAACAGAATATGGTTTGAAAGGTTTATGGGCTTCGGATACCAAATCCAAAGCAAAGGTAACAACTTGAAAATAAACACAGGCAATAAATACTCAAAGATGAATATAAGAGATAAAGACTAACCTAGGATGCACTAATCCTATCCACAACGATGTTTATCCTACTTATTATTAACCGCTTTAATCCGAGACAAGATGGAAGATCACATATGTAGCCAACAACTTGATTCGACAATTGTGACGAGTTGATTACTAATTTTCCTATTATCTGTTGGGTCTCTAGAGGAAAATAAGCAACTCAAAAGGATCACAAAGAATATGCTTCCTACGAATGTTCCTATCTCGATTCTGACTCGAGGCTTATCCGTATCATGCATTCAAGATCGATTGACAATTAAAGCGTTACGTAATTAGCGGCAACTATGATATGCATCAAGATTGATCGTAAATCAACACATATAATTAAGCACCAAGAATCATGAATCAATGCCTGGAAGGTAAACAACAATAGCAGGAATCACAACATATAGGATAGAATCACGCAAACCCTAGGATTAGAACAGAAATTAGCTAGACATAAATAACGAAATAAAATACGAAATAATCATAAAAATAGAAATTAAATTGATAAAACCCGTAGGGAAGCGTCTGAAGAAAAATGGTTGGGTTCGTATCCAAACCTAACGAAAACGGGAAAATCGTTCGGACGAAAGCGTAGAACTAATGCTAGAACGATGGAAAACTAATGCTAGAATTAATCTAAACCAAAACTAAAGTGAAAATAAATGAAAAACAATGAAAAAACTTAGAAAAATGTCCAAAAACGCAGCTGTGGAAGGTTGGGGGCGCGAGGGATGTAATGCCCTATTTATAGATTAGGGAAGAAACCCTAATTTCCGCGTCAGCCGCCTCTCTTCGCGACCGGGCTCGCGGTCGCGAGTTCGGTCGCTAGGCATCTCCCTCGCTCGGTTGTTCTCGGGCTCTCGGCAGGAACGCGCGCACTTTGGGGTTTCGCGCCTTGGCTCGCGACCACTAGGTGTGGTCACGAGAAATCGGGCAGTAGCTCTTTTGAAAGGCTGGGCGCTCGCGGGCAGGTCTTCGCGGTGGTTGGTGTGGTCGCGTCGCAAGGCGTTACCTCGCGACCGATCTAGCGATCGCTAGGAAGGTCGCGAGGCTTCAGTTTCACGCACAGATGGGGCTCGCGCCCGAGCTAGCGGCCGCGAAGGCGGTCGCTAGGCCCTGTTTTCAGCCTTCGTTTGCTCGTTCCTCGTTCCATGATTCGATTTTCAATTTATAAGCCTACAAAACATCAAAACGGAACCCAAGAGCAGTATCTTCCAAGAATATGTAAAGGCATTGAGATCGAGGCGAACGCACATAATTGATCTAAAATCATCTTTAAATATCAACAATAAGCGTGTAAAATGCGTTTATCAAACCCCCAAACTTAAAGCATTGTTTGTCCTCAAACAAAGCGAGTAATGTAAAGAAAGAATGACATAACGAGAGATCAACGGCGTCGGAAAGATGATTAACACAATCAAGCCTCGTAAATATCTCAAAGCTCAAAAATTATTAGCGCACATGACAACATTAGTCAACTCAACAATGTACAACTCTTGAAAGAAAAAATCTCGTTCAATTCCACCCTCACAACGGCATGTGCGTAAAATATAGAGTACACTCAACTCATAAGGAAATAGAGGACGTGTATACGCTCAAAAATCAATGCAATGCAAAATCTTACCATAGGCTTGCCATTTCTCTAATATCTCCACCACATCAAATGCGTTCCAATAAGGATCAAAAAGGGCTTTTCATAGGTTGTAATGTAGGCACATTGGTTAAGGTAGGATAATATATGGCTAAGTGACTTAAGTATACTCTAAGCACTTTCATCTATAAAATCAACACATATGGACTTTGTCCATTTTTCTTTTCCTTTCCAACATGCTATTTCAACATTTATGCAACCCAAGGTACCATATACTATGATAATTTACTTCCTTTATGCTCATACTATTCACAATATTTTTTTTTCTTGGCTTTGTAATAGAGCTTATACGGTCTATTCTTTTTCACACAGGTACCATACTTTATATTTTATCCCCACTTTGCATATCAAAACAAATTTTTCTCCCATTTGATTCCCTTATCCATCCTCACCTCCTATCATCCGGTTAATCGAAAGAATAAGGTCTAATAAAGGCTCAAAGAAGGCGATAAACGGTATATATCATTGAAATTTAGTGTTTGGGTAAATATGTGGTTAACAAAGATGGCCTTTTATCCTTTCCATATTCAAAACACATATTGCAGCCTCGACACAGAAAAACGGCAAGTTCTAGAAGATAATAACATGCACGATATCACACAAATAAAAGAAACTGTAACAAGATGTGTATACAGTGAAGCTCAAGTCTCACGGTTTTAGCAAATGGTTAAAAACAACAAGCTAAGCAATCTCAAGTCATCCATGCGTCATTTTCTAACATATCATGTGCACTATCATTAAAAATCAACAAAAATTTTCTATCGTCATTGGCTACATGGATTAACACATTTCACTTCAACTCGTTGATCGACCGACACAACAAAAACACGAAAGACACGACAAAAGCCCCAACATATAATAAATTAACAAAACAACGCATAAAACATAAAAAGACTCTCAACCACATCACACTCGACCACTCCCCCAAACTTATTGTCGGCAGTGTGCGATGGAGACAATAATGTTTGCGAAGAGAGTGATTGGGAGATCTTACTTCAAATGTCGCTACTCGGTGGTGGATAGAATCCTCGCCATTGATGCTATACCTTGGGTCTAAAAACAAACAAACAAGACACGACAAAACAACGAAAACAAGAAAAACAAAGCGAAAAACATAAAGCATGTAAAATGTTGGGTTACCTCCCAACCAGAGCTGGATTTTTCGTCGCTAGCTCGATGGTACCTCTCATCAATCAGGCGATTTGACAACTGAGGTCTTTCCAAACATTGATTGTCCGTATTTAGCATTTACCACTGCCCACCAATTGGCACAAGGATGGCTTCCACTGAGCTTGAACGAATCCCTCGAATTTTTATGCCGAGTCCACTTCTTCCTTGCAGCATGCTCGTCTGATGGTCTATTGAAGTTCGATCTCAAGAGTGTGCTGGCTGTGGTAGTGGTGATCGAATAGCACTCTTCAAATGTTGAGTTATCATCTCCCGTGATGGCATCATAAATCGAGATGGTTAACTCGTCTTTGTTCACACGAAAGATGAGATCACCCTCCTACACGTCGATCAGGGCCCTATCTGTGGCTAAGAACGGTCTCCCCAGAATGAGAGGCGTGTTCCATCCTCCGGCATATCGAGGACCACAAAATCCGTTGGGAAGATGAATCATTGGACTTTGATCAGCACATCCTCCACTATCCCTTTTGGCATTGTGATTGACGCGTCTGCCATTTGGAGAGTAATAGTCGTGAGCTTGATTCGCATTCTCAATTTATTAAATATGGACAACGGCATCAAATTGATGCTTGCCCCCAAATCACACAGCACTTTGGAGAAGGTATGCCCTCTAATAACACACGGTATCGAGAAGCTGCCCAGATCTTTCTATTTTAATGGCAACTT
Organism: Salvia rosmarinus; assembly: GCA_036937905.1. Lineage (NCBI taxonomy): Eukaryota > Viridiplantae > Streptophyta > Magnoliopsida > Lamiales > Lamiaceae > Salvia > Salvia rosmarinus. Next base: position 42,036,517 of record CM072822.1, on the reverse strand, counting down.
CTTTTGTAGCACAGCACTGCACTCTTGAGATACATTGACCGTCTCGAATTTCTTAAGCTTTTTCTTATTGGTCACGGCATCTTTCAAGAACTTCATATACCCCGGCACATCTTTGAGTGCATCTAGTAAGGGAATATTAATGTTTACTTTCTCGAACATTTCCAGAAATCGAGTCAGCCTCTCATCAGGCTTGGGCTTAGCCAAACGACTCAGGAACGGAATCGGCGGTGTATACGTCGAAAAATTCGGAACAGGACGTCCCTCGCGGCCCCCCTCGCAATCGCGAGGAAGGTCGCTAGGGACGCGAGCTACTTCGACAGTCTTCCTCGCGTCTGAGTGCGCGGGCGCGAGCTCCCCTCGCGCGCTCTCTGCCTAGTCTCTCGTGGCAGGGCTCGCGGTCGCGAGCTCGGTCGCGAGGTGCTGTTCTTTCACGGTCGCGGTGTCGCTCGCGTGCGCCTCATAATGACTCGCTGCGTGATGACTCGCGGCCGGGCTCGCGGGCGCGAGCTCGATCACGAGGTGCTCATTCTTTCTGCCGCCTTCGTCTTTTCGTCCCGTGTCATTCTGATATGCTTTTCCACTTCTCGTCTGGATGGCGAAGCACTGATTCTTTGGGTTCACTTCCGTATTACTCGGAAATTGGCCCATCTTTGGCTGTGCATTTTGTTGTGCAGCTATCTGACCGATTTGATTCTCCATCATCTTCATGTGTTTGCCCATGGCTGCCACGGTCGATTCCAACTGTGTTATCCTCGGCGAGTAATCTTGATGAATGAAGTCGTTGAGTAGCCGGTTGTTGGTTGCTCACAACCAGCTGTTGCATCATATCCTCTAGACTTGGCTTCTTCGCCTCTTGAATCACTCCATTACGAGCAATGAATCCTCTGGAGGTTGTTGGAGTTATTGGGGTTGGCATACAAGAAATTTGGGTGATTTACATTGTTCGGATTGTATGCCGGATTTCCCCCATGGTTCCTCTGATTGATATGATTTACCTCCTCTGTCTCGATCTGGCTCTTCAAAAGAGTGAACTTCTTCATGAGCTCGTCATATTTCGAGTCACTCTCTACAGCAGCTGCTTTCGCCACGGGCGTTCTTTCCATTGGCCACTGGTAACTGTTGGCAGCCATTTCATCTAAAATTTGGCTAGCCTCGTCCACTCGACGATTCAATAAGCATCCCCCTGCGGAAGCATCCACTATGCTCCTCGTATGCAGCATCAGCCTACTATAGAACTGCGTGATCTGCTGCTCTCTGGAGAATCCATGTTGAGGGCACCTTCTCAATAGGCCCCTAAATCTCTCCCATGCTTCGAACAATGACTCGTCTCCTTGTTGGCAAAAGTGGGAGATCTCGGCTATGATTTCTGGGCTTTGGCTGGCGGAAAATACTTAGAAAGGAACTTCTCGCAAAGTTTCCCCCAGCTATCTATCCCGGTTTAGTCCAGACTCTTGAACCAATCTTTGGCATGGTTGCGCAGATAGAATCCGAACATGCGCATCCGGATCGTGTCTTGTGGCACCCCATTCTGCTTGATGGTGTCACAAATGTCGAGGAATGTCTCCAGATGAGCATTCGGGTCCTCGGTCACTCCGCCCAAGCTGCTCCCCTTGAACCATCTTGATTAGGGCGGCTTCAACTCGAAGTTGTTTGCGTCACGTGCGGGCCCCATCCTCCTCCTTGGAATTATTCAGTGGGAGGTCGGTACATGTAGTTCAGAGGTCTCGTCTCTGGGGTAAGGACAAGGAGTCCCATATTCGCCATCTGGCGTTGCATCTCTGCGAAATCGGCTAGCATGCGTGCAGCTTGCTCGGGAGGAATGCCCCCGTTCTGTGGGTTAGCTGCCATTGCAGCCCTTCTTCTCTCTCATCTCCTTCTCCTTTGGGAATTTTCGATCTCTGGGTCAAGATTTTGCTCAGGAGGTCCCCGGGACCTTGTGATCATAAACTACCTGGAGAAAAAGAGAGAGCTTAACTCTGACAAGAATAAATAAATAATATAATATATAACTTGAATTAATAACTCCAAATTGTCAAGTTATTCCTATGTGATCTTAACAAACCCCGGCAATGGCGCCAAAATTTGATCGACAGAATTTGATCGCACGTAAATTAAAGCGCGATGTATAATGGTAAGTCGAGTATCGTATCCACATGGATTGCAATCCGAAAACACAGAAGCTAATTCTCTAATCCTTCATCATTATCCAAGCAACAGAATATGGTTTGAAAGGTTTATGGGCTTCGGATACTAAATCCAAAGCAAAGGTAACAACTTGAAAATAAACATAGGCAATAAATACTCAAAGATGAATATAAGAGATAAAGACTAACCCAAGGATGCACTAATCCTATCCACAACGATGTTTATCACGCTTATTATTAACCGTTTTAATCCAGATAAGATGGAAGATCACATATGTAGCCAACAACTTGATTCGACAATTGTGACGATTGATTACTAATTTTCCCTATTATTATTCGTCTAGAGGAAAATAAGCACTCGAAAAGGATCACAAAGAATATGCTTCCTCTGAATGTTCCTATCTCGATTCGACTCGAGCGCTTATCCGTATCATGCATTCAAGATCGATTGACAATTAAAATTGTTACGTAATTAATCGGCAACTATGATATGCATCAAGATTGATCGAAATCAACACATATAATTAAGCACTAAGAATCATGAATCAATGCGGAAGGTAAACAACAACAGCGGGAATCACAACATATAGGATAGAATCGAGCAAACCACAGGTGTAATAACCGAAAAATTTAAAACTTTTATTAGTGATGTTTGAATCACTTAGTTGTGGTTCTTAGACCTTAATTATGTTTAAGGAAACCAATGAAGCAATTAGAATCGATTAGGAGATCAAATACTAAAGAAATCAGCGATAACTAGTCTCTTGGATTAGGTTTTTAGTAGCCTAAACATAGAATGAAAGATCGAGAATGAATCTACAGAATGGATTTCATTTTAGAATCCTCACACGAAAACATGTGGGAATGCAAAGAATGAGAATTTTAGGCATACTTGCGGTCGGTCTTAAAACACTATTTGACGAGCGCGAACAACTTCGGTCCGTGCTAATCGTAATAAATGATGATAATACCAAAATCATGAAGGAATAATTTATTATGAATTTAGAAATTATAAGAATCAATTTAGAAGGAATTCTGAAGAACTTAACGAACAGCAGGGTAAAATATCTGGGAAAACCCTAAATTGATCCGAACGACCCGAAACTCGAACCGAGGGTCTAAATCAATAAAATATGCTTTATAAGACTCAAATTAATAATGAAAGCTCAAGATTTCAATAGAATTTTGAATAAGCATATTTTTTTAACCGCCGAACGCCGTTTTTCCGCGATAACTCGGAATTGACTTATCGGACGACGTCGAACTTCGTGAAATTTTATGAACATTAAAATAAGTCTTTTAAAGGCTATTTAATAAGATAGAACCTTAAGGTTCCGAGAAATCGATCGAAAGTGCGTTAAAACTTAAAGAGTCGGTATTAACATACCGAAACAGGTAATTTGACCAATCCACCTCCCAACTACCACCATGACCTTACCAAAATGGGAAATGAAAGCTATAAGGTCTGAATAACAAAGGTAAACACGTTCAAGGGCAGAACACTTTCAGCCTTTGCATTTCCTTTCATTTTTCAAACTTTCTCTCTACACTTTTCAAAATTTCAACCCCAAATCCTCCCTCCCCAACCTCTCCCACACTCAAATAATCCTTCTAAGACCATAAGAAGGTATTATTCATCATCCTCTTCCATCCTAATGGAGTGGAATATTTATTTTGAATTTTTGGGTTTAAAAACCCTAGTTTGCTCCTCATTTATTTTCGTGACTTTAGAGTCTTCAAATTCTCTTAAGCTATGAATGAAAAATGATTAGAATAATGTTCTAAGGCTAATGTAAAAATTTCATAATTTTTGGAGCATGTTTATTTTTTTTCAATTTATGCTTTATTTATTTTTAAATATGTTAAAGCATGATTTTGAGAATGTTATTATATATTATTGCTTGTTAATGTATTATAAGCATGTAGAATAAATATGGTAATTTTTAGAATATTTTTGGAATTTTCTTGTATTTGTTTGGTTTTATTTGTTGAGAAATAGTTGAGATATAGTGTTTAATATATGATATGAACATCATACATTAATCATGAAAATTTTGAAGCACTACTCCTATTTTTTCAAAAATGGGCAGAATATATTTAAGTATTTTTAAGCAATTATTTGATTTTATTTGTTGGAAATAATAGGATATATGATGTTTAGAAATAATATGAACCTAATATGCATTGTTGGGAATTATTGAAAACATATGTAAAATATGTGTGAGGGCAAAAAGAATTTCAAGCATTTGGTTCATATTATAAATATTAATTGATATTTAATGTCAATATTACATGTTTATTTCATATATAAACATATTGTGCAAGATTGGAATTTATTGAATATGTATATATATAATGTGGAATTATCGAAAACTAATTAAGGGAGAAAGCATGGTTTTAAAATTTTAATGCATGATTGAAGTGATATTTCATGTTTAGTATATAGTATAAGCATGAATTAATTTTTGTGGAATTTATTGAACACCAAAGCTTGTTGATTTGAAATTGCGAAAGTTTTAAAATTTTAACCTATGGTTTAAAATTTTATATGATGATATTGAGTTGATAATTAAATTCTATAGTATGATAGGTGTATAACATGATTTTATTGGAATTTATTGGATACATATGCTAATTGTTGCTAATTATCAAAACGTAACAAAATGGCTAAGTATGAGTTCGATTCTAATGTTAAATGATGCTATGATAGTTAATTATAAACTTAGAATGAGTGGTTGTGATTAGGGTGGATGAATGGAACACTTATGCACACTTACACAATGATTGTGTATTACATTAGAAATTAGGGTTTTCTAATGCTTAGTATAGTTTATGTTGTGTATGGTTTTGTTGATGTTGAATGTTTATGTTTATGTTGAGCGACAAACCAAAACCCCGACGTAAACAACATAATACTATATGAGCGAGAATCGAAAAGAAATCGACCAATTTCGATAACTTAAGGCGGAATAAGCGATAATCGAAGTTAGACACAAATTAGGTTTTTTTTAATGAAAGGATACTCAGCGTGAGTTCCTACGTTAGAAAAACCAAAAGTCGAGCTACAGCGTTAATATTCGATAACGACAACTCAATACGATATTAGTTGGGCGTAAACACAACTCGATAATGAATAACGATTATCGACATATGTAACCTCCGTGAGTTAAGTTAAATACCTGATGTCGTAATGTGTAAGCAACGATTCGAACATAAGATGTCGATCCTTATGTCTCAAAAGCCGAGTTAATATTCGAAGTACTTCGTTTATTCTTAAGTACTAATTACTTACATGATAGCATATGTCCACTTGAATTGTAAGTCGATATTCCTCTTTAATTATCGTGCTAATACGACAAGCCGTCAAGCATAACCTACTAGGACGTAGCTTAAATTGCTAAGTCTAGTTAGTGGCTTGAGAGTTTCCTAATTTACCAATCATAATTTGATTACCGATAACCTATAACGTAATAACGTTATAATAAAACTAAGGTTAAAAGTCGAGGATAGACTCGAATATGTGATTCATAATTGAAGTTCACCTATGAGCGATGAGGTAATATAGCTTGAGAATTGGGGATGTAAGATAATAGAAATTATCTTAAAACAATCACATAAAATCATAAAGAAACCCTAATTGGGAACTTTAAGTCGTAGTTTATAAGCGACCTTGATCGATAGAAAGAATCTAAAACGCTATTTTCTTATGAAGGGTTTGATCGTGCGTAGTCGTGAGGAAGAACATCACACCGCTCTTTTAGAACCACTAGCTTGGATTAGCGGTGGGCTTTCTTGAAAGCGAAAATGTTATGCATATCTCAAAGCATGTTTTACAAAGCTTATTGAAATATTATCACATGAAATGTTATTGATCGCCAAATGTTTATGTTTTGTTGTTATCTATCGAGATTGGTATATCGATGTGGTATGTGAATGTGTTGGTCCACCAAGCGTTAAAAAGGGTATGATCGGATCCGACTTAGTTAAGGACTAACTTTCGGATTGTGTACACGTGTGACTGTGTGTTAAGGTTAGCTACCTCGACCGGTCACGGCGACTATGTGTAGGTGGCCACCTCCATAGTGCGCGTATGAATGAATGAATGATCAGATATGGAAACAACGTGAATGAAATAGTTCGGCCGAATGCTTTTGGAAAACGATAAAATGTTTGATAGGCATGAGTCTTTTAACTAAAATCCTCATGCGCTATTGTGGGCGATTAATAACTTTGACAAAGAAAATGGTTTTGCAACGAGTCCATGAGTACTTTAGTACTTAGCCCCGCATTCGTTTTGGCGTGCGGGTTGAGCAAGGATCGATGATGGGTGCGGTGGTCTTGAGTAGCAGCTATTTTGATGCTTAATTAGAAAGGTTTCTAGAACTTTGGGCATGCATCGTCATATGCATGTCCACATGCTTATTTCTGCCTAACTACGATATTATTAATGTTTTGATTATAATTGCTTATTTTAGTATTGAATTGGAGGTCGTACCTCGTACTTTAAATACCTTACGATTGGGTTATGTTGAACCTTGAACCCCTTTGACAAGTCCTTCTACGACTTGAGTTGGTATTAGATGGTTTATCCCTTTAACCTATCGCTATTAAGTAGTTGATTGGTTGATTTTCTTGATTAGCTATGTTTATTTCATTTGCTTTATCATACGGTGACGATCCATATGATCCGTACTTCATTGGAAAGTCGAATTCGTCACAAAGTGGTATCGAGCACTTGTTCGCTCTGAACCGAGAAACCTTTCCTTGAATCATGAGTTGAAAGTTGAGTCTAGAAATTGTTTAGGTGTATTGCTACTTGCTTGCACTCCATCGTCGTCTCCGCTTCAGCGAGGAAGAAGGTAACTTTTTCAACTAAAGGTTTTTGAAATGATTGAAGTATATGAAATGTGAATTGAAATTTCAATCTTGCCTTGTTGGGAAATTGAAAAATATTTGGGAAATGGAAATTTTGAAATTGAAAAGTTGTTTCAATTGACTAGTCATTAGCTTGAATGAAAGTTACAAGCTTTAAGAACTTGGTAAATGAGTAAATGAGAATGCTTGAGTATCGCACAATGTGTCGCGATTTGTGTTTCTTGTTGTATCTGAAGCATAATAGAAGCATGATGTAAATGAGTATGTTTCCCATGAGAACATAGACTCTTAAGACGCATGATCCCTTTTTTCGCGAACTTAGTATGAGAACATAAGATATCCCCAATTGAGCGAAATACTAAGGAGGGAATGGAATCGAGAACATAGCGGAGGATCTTCGACATGAAGCAACACCAGGGATCTTAAGGATCACGACTAAGTGCATAATGAGAATAGATATGATGTGCCCTAGAAATAAGGATTTCAAAACCCTCTAGGGCCACCCCGAGGAGGTTACCCTACGATCGTCTCTTTGACCATGAAAATCGTACCATAGAATTTAGAATTTTAGGTCGTAGTAGATGTGCCGCTTTGTTGTATAGAGTCTTTTGTATACGACCTATTGGCGAGTGTTTGGCACACTTCACACGCTCGGTGTGTTGGCTACTAGCACATGCAGGAGGTACATCGCATTATGACGGTGTACTTGGCGAGTTTTATCATGAGGCGCCATCCGATATGGCGGTGTACTCCGGTTGACTTCCGCGGTGGACTTCGTCGCGCCGTGAAATATCGGCGGACTACATTTACGGCGTCGAGAGCTTTTACACGGAGGTGGATCGCGCCCGCTTTGCTAGCCACTTGAGCTATGTGTTCACGGTGTGCGGAGCTACACCACGCGGACCGTATCTGCCCTTGCGGGAATACACTTGGCGTGACGAGATTCGGAGTGGCTCCATCCAGAGGTGCCTCGCTTAGCAGCTGATGGACCGGTGTTCTTGCCTGGCAGCAGCAGGAGCATGTTCGAGGCAGGACCTTCCCACCCCCGACAGCTCACCTTCCCCGTCCTACCACCAGTAGGATTCCATCCTCGCCATTGCCAGCCCAGGCCATCACCGCCGGTCATGCCATGTCCGTCTCCACCCCCATCTGCCGGCTCTCCACCAGTCCAGCCACCGCCACCTCCGCCTGAGCCTTTGGACCATGATGCTGTAGGGATTTATGATCCCCGTGACATAGCTACATGTATAGTGAGAGAGACCGATGTCCGCCCTGTTGTTGCCCCTTTTTCCGGATGATGTCTACGAGGAAGTCATGGCTGAGATCCACCGAGACCTAGCGGCTATGGAGGAAGCGAGGGCCGCTAGAGATCGAGAGCCCGTTGTCCCCGTGCCCGACGCTGAAGGGGAAGACCCTGAGGAAGATCCGGAGGAGGATCCGGAGGAGGACCCGAGGAAGACCTGGAGGAAGACCCGAGGCGATATATCGGTGATGATGAGATGGAGGGTGGACAGCTCCCATGCTTCCATCCGACTCCGATGCATGGGCCGATCTACACTCGGGCGACCATAGATCTAGTTCTAAGGACTAGATTATCTTTTGTCTATATACTTTGTATATCTTTTGATGCATGCGGAAGCGATGAGTCGTTCGATATGAACCCATTTGATGACCACGATGGCGTGTTGATTTTTTATGCACCGTGATGAGGTACGAGTGATGCGGTATTTGTTTTGGGCATCATACTACTGTACTGGTATTTTGTAAAGTTTAAAAAGCGATGAAAGTCCTCATAGAGGCAATTGATATGACATGATGATAGCTCTTCGAGAGCCTTTTGTTTTAATATGATGTTATGTGGTATTCGATGTGTTTTTAAGAATTTTTGCTACGTATATAAATACCAAGTTGATGTATATAGATACATTAACCCTGATGGATGGTATAAGACGAGATCTAATTTCGTGTGTTTATGAAGGATAGGATGCCGCCGAGAAGGAGGAATCGTGTGATAACACCGGAAAGAGAGACCACACCACCACCACCACCACCACCACAGGCGAGACGGATCGAGGCATTCCTCGAGGCAAAACCTACCACTTTCAGCGGGACCGGGAATCCGTGGATCGCTGAACTATGGATTCGCTGCGGGCAAATCTTCAATTCCTCCACTTGCACATCACAGAACGCTTGTCATGCGTTGCCTTCAGATATTTGGCGCCGTCGACTTTTGGTGGGCGGCGAAGAGAAAACCCCGATGGAGGAAGAAGCGGAAAGTTTCTCGAGGAGGAATTCAAAGAGGAAGTGTCGAAGTACATTCCTAAGAGTTCTGGAAGAGGAAGGAGCACGAGTTTTACAACTTGCGCGAGGAAGACCACGGTCACCGATTACGACCGTGCGTTACGTGAAATGTCACGGTATGCACCTCGGTGGTCGACACCGACGAGAAGAGGACTCGAAATTTCAAGGGACTCGCCATGAGATCGGTGTCGTTGGCTGGTCACGGAGATCGACTTACCGTGAGGCCCTCGGTCAGGCATTGGACATCGAGTACCTGCACCGCTGAAGATAGAGTCGTCACCGTGCATCCCCGACTCACCAAGGAGATCGCGGGAAGAGGAAGTGGGAAGGACCCCACCAAGGGCAAGGATCGACACGGCCGGGCCAGCCGGCGGGAGGCCATGGCAAGGAAATAACGTGCCATCAGGCACAGGCGGGGAATGGGCGCCCATGGTACCCGCGTCTGGCGGAAACCAAAATTCGTGAAGCTCCCCATGTGCCCCGGTGCCATAGGAGTCATGAGGGGCATGCGCATTCACGAATGATGGATGCTTCAGTGTGGCGGAAGGGCCACTACTCGAGGATCCCTTACAGGACACGCCGAGGAGGAAATGGCCGTCCGAATGTGCCCAACCAAGTCCGACCGATCCGGGCTATCCAAGCTCAACCGATCCAACAACAGCCCCCGGTTCAGTACTATCAGCCGAATCAGCGACCATATCAACCACGGCGGCAACGACGACAACAATGGCGACAACCGCGGAAAGCGATCGACAGCCCCCAGCGGCACACAGCAGCCAACAACAACAAAGAAGCAGCAGCGGAAGCAACCACAACAACTTTTTCGGCAACAACGGCCGCCGTGAAGCGAGGGCCTCGCCTCAACCAGGAAAGAGACTTCCCGCAAGAGCCGCCAAGGAACCAAGGAAACTTGGCAGGTATGGGAATACTCCTCCAAATGCCTGTTATCCTACTGTTTGATACTGGCGCCTCGCATTCCTTTATTGCTGAAGCATGCGTAGAGAACTTAGGATTAGACCCTAAATCTGTTGAACAAATTATGAAATTTCTTCCCGATGGGAGGCATAAGAATGGTAACCCGTATGCTCGAACCTAGAACTTGGACTAGGCTCACTTAAGGTCATGACAGATAACCTTCACGTCATACCTATGACGGACGTGGACATAATCCGAGGAATGGATTGGTTAACGAACATAGTGCGACCATCCGTGTAATGAAAGAAAAATTTATTTCCAACACCCGGAGAGGAATCTACCGACTTTCACGAGATCAAATGGGAGAGAGTTCGATTATATCCGCACTACAAGCAAGGCGTTCTTTGAACAAGACCGAGAACCATGCCTACCTCGTCTACCACCGGAGGAAGATCAAAATGAGAGGAGGATGAAGGCGTTCGATCGTGAAGGAGTATCCCGGCGTTTTCGGATGAACTACGGGATTACCGCCGGACCGACGGATCGAGTTCACGATCGACCTCGAACCGAGTTACGCCGGTGTCAAAAGCTCCATACCGGATGGCACCAAAAGAGCTTGAGGAATTAAAAATCCAGCTGCAAGAACTCTTGGAGTTAGGATTCATTAGACCAGTGTGTCTCCATGGGGAGCACTGTCTTTTCGTGAAAAGAAGGATGGTACGAGGATGTGCATAGACTATCGAGAGTTAAACAAGATAACTATTAAGAATAAGTACCCTTGCCCGAATTGTGATCTGTTTGATCAACTTAAAGGAGCGAGTCTTTTCAAAGATAGATCTAAAGTCGGGATATCACCAATTGAGGATTAGACGGAGGATGTACCTAAAGCGGCTTTCCGTACAAGGTATGGTCATTTCAATTCATCGTGATGCCCTTTGGACTTACAAATGCCCCAGCGGTATTTATGGATATTATGAGCGGGGTGTTCCACCCATACCTAGACAAATTAGTCTTAGTGTTTATAGGCGATATCCTAATATACTCTAAGAATAACCAAGAACACAAAGAGCACTTGAGAGCTGTACTACAAGCGTTAAAGCGAGAGCAACTCTTGGCCAAGTTTAGCAAGTGTGAGTTTTGGTTAGGCGGTGACATTTTGGGTCACATTGTTTCCACCGAGGGAATCAGGTAGACCCTCAAGATTGATCTGATTCGAGAATGGGAGTCGCTAAAGAACCCGAATGAAATTGAGACTTCTTAGGAATGGCGGCTACTATCGAAGATTTATCGAAGGATTCTCAATGATAGCCCGACCCATGACCCAACTGTTGAGAAAGGAATCAAGTACACTGGACCGCCGAGTGTGAGGCTAGTTTCGGATGAAGGAGTTATTGACGGCACATCTTAGAAGTACCCGAGGCGGATAAAGAATACACAATCTACGGATGCTTCAAAGAATGGACTAGGTTGTGTACTAATGCAAGAAGGTAAGGTTATTGCTTACGCTTCAAGGCAATTACGCCTACATGAGTTGAACTATCCTACGCACGACACCGGAATTAGCGTGATCGTACATGCTTTAAAAATATGGAGCATCACCTTTATGGAGTTAGATGTGAGATCTATCTTGACCATAAGAGCACGAAATATTTCTTTGAGCGAAGGATCTTAACATGAGGCGGCGTAGATGGTTAGAACTAGTGAAGATTACGTGTGGTATCAATTACCACCGAGGCAAGGCTAATGTTGTAGCCGATGCCTTGAGTCGTAAATCTCATCCTAGTTTGGGATGTCTCTCGGTCGTGAGGAAATACTTATAAAAGAATTTCGGAGGATGGACATCAAGTAGTAGACCCGTCTCGACGATAGAGGGTTGTATTGCAACATTGATTGCAATCCACGACTTAAGAGTCCGAATCTTAGAAGCTCAGAGGAAGAGCAAGAAGCTAGAGGAAATCGAGCTATGATTAAGGACAATAACCACAAGAATTTTACATAAGCAATAAATAATGTTTTGTTGTATGGCGGGAGAGTGTGCGTTCGGAAGGCGAAGAACTTGAGGCGAAATCTTGAAGGAAGCCCATGAGACTTCTTATACCGCACACCGGCGGCACCAAAATGTACCAAGACCTCAAAAGAAATTTTGGTGGGATGGAATGAAGCGAGATGTGGCTTCATTTGTGGAGCGTTGTTTGGCGTGCCAACAAGTGAAAGCACTCCACCAACGACCGTATGGGACCTTACAACCGCTAGACATACCGGAATAGAAATGGGATGATATAGCCATGGACTTTGTTACCGGCTACCCAAATCACAAAGGGAATACGCTATTTGGGTCATCATTGATCGATCGACCAAGAGCACGCATTTCTACCCATTCCAATAACACATAGGTCAGACACCACTTACGGTTATGCGCTCGAGAAGTTATCCGTCTACATGGAGTTCAAAGACTATCACGTCGATAGAGATTCGAATTTTCGTCCAGATTCGGATGAGTTTACAAAAGGCGGGGACACGACTACATTTGATGCCGCGTTACATCCGCAGACGGACGAACAGTCAGAGAGGACCATTCAAACGTTGGAAGACATCGAGGACCGTTGTCCTCGATAGAGAGAAAGTTGGGAACAAGTGTTACCACTTGTGGAATTCGCCTACAATAATGACTACCAAGCGACTATTGGAATGGCCCCGTACGAAGCGCTTTACGGAAGGAAATGTCGGTCACCACTTTACTGGGATGAAGTGGGAGAAAGGAGAGTGTAAGGACCTAACTCTGTGGGAGAAATGATTGAGATCGTGCGACAGATCCGCCAACGGATCAAGGAAGCCCAGGACCGACAGAAGTCGTACGCCGACAAGCGTCGCACATAACTACATTTTGAAGAGGGAGACAAGGTCTTCTTGAAAATTTCTCCATCTAAAGGGATCGTGAGATTCGGAATCAAAGGGAAGTTGCGACCAAGTTTCATAGGACCCTATGAAATTACGGAAGAATAGGTCCGGTGACTTCTGAGACTTGCATTGCCGCCAAGTTTTGGAAGCGTGCACAATGTGTTCCACGTTTCACAACTAAGAAAGTACATACATGATCCCAGCCATGTGATACCGTCGACAGATATTATCCTAGATGACAATATGAGTTACGTAGAACTGCCTACGGAAATCTTGGACCGACGTATCCAAAGGCTAAGGAACAAAGAAATACCGCTAGTGAAAGTTCTATGGAGACACCATGGACAAGAAGAAGCAACCTGGGAGCTAGAATCAGCCATGAGGGAGAAATACCCAGATCTTTTCCAAGGTAAGCAAATTTCGGGACGAAATGTTTTTTAAGGGGGATGGTATGTAATAACCCGAAAAATTTAAAACATTTATTAGTGATGTTTGAATCACTTAGTTGTGGTTCTTAGACCTTAATTATGTTTAAGGAAACCAATGAAATGAATTAGAATCGATTCGGAGATCGAATACTAAAAAAAAAAAAGCGATAACTAGTCTCTGGGATTAGGGTTTTTCGAGTAACATGAACATAGAATGAAAGATCGAGAATGAATCTCCATGAACGGTTTCATTTTAGAATCCTCACATGAAAACATGTGGGAATGCAAAGAATGAGAATTTTCGGGCATACTTGCCCGGTCAGTCTTAAAAACACTATTTACGAGCCGGAACAACTTTCAGTCCGTGCTAATCGTAATAAATGATGATAACAACCAAAATCATGAAGGAATAATTTATTATGAATTTAGAAATTATAAGAATCAATTTAGAAGGAATTCTGAAGAACTTAACCGAACAGGGTAAAATATAAGGAAAACCCTAAATTGATCCGAACGACCGAAACTCGAACCGAGGGTCTAAATCAATAAAATATGCTTTATAAGACTCAAATTAATTATGAAATCTCAAGATTTCAATAGAATTTTGAATAAGCATATTTTTTTAATCGTCGAACGCCGTTTTTCCGCGATAACTCGGAATTGACTTATCGGACGACGTCTGAACTTCGTGAAATTTTTATGAACATTATGATAAGTCTTTTAAAGGCTATTTAATAAGATAGAACCTTAAGGTTCCGAGAAATTGATAGAAAGTGCGTTAAAACTTAAAAAGTCGGTATTAACATACCGAAACGGGTAATTTGACCAATCCACCTCCCAACTACCACCAAGACCTTACCAAAATGGGAAATGACAGCTCTAAGGTCTGAATAACAAGGGTAAACACGTTCAAGGGCAGAACACTTTCAGCCTTTGCATTTCCTTTCATTTTTCAAACTTTCTCTCTACACTTTTCAAACTTTCTACCCCAAATCCTCCCTCCCCAACCTCTCCCACACTCAAATAATCCTTCTAAGACCATAATAAGGTATTATTTATCATCCTCTTCCATCCTAATGGAGTGGAATATTTATTTTGAATTTTTTGGTTTAAAAACCCTAGTTTGCTCCTCATTTATTTTCGTGACTTTAGAGCCTTAAAATGCTCTTAAGCTATGAATGAAAAATGCTTAGAATAATTATCTAAGGCTACTGTAAAAATTTCATAATTTTTGGAGCATGTTTATTTTTTTTCGATTTATGCTTTATTTATTTTTAAATATGTTAAAGCATGATTTTGTGAATGTTATTTGATATTATTGCTTGTTAATGTATTGTAAGCATTTAGAATAAATATGGTAATTTTAAAAATATTTTTGGAATTTTCTTGTATTTGTTTGATTTTATTTGTTGAGAAATAGTTGAGATATAGTGTTTAATATATGATATGAACATCATACATTAATCATGAAAATTTTGAAACACTACTCCTATTTTTTCAAAAATGGGCAGAATATATTTAAGTATTTTTAAGCCATTATTTGATTTTATTTGTTGGAAATAATAGGATATATGATGTTTAGAAATAATATGAACCTAATATGCATTGTTGGGAATTATTGAACACATATGTAAAATATGTGTGAGGACAAAAAGAATTTCAAGCATTTGGTTCATATTATAAATATTAGTTGATATTTAATGTTAATATTACATGTATATTTCATATATAAACATATTGTGCAAGATTGGAATTTATTGAATATGTATATATATAATGTGGAATTACCGAAAACTAATTAAGGGAGAAAGCATGGTTTTAAAATTTTAATGCATGATATGAAGTGATATTTCATGTTTAGTATATAGTATAAGCATGAAATAATTTTTGTGGAATTTATTGAACACTAAAGCTTGTTGATTTGAAATTGCCGAAAGTTTTAAGAAATTTTAACCTATGGTTTAAAATTTTATATGATGATATTGAGTTGATAATTAAATTCTATAGTATGATAGGAGTATAACATGATTTTATTGGAATTTATTGGATACATATGCTAATTGTTGCTAATTATCGAAAACGTAACAAAATGGCTAAGTATGAGTTCGATTCTAATGTTAAATGATGCTATGATAGTTAATTATAAACTTAGAATGAGTGGTTGTGATTAGGGTGGATGAATGGAACACTTATGCACACTTACACAATGATTGTGTATTACATTAGAAATTAGGGTTTTCTAATGCTTAGTATAGTTTATGTTGTGTATGGTTTTGTTGATGTTGAATGTTTATGTTTATGTTGAACCTACAAACCAAAACCCGAACGTAAACAACATAATACTATATGAGCGAGAATCCAAAAGAAATCGACCAATTTCGATAACTTAAGGCGGAATAAGCGATAATCGAAGTTAGACACAAATTAGGGTTTTTTTAATGAAAGGATACTCGGCGTGAGTTCCTACGTTAGAAAAACCAAAAGTCGAGCTACAACGTTAATATTGATAACGACAACTCAATACGATATTAGTTGGGCGTAAACACAACTCGATAATGAATAACGATTATCGACATATGTAACCTCCGTGAGTTAAGTTAAATACACAATGTCGTAATGTGTAAGCAACGATTCGAACATAAGATGTCGATCCTTATGTCTCAAAAGCCGAGTTAATATTCCCGAAGTACTTCATTTATTCTTAAGTACTAATTACTTACATGATAGCATATGTCCACTTGAATTGTAAGTCAATATTCCTCTTTTAATTATCGTGCTAATACGACAAGCCGTCAAGCATAACCTACTAGGACGTAGCTAAAATTGCTAAGTCTAGTTAGTGGCTTGAGAGTTTCCTAATTTACCAATCATAATTTGATTACCGATAACCTATAACGTAATAACGTTATAATAAAACTAAGGTTAAGAGTCAAGGATAGACTCGGAATATGTGATTCATAATTGAAGTTCACCTATGAACGATGAGGTAATATAGCTTGAGAATTGGGGATGTAAGATAATAGAAATTATCTTAAAACAATCACATAAAATCATAAAGAAACCCTAATTGAGAACTTTAAGTCGTAGTTTATAAACGACCTTCGATCAATAGAAAGAATCTAAGAAACGCTATTTTCTTATGAAGGGTTTGATCGTACGTAGTCGACGAGGAAGAACATCACACCTGCTCTTTTAGAACCACTAGCTTGGATTAGCGGTGGGCTTTCTTGAAACGAAAATGTTATGCATATCTCAAAGCATGTTTACAAAGCTTATTGAAATATTATCACATGAAATGCTATTGATCGCCAAATGTTTATGTTTTGTTGTTATCCTATCGAGATTGGTATATCAACGTGGTATGTGAATGTGTTGGTCCACCAACGTTAAAAAGGGTAACGATCGGATCCGACTTAGTTAAGGACTTACTCGGATTGTGTACACGTGTGTTGTGTGTTAAGGTTAGCTACCTCGACCGGTCACGGTGACTATGTGTGAGTGGCCACTCCATAGTGCGCGTATGAATGAATGAATGATCAGATATGGAAACAACGTGAATGAAATAGTTCGGCCGAACGCTTTTGGAAAACGATAAAATGTTTGATAGGCATGAGTCTTTTAACTAAAATCCTCATGCGCTATTGTGGGCAGTTAATAACTTTTGACAAAGAAAATGTTTTTGCAACGAGTCCACTGAGTACTTTAGTACTTAGCCCTGCATTTCATTTTGACGTGCAGGTTGAGCAAGGATCGATGATGGGTGCGAGGTGGTGCAGAGTAGCAGCTATTTTTGATGCTTAATTAGAAAGGTTTCTAGAACCTTGGGCATGCATCGTCATATGCATGTCCACATGCTTATTTGCTGCCTAACTCTGATATTATTAATGTTTTGATTATAACTGCTTATTTCCGTATTGAATTGGAGGTCGTACCTCGTACTTTAAATTCTGCCCTGATTGGGTTATGTTGAACCTTGAACCCCTTTTGACAAGTCCTTCTACGACTTGAGTTGGTATTGGATGGTTTATCCCTTTAACCTATGCGCTATTAAGTAGTTGATTGGTTGATTGTCTTGATTAGCTATGTTTATTTCCGCTGCTTTATCATACCGGTGACGATCCATATGATCCGTACTTCATTGGAAAGTCGGGTCGTCACAAAGTGGTATCAGAGCACTTGTTCGCTCTGAACCCTAGAAACCCTTTCCTTGAATCATGAGTTGAAAGTTGAGTCTAGAAATTGTTTAGGTGTGACTGCTACTGCACTGCACTCCATCGTCGTCCTACTCAACGAGGAAGAAGGTAACTTTTTCAACTAAAGGTTTTTTTGAAATGATTGAAGTATATGAAATGTGAATTGAAATTTCAATACTGCCTTGTTGGGAAATTGAAAAATATTTGGGAAATGGAAATTTTTGAAATTGAAAAGTTGTTTCAATTGACTAGTCATTAGCTTGAATGAAAGTTACAAGCTTTAAGAACTTGGTAAATGAGTAAATGAGAATGCTTGAGTATCGCACAATGTGTCGCGATTTGTGTTTACTGTTGTATACGAAGCATAATAGAAGCATGATGTAAATGAGTATGTTTCCCCATGAGAACATAGACTCTTAAGACGCATGATCCCTTTTTCGCCGAACTTAGTATGAGAACATAAGATATCCCCAATTGAACGAAATACTAAGGAGAAACGAGAACATAGGGATCTTAAGGATCACAATCCGAATGGAATCGATGATGAGAGCGCGACGAGTTCTGACGGCGCAAGCGATTGCTCAAGCGGAGGACTACCGCTCACGAGTCCAAACCTCTCGACATGAAGAAATTCCAACACCACGCGTGTTACCTCTATCGTGGCATATGTAAAAGAATGAATTATAACATTATGGTTGTGTAAAATGAAATAACGATTGGTAAGTGCATAATGAGAATAGATATGATGTGATACGATAACTTGAGTAGAAATAAGGATTTCAAAACCCAATAAGCTAGGGTGACCTCGTAACTTCTACCGAAGGCTAGACGTCGGTCGTTACCCTACTCTAAGAAACCATACCGTCTCTTCCCGGAGACCCAACCATGAAAGTCGTACCATAGAATTTAGAATTTTAGGTCATAGTAGAATGTAGATTGCTATAACCTTTGTTGTATAGATGTCTTTTGTATACATATCTTCTATTAGATACACCGTTATGTTTACCGTGTCTGACCATAGTGAAACTTTCCTTTTCAGATGGCTCGGACTGTGTTCACGACTAGACGCCCTCTGTCCTCTAGGGCCACCCCTGAGGAGGTTATACGATCGTACTGCTCCTACCAGATGTGCCGCGGAGACGACCTTGGCGAGTTTTTGGCACACTTCACACGTCAGTGGGGTGCAGCACATGCCCGGGGTACATCGCATTATGACGGTGTACTCCGCCTGATCATGAGACTGCCATCCGACTGGCAGGGTTACGCCTGTGAAATATCGGCGGACTACATTTATCGGCGTCGAGAGAGCTTTGACCTGGAGGCGGATCTGCCTCGCTTTGCTAGCCACTTGAGCAATGTGTTCACGGTGTACGGAGCTGCACCATGCGGACCGTATCTGCCCGCACGGGAATACACTTGGCGTGACGAGATTCCGGAGTGGCTCCATCCAGAGGTGCCTCGCTTAGCAGCTGATGGACCGGTGTTCTTGCCTGGCAGCAGCAGGAGCATGTTCGAGGCAGGACCTTCCCACCCCCGATAGCTCACCTTCCCCGTCCTACCACCAGTAGGATTCCATCCTCGCCATTGCCCGCCCAGGCCATCACCGCCGGTCATGCCATGTCCGTCTCCACCTTCATCTGCCGGATCTCCACCATTCCAGCCACCGCCACCTCCGCCTGAGCCTTTGGACCATGATGCTGTAGGGATTTATGATCCCCGTGACATAGCTACAGGTATAGTGAGAGACCGATGTCCGCCCTGCTGTTGCCCCTTTTCTGGATGATGTATACGAGGAAGTCATGGCTGAGATCCGCCGAGACCTAGCGGCTATGGAGGAAGCCAGGGCCGCTAGAGACCGAGAGCCCGTTGTCCCCGTGCCCGACGCTGAAGAGGAAGACCCTGAGGAAGATCCGGAGGAGGATCCGGAGGAGGACCCCGAGGAAGACCCCGAGGGCGATATATCAGCTGATGACGAGATGGAAGGAGTGGACAACTCCCATGCTTCCAGTCCCGACTCTGATGCATGGAGCCCGATCTACACTCCGGGCGACCATAGATCTAGTTCTAAGGACTAGATTATCTTTTGTCTATATACTTTGTATATCTTTTGATGCATGCGGAAACGATGAGTCGTTCCGACATGAACCCATTTTGATGACCACAGTAGCGTGTTGATTTTTGTACGCACCGTGACGAGGTACAGTGATGCCGGTATTTGTTTTTGGGCATCATACTGCACGGTATTTTGTAAAGTTTAAAAGCGATGAAAGTCCTCGTAGAGGCAATTGATATGACATGATGATAGCTCTTCGAGAGCCTTTTGTTTTAATATGGTGTTATGTGGTATTCGATGTGTTTTTAAGAATTTTTGCTACGTATATAAATACCAAGTTGATGTATATAGATACATTAACCCTGATGAATGGTATAAGACGAGATCTAATTTCGTGTGTTTATGAAGGATAGGATGCCGCCGAGAAGGAGCAATCGTGTGATAACACCGGAAAGAGAGGCCACACCACCACCACCACAGGCGAGACGGATCGAGGAACTGTTCCTCAGGTAAAACCCGCCACTTTCAACGGGACCGGGGAATCCGTGTGACGCGAACTATGGATTCGCGCCTGAGAGAATCTTCATTTCCTCCACCGCACATCACAGAACGCTTGTCATGCGTTGCCTTCCGGATATTGGCGCCGCCGACTTTGGTGGGAGGCGAAGAAAAAACCCGACGAGGAAGAAGAACGGAAAGTTTCTCATGGGAGGAATTCAAAGAGGAAGTACGAGAAGTACATTCCTAAGAGTTACTGGGAAGAGGAATGAGCACGAGTTTTACAACTTGCGCGAGGAAGACCACGGTCACCGATTACGACCGTGCGTTCTGTGAAATATCACGGTATGCACCTCAGCTGGTCGACACCGACGAGAAGAGGACTGAGAAATTTCGGGTGGGACTCCGCCATGAGATCAGGGTGTCGTTGGCTGGTCACGGAGATCTGACTTACCGTGAGGCCCTAAGTCGGGCATTGGACATCGAGGCTGCACTGCCTAAAGATAGAGTCGTCACCGTGCATCCCCCGACTCACCAAGGAGATCGCGGGAAGAGGAAGTGGGAAGGACCCCACCAAGGGCAAGGATCCAACACTGGCCAGGCCGACAGGAGGCCATGGCAAGGAAATAACGTGCCATCAGGCACAGGCAGGGAATGGACGCCCATGGTACCCGTGATCCGTGGGGAAACCAAAATTCGTGAAGCTCCCATGTGCCCCGGGTGCCATAGGAGTCATAAGGGCATGCGATTCACGAATGACGGATGCTTCAAGTGTGGCGGAAGGGCCACTACCTGTCGAGGCCCCCCTATGACACGCTTAGGAGGAAATGGCCGTCCGAATGCCCAACCAACTCCAACCGGTCCGGCTATCCAAGCTCAACCGATCCAACAACAGCCCCGGTTCAAGATTATCACCGAATCAACGACCATATCAACCACGGCGGCAACGACGACAACAATGGCGACAACCGCAAAGAAAGAAGATCGGCCCCAACAGCCGCACCACAACAACAACAACAACAACAAAGAAGAAGAAGCGGCAAAGAACCACAACAACTTTTCGGCAACAACGGCCGCTTGAAGCAAGCGAGGGCCTACGCCCTCAACCAGGAAAGAGACTTCCCGCAAGAGCCGCCAAGGAACCAAGGAAACTTGGCAGGTATGGGAATACTCCTCCAAATGCCTGTTATCCTACTGTTTGATACTGGCGCCTCGCATTCCTTTATTGCTGAAGCATGCGTAGAGAACTTAGGATTAGACCCTAAATGCGCTGAACAAATTATGAGAATTTCTTCCCCAGTAGGAGGCATAAGAACGGTAACCCACGTATGCTCGAACCTAGAACTTGGACTAGGCTCACTTAAGGTCATGACAGATAACCTTCACGTCATACCTATGACGGACGTGGACATAATCCTAGGAATGGATTGGTTAACCGAACATAGTGCGACCATCCTGTGTAATGAAAGAAAAATTTATTTCCAACACCCCGAAGAGGAATATACCGACTTTCACGAGATCAACATTGGGAGGAGAGTTCCAATTATATCCGCACTACAAGCAAGGACGTTGCTGAACAAGACCGAGAACCATCCCTACCTCGTCTACCTCCAGGAGGAAGATCAGAATGAGAGGAGGATAGAAGACGTCCCGATCGTGAAGGAGTATCCCGACGTTTTTCCAGATGAACTACCGGGATTACCGCCAGACCGACAGATCGAGTTCACGATCGACCTCGAACCAGGTTCTGCCCCGGTGTCAAAAGCTCCATACCGGATGGCACCAAAAGAGCTTGAGGAATTAAAGATCCAACTGCAAGAACTCTTGGAGTTAGGATTCATTAGACCCAGTGTGTCTCCATGGGAGCACCGTCCTTTTCGTGAAAAGAAGGATGGTACATCGAGGATGTGCATAGACTATCGAGAGTTAAACAAGATAACTCTTAAGAATAAGTACCCTTGCCCCGAATCGACGATCCGTTTGATCAACTTAAAAGAGCGAGAGTCTTTTCAAAGATAGATCTAAAGTCGGGATATCACCAATTGAGGATTAGACCAGAGGATGTACCTAAAACGGCTTTCCGTACAAGGTATGGTCATTTCGAATTCATCGTGATGCCCTTTGGACTTACAAATGCCCCAAAGAAGATTTATGGAGATTATGAATGTGGTGTTCCACCCATACCAAGACAAATTCGTCTTAGTGTTCATAGACGATATCCTAATATACTCTAAGAATAACCAAGAACACAAAGAGCACTTGAGAACTGTGCTACAAACGTTAAGGCAAGAGCAACTCTTCGCCAAGTTTAGCAAGTGTGAGTTTTGGTTAGGCGGTGACATTTTTGGGTCACATTGTGTCCGCCGAGGAATCAAGGTAGACCCTCGAAGATTGATACTGAGTTCGAGAATGGGAGTCGCTAAAGAACCCGAATGAAATTGAGTTTAGGACCGGCGGCTACTATCGAAGATTTATCAAGGATTCTCAACGATAGCCCAACCCATGACCCAACTGTTGAGGAAATGAATCAAGTACACCGGACCGCCGAGTGTGAGGCTAGTTTCGAGATCAAGGAGTTCTCGACGACAAAGACTGCACTAGCGATGACCGAGGCGGATAAAGAATACACGATCTACACGGATGCTTAAAAGAATAGACTAGGTTGTGTACTAATGCAAGAAGGTAAGGTTATTGCTTACGCTTCAGGCAATTACGCCTACATGAGTTGAACTATCCCACGCACGACACCGAATTAGCAGCGGTCGTACATGCTTTAAAAATATGGAGGCATCACCTTTATGGAGTTAGATGTGAGATCTATACTGACCATAAGAGCCTAAAATATTTCTTTGAGCAGAAGGATCTTAACATGAGGCAGCGTAGATGGTTAGAACTAGTGAAAGATTACGACTGTGGTATCAATTACCACCCAGGCAAGGCTAATGTTGTAGCCGATGCCTTGAGTCGTAAATCTCATCCTAGTTTGGGATGTCTCCTCAGTCATGAGGAAATACTTATAAAATAATTTCAGAGGATGGACATCGAAGTCGTAGACCCGTCTCTGACGATAGAGGGCTGTATTGCAACATTGATTGCAATCCCCGACTTAAGAGTCCGAATCTTAGAAGCTCAGAGGAAGAGCAAGAAGCTAGAGGAAATACGAGCTAAGATTAAGGACAATAACCACAAGAATTTTACAGAAGCAATAAATAATGTTTTGTTGTATGACGGGAGAGTGTGCGTTCCAGAAGACGAAGAACTTCAGAGCGAAATCTTGAAGGAAGCCCATGAGACTTCTTATACCGCACACCCCGGCAGCACCAAAATGTACCAAGACCTCAAAGAGAAATTTTGGTGGGATGGAATGAAGCGAGATGTGGCTTCATTTGTGGAACGTTGTTTGACGTGCCAACAAGTGAAAGCACTCCACCAACGACCGTATGGGACCTTACAACCGCTAGACATACCGGAATGGAAATGGGATGATATAGCCATGGACTTTGTTACCGGGCTACCCAAATCACAAAGGGGGAATACCGCTATTTGGGTCATCATTGATCGACTGACCAAGAGCGCGCATTTCCTACCCATTCCAATAACACATAAGTCTGACAGACTAGCACAGTTGTACGTTCGAGAAGTTATCTGTCTACATGGAGTTCCAAAGACTATCACGTCTGATAGAGATTCGAAATTTACGTCCAGATTCTGGATGAGTTTACAAAAGGAACTGGGGACACGACTACATTTCAGTACCGCGTTCCATCTGCAGACGGACGGACAGTCCGAGAGGACCATTCAAACGTTGGAAGACATGCTGAGGACCGTTGTCCTCGATAGAGGAGAAAGTTGGGAACAAGTGTTACCACTTGTGGAATTCGCCTACAATAACAACTACCAAGCGACTATTGGAATGGCCCCGTACGAAGCGCTTTACGGAAGGAAATGTCGGTCACCACTTTACTGGGATGAAGTGGGAGAAAGGAGAGTGTGAGGACGACTCTGTGGGAGAAATGATTGAGATCGTGCGGCGGATCCGCCAACGGATCAAGGAAGCCCAGCCGACAGAAGTCGACGCCGACAAGCGTCGCCGCACGAACTACATTTTGAAGAGGAGACAAGGTCTTCTTGAAAATTTCTCCATCTAAAGGGATCGTGAGATTCGAATCAATGTGAAGTTGCGACCAAGTTTCATAGGACCTATGAAATTCGGAGAGATCAGACCGGTGGCTACTGAGACTTGCATTGCATGCCGTGTTTTGGAAAGCGTGCACAATGTGTTCCACGTTTCACAACTAAGAAAGTACATACATGATCCCAGCCATGTGATACGTCGCCGGATATTATCCTCGATGACAATATGAGTTACGAGAACCGCTTACTGAAATCTTGGACCGACGTATCCAAAGGCTAAGGAACAAAGAAATAACGCTAGTGAAAGGTCTATGGAGACACCATGGACAAGAAGAAGCAACACGGGAGCTAGAATCAGCCATGAGGAGAAATACCGGATCTTTTCCAAGGTTAGCAAATTTCGGATGAAATATTTTTAAGGGGATTGTATGTAATAACCGAAAAATTTAAAACTTTTATTAGTGATGTTTGAATCACTTAGTTGTGGTTCTTAGACCTTAATTATGTTTAAGGAAACCAATGAAACAATTAGAATAGATTCAAGATCGAATACTAAAGAAATCAAAAAGCGATAACTAGTCCTAGGATTAGGGTTTTACGAGTAACTGAACATAGAATGAAAGATCGAGAATGAATATCCATGAGCGGATTTCATTTTAGAATCCTAACACGAAAACATGTGGGAATGCAAAGAATGAGAATTTTCGGGCATACTTGCGGTCGATCTTAAAACACTATTTACGAGCCTAACAACTTCCAATCCGTGCTAATCGTAATAAATGATGATAACAACCAAAATCATGAAGGAATAATTTATTATGAATTTAGAAATTATAAGAATCAATTTCTGAAGGGAATTCCTGAAGAACTTAATCGAACGCCGGGTAAAATATACCGAGAAAACCCTAAATTGATCCGAACGACCCGAAACTCGAACCGAGGGTCTAAATCAATAAAATATGCTTTATAAGACTCAAATTAATTATGAAAGTTCAAGATTTCAATAGAATTTTGAATAATCATATTTTTTTAATCGTCGAACGCCGTTTTTCCGCGATAACTCGGAATTGACTTATCGGACGACGTCTGAACTTCGTGAAATTTTTATGAACATTAAGATAAGTCTTTTAAAGGATATTTAATAAGATAGAACCTTAAGGTTCCGAGAAATTGATCGAAAGTGCGTTAAAACTTAAAAGTCGGTATTAACATACCGAAGCGGTAATTGACCAATCCACCTCCCAACTACCACCAAGACCTTACCAAAATGGGAAATGACAGCTCTAAGGTCTGAATAACAAGGGTAAACACGTTCAAGGGCAGAACACTTTCAGCCTTTGCATTTCTTTCATTTTCAAACTTTCTCTCTACACTTTTCAAACTTTCAACCCCAAATCCTCCATCCCCAACCTCTCCCACACTCAAATAATCCTTCTAAGACCATAAGAAGGTATTATTCATCATCCTCTTCCATCCTAATGGAGTGGAATATTTATTTTGAATTTTTGGGTTTAAAAACCCTAGTTTGCTCCTCATTTATTTTAGTGACTTTAGAGCCTTAAAATGCTCTTAAGCTATGAATGAAAAATGCTTAGAATAATGTTCTAAGGCTACTGTAAAAATTTCATAATTTTTGGAGCATGTTTTTTTTTTCGATTTATGCTTTATTTATTTTTAAATATGTTAAAGCATGATTTTGTGAATGTTATTTGATATTATTGCTTGTTAATGTATTGTAAGCATGTAGAATAAATATGGTAATTTTCAGAATATTTTTGGAATTTTCTTGTATTTGTTTGATTTTATTTGTTGAGAAATAGTTGAGATATAGTGTTTAATATATGATATGAACATCATACATTAATCATGAAAATTTTGAAACACTACTCCTATTTTTTCAAAAATGGGCAGAATATATTTAAGTATTTTAAGCCATTATTTGATTTTATTTGTTGGAAATAATAGGATATATGATGTTTAGAAATAATATGAACCTAATATGCATTGTTGGAATTATTGAACACATATGTAAAATATGTGTGAGGACAAAAGAATTTCAAGCATTTGGTTCATATTATAAATATTAGTTGATATTTAATGTTAATATTACATGTTTATTTCATATATAAATATATTGTGCAAGATTGGAATTTATTGAATATGTATATATATAATGTGGAATTACCTAAAACTAATTAAGGGAGAAAGCATGGTTTTAAAATTTTAATGCATGATATGAAGTGATATTTCATGTTTAGTATATAGTATAAGCATGAAATAAGTTTTGTGGAATTTATTGAACACCAAAGCTTGTTGATTTGAAATTGCCGAAAGTTTTAAGAATTTTAACCAATGGTTTAAAATTTTATATGATGATATTGAGTTGATAATTAAATTCTATAGTATGATAGTAGTATAACATGATTTTATTGGAATTTATTGGATACATATGCTAATTGTTGCTAATTATCGAAAACGTAACAAAATGGCTAAGTATGAGTTCGATTCTAATGTTAAATGATGCTATGATAGTTAATTATAAACTTAGAATGAGTGGTTGTGATTAGGGTGGATGAATGGAACACTTATGCACACTTACACAATGATTGTGTATTACATTAGAAATTAGGGTTTCTAATGCTTAGTATAGTTTATGTTGTGTATGGTTTTGTTGATGTTGAATGTTTATGTTTATGTCGAACCGACAAACCAAAACCCGAACGTAAACAACATAATACTATATGAACGAGAATAAAAAGAAATCGACCAATTTCGATAACTTAAGACGGAATAAACGATAATCGAGTTAGACACAAATTAGGGTTTTTTTAATGAAAGGATACTCAACGTGAGTTCCTACGTTAGAAAACCAAAAGTCGAGCTACAACGTTAATATTCAATAACGACAACTCAATACGATATTAGTTGGACGTAAACACAACTCGATAATGAACAACGATTATACGACTTATGTAACCTCCGTGAGTTAAGTTAAATACACAATGTCGTAATGTGTAAGCAACGATTCGAACATAAGATGTCGATCCTTATGTCTCAAAAGCCGAGTTAATATTCCCAAGTACTTCATTTATTCTTAAGTACAATTACTTACATGATAGCATATGTCCACTGAATTGTAAGTCAATATTCCTCTTTAATTATCGTGCTAATCGACGAGCCGTCGACATAACCTACTGGGACGTAGCTAAAATTGCTAAGTCTAGTTAGTGGCTTGAGAGTTTCCTAATTTACCAATCATAATTTGATTACCGATAACCTATAACGTAATAACGTTATAATAAAACTAAGGTTAAGAGTCAAGGATAGACTCGGAATATATGATTCATAATTGAAGTTCACCTATGAACGATGAGGTAATATAGCTTGAGAATTGGGGATGTAAGATAATAGAAATTATCTTAAAACAATCACATAAAATCATAAAGAAACCCTAATTGGGAACTTTAAGTCGTAGTTTATAAACGACCTTCGATCAATAGAAAGAATCTAAGAAACGCTATTTTCTTATGAAGGGTTTGATAAATGCGTAGTCGGAGGAAGAACATCACACCGCTTTTAGAACCACTAGCTTGGATTAGCAGGTGGGCTTTCTTGAAACGAAAATGTTATGCATATCTCAAAGCATGTTTTACAAAGCTTATTGAAATATTATCACATGAAATGTTATTGACTGCCAAATGTTTATGTTTTGTTGTTATCCTATCTGAGATTGGTATATCAATGTGGTATGTGAATGTGTTGGTCCACCAACGTTAAAAAAGGGTAACGATCGGATCCGACTTAGTTAAGGACTAACTCGGATTGTGTACACGTGTGACTGTGTGTTAAGGTTAGCTACCTCGACCGGTCACGGCGACTATGTGTAGGTGGCCACTCCATAGTGCGGCGTATGAATGAATGAATGATCGATATGGAAACAACGTGAATGAAATAGTTCGGCCGAACGCTTTTGGAAAACGATAAAATATTTGATAGGCATGAGTCTTTTAACTAAAATCCTCATGCGCTATTGTGGGTAGTTAATAACTTTTGACAAAGAAAATGTTTTGCAACGAGTCCACCGAGTACTTTAGTACTTAGCCCCATTCGTTTTTGACGTGCGGGTTGAGCAAGGATCGATGATGGGCGCGGTGGTGCGAGTAGCGACTATTTTGATGCTTAATTAGAAAGGTTTCTAGAACCTTGGGCATGCATCGTCATATGCATGTCCACATGCTTATTCTGCCTAACTCTTATATTATTAATGTTTTGATTATAACCGCTTATTTCAGTATTGAATTGGAGGTCGTACTCATACTTTAAATTCGCCTGATTGGGTTATGTTGAACCTTGAACCCTTTTGACAAGTCCTTCTACGACTTGAGTTGGTATTGGATGGTTTATCCCTTTAACCTATGCGCTATTAAGTAGTTGATTGGTTGATTGCCTTGATTAGCTATGTTTATTTCCGCTGATTTATCATGCCGGTGACGATCCATATGATCCGTACTTCATTGGAAAGTCGGGTCGTCACACTAGGATTAGAACAGAAATTAGCTAGACATAAATAATGAAATAAAATACGAAATAATCATAAAAACAGAAATTAAATTGATAAAACTCGTAGGGAAGCGTCTGAAGAACAATGGTTGGGTTCGTATCCAAAACCAACGGAAAACGGGAAAATCGTTCGGACGAAAGCGTAGAACTAATGCTAGAATGATGGAAAACTAATGCTAGAATTAATCTAAACTAAAACTAAAGTGAAAATAAATGAAAAACAATGAAAAAACTTAGAAAAAGGTCCAAAAACACGGCTGTGGAAGGTTGGGGGCGCGAGGGAGGTAATGCCCTATTTATAGATTAGTGCAGAAACCCTAATTTCCGCGTCAGCCGCCTCTCTTCGCGACCGGGCTCGCGGTCGCGAGTTCGGTCGCTAGGCATCTCCCTCGCTCGGCTGTTCTCGGGCTCTCGGCAGGAACACGCGCGCTTTGGGGCTTCGCGCCTTGGCTCGCGACCGCTATGTGTGGTCGCGAGAAATCGGGCAGTAGCTCTTTTCAAAGGCTGGGCGCTCACGGGCAGGTCTTCGCGGTCTGGTGTGGTCACGTCGCAAGGCGTTACCTCGCGACCGACCTAGCGATCGCTAGGAAGGTCGCGAGGCTTCAGTTTCGCGCACAGATGGGGCTCGCGCCCGAGCTAACGGCCGCGAAGGCGGTCGCTAGGCCCTGTTTCAGCCTTCGTTTGCTCGTTCCTCGTTCCATGCTTCGATTTTCAACTTCTAAGCCTACAAAACATCAAAACGGAACCCAAGAGCAGTATCTTCCAAGAATATGTAAAAGCATTGAGATCCAAGACGTAAACGCACATAATTGATCTAAAATCATCTCTAAATATCAACAATAAACGTGTAAAATGCACGTTTATCAATGTGCACAACGTGTTTTACGTTTCTCAGTTGAGAAAGTACGTGTACGACCCAAAACACATCATCAAGCAAGATCAGGTAATCCTTGCTCCGGATTTGAGTTACGAGGAGAGACCAGTGGCTATTTTGGAACTAGAAGTCAAGGAGTTGAGGAACAAACAGATTCTTCAGGTGAAAGTATTGTGGAATCACCATGGCGAGGAGGAAGCTACGTGGGAGTTGGAAGACAAGTTCAGGGCTCAGTACCCTGAGTTGTTTCTGCCACGTGTTTGACATTTTGGGGATGAAATATTTCTAAGGAGGGAGGGATGTAGTACCCCGTCATTCCTAAGCTTTAGGTTTGCATGGCACATTTTTCGAGAAGAGGTTAATGGTTGAATTTTTGTTTCGATGATGCGACCATCACGAAAGCCCAGGCATTGCGAAGAGTGTCTTATGAAGAATTCATAGACATTAAGTATGCAGATTTTCGACCACCCATGAAGGTTTGGCACTCCGGGGAAATTATCGAAAAACCGAACTTTTCATGTGTCTTTTAAAAGCATATCTTGTTTATAGTCATTATGTACAGTATTTTATTTCAAGTCCATGGATACCAAGTTTGCTAAATTTGGAGTCTGTTTGCAAAAGATGCGTCGCTTTTTGCGTTTTCAAAAAAATTTGCTTGCTTGGCCATTGCATGATCCGCTTTTCCTATAAATAGAGGGCTAGGGCCTTCATTTTCAACATTCATTTTCTTCGTCTCTCTGTGTTTACGGAAGAGCCGAGCAACTCTAGGTACGCTGCAGAAGCACTGGAGGAGTGGGGATCAAGCCTAGGAGGTGGCGCCGCCGTCGGCCACTACCGCCGATCAGCCCCTCCCCGGCAGCCCCATTTTTTTGTTTTATCCTTTTCTTGTTTTTATTCGCCTTTTAGTAGATAGCATAGCATAAAACTCGGGTTTCTAAAGGGATGGGACGAGAAAACGGCCGGAGGTCGCCAATTTGGCCACCGATGGCTACCGCCCATTACCGCCGTCGTCGCCCCTCTTGGCCACCGATTTGTGGTCAACGGGTCATCTTTTGGCTACGGGCCCTTTAGATTTTGAGTTCCGGGCTATGCATTCTACTAAAGTACCGATTCCGTTTTTCTGTTTTTCGCGTTTCTGCATGTCGGGATATTTTCCGTTGTATCGAGTTTTCTAAAGGAAGTACATGCCCGGGTTATCCATTTTTAACATAGTTTGTCATTCCATGTTCCTCGTAATACATATTGCTTATGTTTCCATTTTTATGCATCGGTTTTGGATGGTTTATCCTGGATTTGAGGATAAGCATCCATTTCTGAAGCTTCTTCGCTGCTAAGATTTGTGTCAACTTGCATGTATGCATATTTTGAAGCTACCCTATTATAGGTCTTGATGCCCTGAACATATTTCCCTTCTGCATCGAGTTGATTTGAAAACCCGGAGGGTGCCAAATGTGGGTTCAGAAAGTCGGAAACCCCCGTTTCATTTCGATCTTCGTTTGGACCAGGTTGTTGCTTTGCTTTGTGGGATGTGACTCCAAAGGTTGTTCCATCTTGCTACCAGGTACCTACCAGTGCGATCGGTGAAGTTGTTGGATCTACGGATAGCTCCCAGTTGACGTTTTCGTCTGTTTAGGTTGGGTTATATATGCTTATTTTGAGTTATTTACTCTGATATTTCAAAATAAAATATGTGCACCCTGAAAAATGTTTTAACGAAGTTATTACTGTTCTCTGATCCGAGATATGGTTCTATTGTGATTGTGCACGGATCTCTATTCGGTGGGTTGATCACTATCTTGAGTATTGATCGTAAGGAGATAGATCCTAAACACATGGTTATGGTTCTGAAGGGGATAGACCCCGGAAGTCCACACGGAAATGATAATGAGGTGGTTATGGTTCTGACGGGGATAGACCCCTGAAGTCCACACCGAGTTAGCCGGCTGGATACGTTCCGGGCATGGGCTGACTGGATATGTTCCGGGCCGAGATATGATATGCTGGCTGGATATGTTCCGGGCTGAGAGATGTGATGGGCTGGCGGGATACGCCCGAGCCGTAGTTCTATGATGGAGTAATGAAGAATAACTTGGTCGGTATCAAAAGGAAAATTCTCTTTTGCTTACTTAGAAGTTGGTTTACGTTTTAAAACCTTCTAAGGTAAGTGCTCCAAACACGGTATCATGGATTTTGTTTTATGTTAAAAACCCCAGCTGAGTGTGCTAGTACTCACCCCAAAATCTTTTCAAATGTTTTTCACAGATGGAGGAGGGCTGGATGAGCGACGCTGAGGGGTTGAGCTATGGTTCCTTTCACGCTACTTGCTTCCGCGATGCTGTTTTATATATATGTATTATGTTATGGATGTATTCTTGTCACTTTATTTTGCTCTATGATTGGGAACAAGATTTACTATTATGTTATTATGCTGTGAGTCTCGACAAGAGCATGCTATGTGGTTGACCGGTCTAGTCAACAGGATGTAATGCTATTTTGTTTCCTTGCATTACTATTATCAAATCAAGATCATGTTCATTGAAGTTAAGTTGTCGATATGATTTTGTTGGTGGATTGTTTGCTCACCCCTCCCCTTCAGGATATGTCCTAGTTATAGAGGAGATGATGTCCGATTTTATGGTCGTATCTTCTTAATATATATGCTTTATGTACCCCCCTTCTTAACCCCCACCCCTAATCACACCCCGGCATCCGTGCCTTCTCTCGGGAATTGGGGCGTGACAAAATTTCCTGAATTTTTTTTTTAATTTTTTCCTAGCCTCTCTAGGGACCTATGTTACACGAATATCAAAACTAGAAATAACGAAACTGCAAATTTTTTTCTGCCAATTTTCTCTTTTTTTTTGCCACCAATTTTTTTCTCGCGAATTTACTCTTTTTCCGATTCCGATTCTCGGCTACGTATTCGCGTCAATTTACTCTTTTTTTTCCATCTCTAATAGATAACTACTTCACAATGACTGGGAATTTAGGACTTTGATTGATATGGATCAATTTTGATCTCAAACAAATAAAGAGCAAGTAAATTTTCGGTCCCTAGTGAGATGTATATGATGGATCTATTTGGGAGGATCTAAAAAGGACAAAAAAAATCTATATGATTAGAATAAAATTTATGATCACCGACTCAACACGATGGATATGACTCAGGCAATATGGATGGTATATAAACATGAAAAACGAAAGAAAAAACAACGAAGAAGGCACAGACAGAAAAACGAATAACCAGACATAGAAGACACGACCTCGCTCGGGGCAATGCTCTGATACCAAATAATAACCATACAACTCCCTCTTTAATCCTAATTTGGTTTTCCAATGACCCACAACGAAGTATATGACTCAAGTGTAGGGAAATCTGATTTTAACCATCTCCCGATGATCTATCTTGGATGTTTAATTCTCCATACATTGATTATATACCTAGAATGCACCTATATAATTAATTATAACACGTAGGTTTTTCTCGGGTTTACCTGTGAATTTTTCGGGAAAGAATGGATCAAGACTCGTGCTTTGATCTTCTGGACTGTGTCCCGATTGCCTAAACTCCATTGCCGAGTAAGGATAATGTATGGAGAGTGCTATAGAAATTTGCCTTCTTCCTCCCTAGAGATTTTTAAAAATTCTCTCTATTTTGGAATAGTAATTCTCGAAAATTCTTCTCTTGGATTAGGGTTTGATTTTCTCTCACCTTATATTTATAATGCAATCCTTAATCCTATCAAGATAGAATTTATACATATCTAATAAATATAATAATATCACTTAAGATAGAGAGGATCAAGACAGAGTCAGTAGGACTCTAAAGGGAGGGGACGAAAATCTCATTAGCACCAGGCCTGGATGGGCCAGCCCAGGGATCAAATGCAAGGAATAAATATGGACCTCAAATAAATTAATTATCTTATGTTCAGCCCAGAACATAAATTAATTCACAAACATTTATTCATGCCACTAGAGAATAAATGCTGACTTACCCCTTTATTTCTAAAGTTGAGTCGGGCTTGCACTTAGACTTCACGAATCCCCGTTTATAAGATATCGTACATCCATTAATTATTTACCGTGTTCTGACTGCTTAAAATAATTAATATCTTTAATTCTTAAGTAGTACCACTCAACCTTATTATTGTACTTGAGATAACTCAACCTGCAGGGTTTAGTACAATAAACCTTTTGAGCTCCTTAAGGGGGACGTCATCATCCTAAACGGATACGGTGACTCGACACAGGTAACTAGCATAACATACAAGCACTGCCACCACCCAAGATGCAAATAATCTTGGGTTATCTCATGTAACCCTCACTCATAACAAGTCAAAGTGATGGTCAGCAACTCATACTCACCTAATACCTTATCGAGGTTTAGATCAACGTAAAGTCACCGAGATCTAAGTTCTTCACGACGGTCAGATAGAAGAACTCATCTCACTATGATCCATCAATACGTCAGAGACGTACCAGCATAGACAAGCAACCAAGTCAAGTCACTTATCTATACATGACTATATACCGACAACTCGTCCTCAAGTTGTCTCGGTGTGATACTTTTATATATCATTAAGCTTGACCAATCATACGGACTTCTGTGATCTACAACACACTCTATGATCTAACTTATATATGAGATAAGGGGACATACATATGCAATCAAGTAAACAATTCAGATAGGAGATTGTAATAGTGGTAACAGGAAACATTGTATACAAGCTCAACCAAAAGCGCCCAAAGATACAAACCAACAATCTCCCATTTATACTAAAGCAAAACTTTTAGTATACAATGTGTCTCTCTACTAGCTATTTCAAACAACACCATCACTTTGCTTCTCCCACTTATACAAAAGTTTCCTTTCTAAGTGGGTGCCATCTTGCGCAATTCATGTCCTCGAATATGCTTTTCATAGACTTTTTGCGGCAGGCACTTCATGAATGGATCAGCTAGGTTATCCGCAGTACCAATCTTTTCAATCAGCACGTCTCCTCGACTAACGATTTCTCGTATGATATGGTACTGTCTCTTTATGTGTTTGGTTGCCTTGTGGGTCCGTGGTTCCTTCGAGTTTGCCACTGCACCTGAGTTATCACAGTAAACTATGATACTCTTGGGCAAACCAGTACCACATCTAGATCCATGAGGCGGTTCTTGAACCATCTGACCTCTTTAGCAGCCTCCGAATCGGCTACATATTCGGCTTCCATGGTAGAGTCCGCAATGCATCGCTGCTTTGTACTCCGCCAGGATACGGCTCCTTCTCCCAAGTTAAACACATAGCCTGAGGTAGACTTTTTCTCATCACGGTCAGCTTGGAAATCCGAGTCTGAATAACCCAAAGGCATTAGACTATCTCGCATGGTAAACTAGCCTATAATCTCGAGTCCTTTTCGGTACTGAGTATATGCTTTCCATGATCCAATGAGCTTGTCGAGGTTGATCGATATCTAGCTACTATGTCTACCGCATAGCAGATATCGGGTTTTGTACATAGCATTGCATTCATGAGACTTCCTACGGTGGAAGCGTAAGGAACTTGTCTCAATTCCACTATCTCCTTTGCAGTCATAGGTGACTGCTCCTTAGATAAAGGAACACCATGCCTGAAAGGTAGCAATCCTTTCTTGGCTGTTTGCATGCTAAAACGAGTAATCACAGTATCAATGTAAGACGCTTGAGATAAGCTCAACATTTTACTCTTGCGATCTCGGTAAACCTTGATCCCAAGAATGTATGTTGCATCTCCTAAGTCTTTCATTTGAAACTGATAGAATAACCAACTCTTTACGTCTGATAACAACTTCACATTGTTACCAAGTAGAAGGATGTCATCTACGTAAAGTGCAAGAAATACCACGTCACCGTTGACATCCAGACGATACACACAACTTTCTCTGGGCAACTGGGTAAATCCATAGGACTTTACCACCTCGTCAAAACATAAGTTCCATGATCGGGAAGCTTGCTTAAGTCCATAAATGGAATTCTTAAGCTTCCATACTAGATGCTCTTCACCCTTAACCACATAACCTTCGGGTTACTGCATATAGATGTCTCTACCTTCTTCAAGGTAACCTTTTAGAAAACCGGTTTTCACATCTATTTGCCAAACCTCAAGGTTTAAGTGGGCTGCTATGGCCAGAAGAATTCTGATGGACTTGAGCATTGCTACAGGCGAAAAGGTCTCATCGAAATCGATGCCCTCAATCTGAGTGTACCCTTTCTCTATAAGCCTGGCTTTAAAAGCCGAAATCTCTCCATCTGAATCTTTCTTCCTCTTGTATACCCACTAGCTACCTATGGCTTCCTTGCCATCTGGTAGAGGTGTCTTTTCGTATACATCCATAGCTATTGTGGACTCAATTCCTAAGTCCATAGCGGTGTGCCATGATCTTGCATCAATGTCCATGGGTCGATTATTGCCTGCTCGTTTCCTGGGACTAAATCCGAAGATTCACCCACGAACATAAATCGCTCGGGTTGACAAACAACCCTTCCACTATGATGAGGCGCTACTAGCACAATGGTAACGGTGGGTGCAGTAACTTGTGGTTCTCTATCTTGCACAACTTGCTCGGATAGGTGCCACTTATGCGGTCGGTATTCTGATGGAACTCGACCCACTTCAATTTCTTGAAGTATCTGGTGTCGATCCCTCCCACTAGACAAGACATCTCGCACCTTTGGCTTAAAGCATTGTTTGTCCTCAAACAAAAATAAAACCAAAAAGAAAGAGAGACACAACAAAAGATCAACGAGCGTCAGCAAAGGTGATTAACACAATAACGCCTCAGAAATATCTCAAAGCTCAAAATCATTAGCGCACATGACGACATTAGTCAACTCAACTATGTACAACCATTGAAAGCAAAAATCTCATTCAATTCCACCCTCACAACGGCATGTGCGTAATATATAGAGTACACTCAAACTCATAAAGAAATAAAGGACGTGTATACACTCAATAATCAATGCAATGCAAAAATCTCACCATAGGCTTGCCATTTCTCTAATATCTCCACCACATTAAATGCGTTCAAATTAGGATCAAAATGGACTTTTCATAGGTTGTAATGTAGACACATTGGTTAAGGTAGGATAATATATAGCTAAGTGACTCAAATATACCTCCAAGTACCTCCATTTATACATTCAACTCATATGGACTTTGTCCATTTCCCCTTTTCTTTCCAACATGCTAATTCAATCATTTATGCAACTCATGGTACCATATACTATGATAATTGACTTCCTTTATGCTCATATTTTTTTTTTCAAAATTTTTCTTTTCTTGGCTTTGTAATAGAGCTTATAAGGTCTTTTCTTTTTGACACGGTTACCATCCTTTATCTTTTATCCCAACTTAGAATATCAAAACAAAATTATTCTTCCCAATTGATTCCCATATCCATCCTCACCTCCTATCATCCGGTTAATCGAAAGAATAAAGTCTAATAAAGGCTAAAAGAAGGCGACAGACGGTATATATCATTGGGCTAGTGTTTGGGTAAATATGTGGTTTAGCAAAGATGGCATTTTATCCTTTCCATATTCAAAACACATATTGCAGCCTCGATACAGAAAAACGGCAAGTTCTAGAAGATAATTACATGCACGATATCACACAATTAAAAGAAACTATATCAAGATGTTTATACAGTTAAGCTCAAGTCTCACGGTTTTAAGCAAATGGTAAAAAACAACAAGCTAAGCAATCTCAAGCCATTCATGCTTCGTTTCCTAACACATCATGTGCACTATAAACAACATTTTTCAAAAAATTTCTATCATCATTGGCAACATGTATTAACACATTTCACTTAACTCGTTGATCGACAGACACAACAAAACAAAGACACGACAAAAGCCCCAAAGCATAACAACTTTACAAGAAAACATAAAAACATAAACAGGACACTCAACCAACCAAACTCGTCCACTCCCCCCAAACTTATTGTAAACATGTGGAAATGGAGGCAATAAGGTTTGCAGAAAAGAATAATTGGTAGAGAGACCTTACCTCGTATGCCGTGCTACTCCGATGGCGGATAGAATCCTCGCCACTGATCGATCATATACTATGGGACTTAAAAATGAACAAACAAGACACAACAAAACAAAGAAAAACAAGAAAAACAAAACATAAAAACATAAAGCATGTAAAATGTTGGGTTACCTCCCAACCAGTGCTAGATTTATCGTCGCTAGCTCGACGGTACCTCTCATCAATCGGGCGATTTGACAACTGTGGTCTTTCCAAACTTTTTCTTGCCCTTGTACTTATCATTAACGACAGACCACCATTTAGTGAAAGAGTGGTTTCCTCCAAACGTAAACGAATCACTCGGAGTTCCATCCCGAGTCCATCTCTTCTTTCTAGCATCTTCATCGACTGGTCGGTTGCCCTTCAAGTGCAAGACTTGACTAGCAGTAGCAGTAGTGATCGAATAGCAATTTTCAGGCTTTGAACTATCGTGTTGCTTGATGGCGTCATATATTGAAATCTTTAGCTCCTCATCATTGACACGAAATGTGAGGTCACCTTCCTGCACATCAATCAAAGCACGACCAGTTGCTAGAAAAGGTCTACCCAAGATTAGTGGTTGATGCTTGAATACGGGTATGTCTAATATAACAAAATCAGCAGGAAAGATAAAGTCCCGAATTCTTACCAACACATCTTCAACAATTCCCTTAGGGTATGTGACTGACCCGTCAGCCATCATCAATGATATCTTTGTTGG
The DNA here is from genome assembly GCA_036937905.1 of Salvia rosmarinus. NCBI lineage: Eukaryota > Viridiplantae > Streptophyta > Magnoliopsida > Lamiales > Lamiaceae > Salvia > Salvia rosmarinus. The sequence goes on along the minus strand of CM072822.1, from coordinate 41,997,885 downwards.
CTTCATCTTCCCTAGTTACAGGCGTTTGAATACATTCAGCGGCATCAGATTGATGCTTACTCCCAAATCGCACAACACATTGGGGAATATGTGCTCAACAATCTCGCATTCCAGTGTGAAGCTCCCCGGATCTTTCTGCTTCAGAGGTAGCTTTCGTTGTAAGATGTCACTGCATTCTTCAGATAGGTTAATTTTTTCAAATTTACCCAATTTCTTTTGGCTTGCTAATGCATCTTTCAGAAACTTCACATATCTCGGCATGTTTCGGAGCGCTTCAAAGAGAGGTAGATAGATATTCACTTTTTGAAATATCTCTTTGAATCTGTCGAACTCCTCGTCATATTTCGACTTAGCTAGTCGACTTGGAAAAGGAACTGGAGGAGTATACGTCGGAAATTTCGGCACTGGGCGTCCCTCGCGGCCTCCCTCGCAATCGCGAGAGCGGTCGCTAGGGACCTGCTCTACTTCGGCCGTCTTCTTAGCGGCTGGACACGCGGTCGCGGGCTCTCTTCTAGCGCTCTCTGCCTGGTCTTTCGCGGCCGGGCTCGCGGTCGCGAGCTCAGTCGCGAGGAACTTTTCTTTCTTCTTTGCGACCGCGGGGTCGCTCGCGTGCTCCTCGGAATGACTGGACGCGTGATGTCTCGCGATTGGGCTCGTGGGCGCGAGCTCGGTCGCGAGGTGCTCATTCTTTGCTCCTTCTTCATGCGGGTGGTTACGACACGCTTCCACCTCGCCCGATGCGGATGGCGAAGCATCGATTCTTTGGGTTCACTTCAGATTACTCGGAAATTGGCCCGTCTTTTTTTGTGCATTCTCACCGAGAAAACAATCGTCCGATTTGATTCTCCATCATCTTCATGTGTTTGCCCATGGTCGCTACAAAGGATTCCAACCGTGTTATCCTCTCGCGGTAGTATCGATGAATGAATTCTGTTGAGTCGCCAGTTGTTGGTTGCTCACAACCAACTGCTGCATCATATCCTCTAGGCTCTGCTTCTATGCCTCTTGAATTACTCCATTCTATACGGCGAAGCCTGCTGGAGGTTGTTGGAAATTATTGGGGTTGGCATACGATAGATTTGGATGATTCCTGTTGTTCGGATTGTATGCCGGATTTTCCCCAGGACAGTTCCTTTGATTTATATAGTTCACATCCTCCGTCTCGATCTGACTCTTCAAAAGAGTAAACTTTTTCATGAGCTCGACATATTTCGAGTCACTCTCTACAGCAGCTGCTTTCGCCACGGGTGTTCTCTCCGTTGGCCACTGGTAGCTGTTGGCTGCCATCTCTTCCAAAATTCGGCTAGCCTCGTCCACTCGGCGATTCAATAAGCACCCCCCTGCCGAAGCATCTACAATACTTCTCGTGTGCTGTGTCAGCCCACTATAGAACTGCGTGATCTGCTGCTCTTTGGAGAATCCGTGTTGGGGGCATCTTCTCAGTAAGCCTCTGAATCTCTCCCATGCATCGAATAGTGACTCATCTCCTTGTTGGCGTAAATGAGATCTCGGCTATGATCTTCACGCTTTTGTCGGTGGAAAATATTTCGAGAGAAACTTCTCACAAAGTTTCCAATTGTCTATCCCGGTTCGATCCAAGCTCAACCAATCCTTCACGGTTGCATGAGAGAATCCGAACATGCGATCCGGATTGTGTCTTGTGGCATCCCATTCTACTTAATGGTATCACAAATGTCGAGATAAGTCTCGAGATGGGCCTTCGATCTTTCAGAACTCCTCCCCAAACTGCTCTCCTTGCACCATACCGATCGTACGGCTTTAATTCGAAATTGTTCACGCTCACTCTCGGCCCCATCCTCCTCCTTGGAATTGTTCAGTGGGAGGTCGGTACATGTAATTCAGAGGTCTCGTCTCTGGAACAGGGACAAGGAGTCCCATATTCGCCATCTGGCGCTGCATCTCTGTAAACTCTTCTAGAAGACGTGCAGCTTGCTCGGGAGGTATACCCCCATTGGGAGGAACACCCCCATTGTTCGAAATTGCTGCCATTTCTTGCTCTCTCCTTTCTCGTCTCCTCCTTCTCTGAGTGGTTTCGATCTCGGGATCTAAATATTTTTCAGGAAGTCCCTGAGATCTTGTAATCATATACTACCTGGAGAAAAAGAGAGAACTTAACTCTGGCAAGAATAAATAAATATAATAATATATAACTTGAATTAATAACTCCAAATCGTCAAATTATTCCTATGTGATCTTAACAATCCCCCGCAACGGCGCCAAAATATGATCGCTCACTTTTCTAACACGAAAAAGCGCAAGTATAAGGTAAGCAGAGTATCGTATCCACAGGGATTGTAATACGAAAACATAGAATCTAACTCAACAATAATTCATCATTATCCAAGCCAAATTTGGTTTTAAAGGTTTTAAGGCTTCGGATATCAAATCCAAAGCAAAGGTAACAACTAGAAAATAAACTAAAGCAATAAAATATCAAAGAGATAACTATTAAGAAAGACTAACCCTAGGGATGCATTAATCCTAGCCACAACATATGTTTATCCTGCTCATCATTAACCATTTTAATCTAGACAAGATGGAAGATCACATATGTAACCAACAATTTCTATTTCGACAATTGTGGCGCTTGATTACTAATTTTCCTATTCTTATTACGCCTCTAGAGGAAAATAAGCAACCCAAAAGGATCACAAAGAATATGCTTCCTACGAATATTCCTATCTCGCCATTTACTCGAGGCTTATCTCAGATCATGCATTCAAGATCGATTGACAATTAAAACGGTTAAGTAATTAACTGGCAACTAGATATGTGATAACTCTTATAAAAGAGTTATTATAGGACCTTTTTGATAATAATATCCTTGAGTTTTACGTTTTCTGTTCGTTTGTTTGCTGTTGTTTTGTATGTTTATGTTATGTTTGCTTGTGTGTGCGTGTAGGATTGAGTCAGGTGGATTTAAGGGGTTTTAAGTACATTTATGTGCTATTTAATTAGTTTATGGCATATAGCAGGAATAACGGCAGTGAAGACGATGCTGAAGTCCGCTGAGTCGAAGCCAAGCTCCAAGTTGAACGCGCAAACAAGGCCGAACTCGTGAGCGAGCTTGACTTCAAAATACGAGGAAGGATAGAACGAACAAGGCTGGAGTAATGCGGGAGCAAGGACGAATTCGAAAGACGAAGTCAAAGCTCAAAGGAAAAGTGAAAACTGAGGATGCTGGAGCGAAGTCTTGAAGCCGAGCTCCAGAAGAGAGAACTGACCACACTCAAGCTCACCGCTGAAGCCGAGCTCGAGACTGACGAGCTCGTATACAAAGGCCGAGCTAAAGAATAACGAGCTCATAATCAAAAGCCGAGCTCAAGAATGACGAGCTCGTAATCAAAAGCCGAGCTCAAGAATGACGAGCTCGTAATCAAAAGCTGAGCTCGAGACGGACGAGCTCGCAACCAAAGTCTAGCTCGTAAGCGAAACCAAACTCTAGGAAAGAAAGAGAACAGACAAGGTTGAGTTCGTGATTGAAGCCGAGATCGTGAATTAAGTCGAGCTAGTAACCGAAGTCGAAATCTGGAGCGAAGTCAGGTCGTAAACGGAGAAGAGCATGTGCTGATGGATGATCAACGACGAAGTAGGAAAGGTTTTGGCTGAAGACTGAGGAGATCTGCAGGACCACAGCAATGTGGCATCTTGCCATGACAGCATAAAAGGGACGCGCGGTTTGTTATCTGTCAGAACCAACATAAAAGGACTGAAAATCAGAGGTTGAAGGGCTAGCAGGTGCGCCGTCTGTACCCCTAAAAAGAGCAAGAGGTGGTTATTAAAAGGGGGACAGACAACAGAAGGGGGAGGCTATTCATTCTGGGGAAGAACACAATCATTTTGAAAAGAAGGAGGAATCAGAAGAGCGACAACTTGGAGAAGAAGCCATCGGAAGAGGCGACAATCTAAGAAGGAGCACGTGATTCCGGCGACGAGTTTTACTTTCTTTTCTCGAATTCTTTTAACTTGTTATGGCATTCGTTTATCTGGATATTGTTGAACAGCTCGCTATGAGCTAAATTTTTAGGACTTGATCTTTTGATGAAACCCATGCTCGTGTGACGAGCTCATTTCTACGCTTATCTTGTTAAATTGCTATTGTTCTCTTGGAGATTATTCATCTTGCTTGTGATTGATCACCATGGGTGGGATTTTAGCTCTATAATTTCTGGGAAGTTCTTATAGAGTGGAAAACAAGAGAGTGACGCAAGAACATGATTTAAATATTATGTGTGTCAATAGCATAGGAATATGTGTTTACCTTGTGTGACATAAATGAATGGATTAGTAAAGATATTCTAAGAGCTGTTTGGTATAGGAATATATCGAATGACTTATAGAATATAATCATAGATTTGGAAAAATACTAAGAATCGGAGAAGTTCATGTCGTGGTAATGAGGCAATGATAATGTTGTAGCTTATTTAATGCAGAGCATGGGTGGAATCGAGAGGTCAAGTCTATTTCTCTTCTTATTATCAGTTGTTTTATCATATATTTGTCTGAAATTTCACCTCGCTTCGTAGTAACATTCTCATAGTTTTGGTTTCCGTCTGTTTTTATTAAATTGTTACTTCCTGTTTAATTTCCCTTGTGTTGTTCTCTTAAACAAAATTGATTGTCGGCGTGATTTAAAAAGTGCGATCCCTGTGGATTCGATCTCGGAATATTTCCGTGTATTACTTGTTGACTACGTGCACTTGCGTATATTTAATTGTGTTGCAACATATTATCACACAACAAGTTTTTGGCGCCGTTGCCGGGGATCGCCAATTATAAATTACGTTGATATTGCAATTTTGTGTTTATTTGTTATTAGTGGTTAACTCTGATTGTTTTCTTTTGCGTGAAACAGGGCTCCTGGATTGTGGTATATGCGCAAAGCCAAAGCGCAGGTATTATACCCGTTAGATCCAGAGATTGAACGCACTTTTCGTAGAGGAAGGCGACGTCAAAACGTCCGTAGAGCGCTAGCCAAAATGGCTGCACCAGGAGGTAATGGAAATAATGGAGGCAATGCCATAGTTATTGCTGATGATCGGGAAAGGGGTATACGTGACTACGCTAACCCCAGATTTAATGAGTTAAATCCGGGAATTACCCGACCGAGTGCAAACAAACCGTTCGGTGAAGCGGTCATGTTCCAAATGCTCCAAACATTAGGCGATTCGGTGGGCAAGCCACAGAGGATCCACATCTTCATCTTCGGTCTTTCTTGGAGGTCGATGACTCGTTGAGTTACAGTGTCTCGGCGAGCGTTGAGACTTGGTTGTTTCCTTTTTCGCTACGAGATCGTGCAAAAGCATGGCTGAATGGTCTTCCATCAGATTCTATCACTTCGTGGAACGAGCTCGGAGAAATTTTTTTAATGAAGTACTTCCACCTACAAAGAATGCAAGATTCTGAAACGACATCATGTCGTTCTAGTAGAATGATGATGAGTCAGTTTGCGAGACATGGGAACGTTATAAGGAAATGCTATATAAATGTCCTCACCACGGCATTCCGCACTGCATTCAACTTGAGACCTTCTACAATGGGTTAAACGCATCCACACGCTTGGTGCTCGATGCCTCCGCAAATGGAGCTATTCTCTCTAAATCCTACAATGAGGCATACGAGATATTGGAAAGGATTGCAAATAACAATTGCCAATGGTCCAATTCTCGTGTTCGATGGGAAGAAATACATTCTTTGGTGTTTTGGAGATTGATGCATTGACGGCATTAATCGCTCAAGTGGCGTCCATGAGCAACATGTTGGAAAGATTGCAAGTAACCAATCCAGTTGTTCAACCGACAAGTGTTCCTGTGGTAGCACCCACAATGCAAGTAAACGAGGTATCATGCGTTTATTGTGGGGAAGGGCATACTTTTGATAGTTGCCCATCAAACCCAGCTTCGGTGTGTTACATGGGAAATCAGAATGGCCAAAGGAATAATCCATACTCACAAACATACAATCCGGGGTGGAGACAACATCTTAATTTCTCGTGGGGAGGCCAAGGATCAGGAACAAGTGGTGGTGGAAATTTTGAGAAAATACGTATCAGCAAAATTTCCAACCGAAGCAGCAACAGGCCGCTCCACAGCCCAAAACTATGGAAACTTTGATGAAGGAGTATATGGCCAAGACAGATGCAGTAATCCAAGGACAATCCACTTCGCTCAGAAATTTGGAGGTTCAGATCGGACAATTAGCCAACGAGATGAGGAATCGACCACTTGGCAATCTTCCAAGTGACACGGAAAATCCTCGGAAAGATAAAGAACATGTCAAGGTTGTCACTCTGAGAAGTGGGAAGCAGATGCAAGAAACAGAGTTGCCAAACCAAGAAGAGAAGGCGGAGTCCTCAAACACAAAAAGCAAAGTGGAAGCACCGAAGCAATCCCGTAATGCTGAGAAGCCTGCCGAAGTGAATCCACTGCCGAAGCAACTGGACGAGGTGGTTTATCGTCCACCACCACCTTTCCCCGAAAGGTTGAAAAAGAAACAACAAGATACTCAGTTTCAGAGATTTCTAGATGTCTTAAAGCAACTGCACATTAATATCCCATTGGTGGAAGCTTTGGAACAGATGCCGAACTATGTGAAGTTCTTAAAAGACATCCTGACAAAGAAGAGACGTCTGGGTGAGTTCGAAATAGTGGCACTGACCGAGAGCAGTAGTACCATGTTAAAGAGCAAAATTCCACCCAAATTGAAAGATCCAGTGAGCTTTACAATTCCATGCTCAATTGGAGGACGCGACGTCGGTCGTGCTCTATGTGATTTGGGAGCAAGTATAAATTTAATGCCGCTCTCAATATTCAGGAAGCTAGGGATAGGAGAAGCTAGACCTACGACAATGATCTTGCAGTTGGCAGATAGATCGATGGCTCATCCTGAAGGAAAAATTGAAGATGTGCTAGTAAAGGTGGATACATTCATCTTTCCCGTAGATTTCATCATTCTGGATTATGAAGCAGATCACGAGGTGCCTATTATCTTGGGACGTCCTTTCCTTGCAACTGGAAGGACTTTGATTAATGTCCAAAAAGGCGAACTCACAATGAGGGTAAATGATCAGAAGGTTACTTTTAATGTATTCAATGCTATGAAGTACCCTGACGAAGTGGAGGAATGCTCGGTAATTCAAGTATTAAAGCAGGTCGTCGCGGATAAAATGCTGGAACACTCGCCTCAGTTGAAGACAGTGATAATGAATATGCCGATCTCATGGAGTTAGAGCGAGGAAGGGGCTCCGGCACCCCTCTAACGAGAGATCCGCCAAGTGCCACCTCAGATCGCCCGAGCTCCGAGTCTTTGGGACTACAGATCGATCCGTCCAGGTATCCAAACCTTCAATAGACGAACTTCCAGTACTTAGTCTGAAAACATTGCGCAACCACCTGAAATATGCTTATCTGGGCGAGGGAAAAACTCTTCCAGTAATCATTTCAGCTGCTCTCGAGCACAACAAGGAAGAATCCCTGTTACGGGTGCCGCGCAAGTACAAGAGAGCTATTGGATGGTCAATTACCGATATCAAAGGGATCAGTCCTTCTCTGTGTATGCACAAGATATTGTTGGAAGATTGCCACAGCACTTCCATAGAACACCAGCGCCGTCTTAATCCAGCAATGAAAGAGGTGTTGAAGAAGGAAGTTATTAAATGGTGGATCTTTGGAATCATTTATCCGATCTCGGATAGTTCTTGGGTGAGCCCGGTGTAGTGCGTTCCTAAAAAAGGAGGGGTTACGGTGATTTCTAATGATCGGCAGGAGCTGATTCCAACTCGGGTGATAACGGGATGGCGTGTTTGTGTGGATTACAGGAAATTGAACACATCTACTAGGAAAGACCATTTTCCTCTGCCATTCATGGATCAAATGCTTAACAAACTCGCTGGTAAGGAGTTTTTCTGTTTCCTAGATGAGTATTCTGGTTATCATCAGATTGCCATTGCACCCGATGATCAACACAAAACCACCTTCACCTGTCCCTATGGCACTTTTGCTTTTAGAAGGATGCCTTTTGGACTCTGTAATGCCCCTGCGACGTTCCAGTGTTGCATGATGGCCATATTTTCGGATATGGTGGAGAAGTCAGTAGAAATCTTCATGGATGATTTCTCCGTATTTTGGGATACTTTTGGAGTATGCCTATATAACTTGGGGAAGGTCCTGGAGCGTTGCGAGGCAACACACTTAGTCTTAAATTGGGAAAAATGCCACTTCATGGTGCAAGAGGGCATCGTGCTAAGCCATCACATATCCAAGGAAAGGATCAAAGTGGACAGAGCCAAGATAGAAGTGATAGATAAACTTCCACCCCCACTACTGTAAAGGGTGTGCGTAGTTTCTTGGGACATGCAGGATTTTACAGAAGGTTTATGAAGGATTTTCAAAAATTTCTAATCCACTGTGTGTCTTGCTGGAGAAACATAGCCACTTCGAGTTTACTCCGGAATGTCTGGAAGCGTTTGACGTTTTGAAACGAGCTCTAGTGACAGCTCCGGCGATCATTGGTCCGAACTGGTCATTACCTTTCGAGGTGATGTGCGATGCAAGTGACTTTGCCGTGGGGGCCGTCTTTGGGTCAACGAAAGAGAAGATATTCCACTCCATCTATTATGCTAGCAAAAGCGTTGGTGGAAGCTCAAATCAATTACACCACTACGGAGAAGGAGCGCTAGCGATGGTATTCGCATGTGAAAAGTTTAGAGCCTACCTCGTAGGTTCGAGGGTGATTGTTTACACAGATCACGTGGCCATCAGGTATCTTGTCACCAAGAAAGATGCCAAGCCACGGTTAATTTGATGGATCTTGCTTCTGCAAGAATTTGATTTGGAGATTAGAGACAGGAAGGGAACTGAGAATCAAGTGGCTGATCATTTATCCCGATTGCCAACAGTTGAGGGTGAAGAAACTCATGTCCAAATTCAGGATGCATTTCCTGATGAACAATTGATGAGCATGCACCACTATAGCACACCCTGGTATGCAGATTTTGTCAACTTCTTGGTCAGTGGAGTGTTGCCTCCTGACTTCTCATACTAACAGAGGAAAATATTCTTTTCGAGGTCAACCATTACTTTTGGGATGAACCATTCTTATATAAGCACTTTGTGCTGACGGGTTGATGGTATTGCGTTCCGCATGAGAAAATGGAATCAATTCTAGAAGGATGTCATGCTACCCCATATGGTGGTCACTTTGCAGGACAAAGAACAGCGGCTAAGGTAATCCAATCAGGTTATTTTTGGCCGTCCTTGTTTAAAGATGCCCATGCCTTTGTGTATAAATGTGATCGATGTCAAAGAGTTGGAAATATATCTTCTCGGAATGAGATGCCAACGAACTTTATCTTAGAAATTGAGCTCTTTGATGTTTGGGGCCTCGATTTTATGGGTCCTTTTCCGCCCTCATTCGACAACCTCTACATCCTGGTGCCGGTCGACTACGTATCTAAATGGGTGGAGGCCGTGGCAAGCTCGACTAATGATGTGAAGGTTGTAATTAAGTTCTTGCAAAAGAACATATTTACACGATTCGGCACTCCTCGTGCGATCATTAGTGACGAAGGAACTCATTTTGTCAACAAGGCAGTGAGTGCTGTCCTAGCCAAGTATAACGTTCACCACAAGATTGCTACGACATATCATCCTCAAACGAATGGCCAAGCGGAACTCTCCAATAGAGAAATAAAAGGTATACTGGAGAAGGTGGTGAAACCAGGTCGAAAGGATTGGTCCATACGCTTGGATGATGCAGTGTGGGCCTACAGAACAGCTTTCAAAACACCTTTAGGGATGTCACCTTATTGGTTGGTCTATGGCAAAGCTTGTCATCTCCCACTGGAACTTGAGCATCGAGCCTATTGGGCGATAAAGCGAATTTTGAGCATAAAAGGTCTTTGGAGAGGTTCGTTTGTTGCAACTAAGTGAAATGGATGAATTCCGGTGGTTTGCTTATGAGAATGCAAAATTGTACAAAGAAAAAACCAAGAGATGGCATGATAACAACATCTTGCGCCGTGAGTTCTTGCCGGGTCAGCAGGTGTTGCTGTTCAATTCAAGGTTGAGGCTATTCCACAGCAAGCGAAATCACGATGGTCTGGTCCTTTCACCATTCTTCGGGTAGCGCCTCATGGTGCTATCACATTATAAGAAGGGACGTCAGGCCGTGAATTCATGGTTAATGGACAGCGTGTCAAGCACTACTGTGGTGGCGAGGTCGTTCGTGAGAAGACCTCAACATCTCTGAAGGACGCCTGACCAGTGGTATCATGGGTTGTCATGGCGATCAGGCGCCTGGCAGCCCTATTGTTCTGTTTGTACATATTTGTTTTATTCTCGTTTGTCTCGTTGTTTTTGGTGTTGATAATAAATTGCCTTAACATTGTTATGAAGGAGGAGGGGTTTATGTGAAAATGATGTGTGGAATTTTGGATTGCAGGTGTGGTACATGCATACCTCTGGGCAAAAATTCTGAGCATTATGCTAGTTTTTGTTCCAGTATTGGATTTGCAGAGAATGGAGAAAAATTGAAATATCAGTTTGCTATCTTGGGAAAAAGAGCGGGAAAAATTGGGTTGACTTTTTGTTTAAAAGACCGTGCCCCTTTTTCTTTCCCACCCCACGATCAGCTATTTCTCCCATTTCTCTCATTTCGCTACGATTTTGCTCTCACTTCCCACGTCCACCTGCTATTCTCTCAAGATTTTATTTTGGTTCTGAAATTTAATTGTCTCATTCATTTTGTTCCTCCGACAAATTTAATTATCATGCGAAGATTCAGCAGCAGGGTCAGGAAGCAGGTGGTACCATTGTCTATTCCTAGCAATGACGCTGACACGCCCCTCATCATATCAGACGCCGAGTTGTCACCGGAAGCTTCACCGGTTTCTCCGCAGGTTGTTGAGCATTCTTCATCTAAGAGGAAAAATAGTCAGAGCGATAAGGGTAAGGCTAAGTTATTGGAGGACGCTGAGCCGGAGGCTATTCAAGTAAAAAGGGCGAGGGTGGACAAACCCTCGTCAACAAAGGCAAGACGTTCAATCGACGCCATTCCGAAATTCCGAGCTCATGGTGGGTTCGAGAGATTTCAGCGCCTGAAACCAAGGCAATTATGGATGGAGAAGGGTTTTCAGAAATCGAAAGAGACTCCAGTGTTCGTGGTGGAGCTGATATCCCTAAATGGTTGGGCCTCTTTTGCGGCAATTCCTCCCCCACCCATTACGCCGCTAGTCAAAGAATTCTATGCGAACATCACGCCTCTGCCGAATAAGGAAGGTTTATCGGCTGTGGTGAGGGGTAAGTTAGTGGTTTTCTCTCCGGAAACCATTAATGATTTTTATAAATTGGAGATTGAGGTTGATGATGTTTTCTCCGCCATGAAGAGGGCCCCTTCGGTTGATGATTTAGAAGAGGCGCTAAGACTGACGGCCGTCGAAGGTACGGAGTGGGCTTTTTCCACACAGGGGTGTCGCTCCATAAAGGCCGCATCATTAAAATTGGAGGCCCATGTGTGGCTTCATTTCATTAAGAGCCGTATCTTGCCTACCACCCATGAAACCACTGTCTCGGAGGAGCGGATGCTGCTGCTGTTGTGCATTTTCACCGGAAGGAAAGTCAACGTGGGCGCCCAAATTTGGCGCGAGGTGGATGAGTGCCGAAAAAGGAAGAAGGGACGGTTGTTCTTCCCATCTTTGATTACTCAGTTGTGCATACAGGCCGGAGTGCCTTTTGGAGATGATGAAGATCGCCTCGCTGAAAAAGCTTTTATTGATATAAAGACCTTGACTCATCGTCATGGTTCGGCTGAAGAACCCTCTTTGCAAGCCGCCATGCGGTGGTCCATCTCTCCAATGCCGACCTCCTCTGAGCCCACTGTTCTAGATATGCAGAAGTTCCTCTGCATGCAGATCAAAGTCCTCATGCTTCGATCTGCTGCGCTTGAAGAAGATCTTAAGCATTACTGGGTGTATTGTTATAAGCGGGATCGTGTATTGGAGGATAGTCTCAGATCATTATCGACGGAAAAACTGCCAGCCTTCCCTGAATTCCCACATCGGGTCTTCCAGGCTTGGCCTTTACCTTCGGATTATGATTCTGATACCGGGGCTGAGAAGGAGAAAGACGCGAGGCCGAACCGAGCTCAGTTTGCAACGAATGCTGGCCCAAGTCAGGCTCAACCAACTGAGTCTGACCCTGCTGCCCCAACCGAGACCCGGGCACCATTTGCCCCATCTACCGAAGTGCGCACCTCGATCGAGGTCGAACTGGCTGTGTCTCCTACAGCCGAAGCTGTTTCTCCTGCTACCGCTCCATCTACCCATGCTTCTCCTACTCTTTCGGGATCTCCCGAGGTGTAGGCCAGGGGCGTTTTCTCTAACTCAATCCTTTGTTTTTGTATTGATGGTTGTGTGTGTTCGTGTTTTGTGCTGGTTTTTATTTTGCTTGTCTTGTTCTTGTTATTGTATGAGAGCATGTTACTCTGTTTTTGATGACTGCTGAGGTTGATGCTTGATTGGCAACGAATAGCTTTATGATGTTAGTCTGTTTTTTTGTTTTGTATCGTGTTCTTTGGTCCGCCTTGTTGCTTGTCTGGATTTGACCCTTATTTTGTGGGGGTGTGCCTTTAATAATTTGGGTATTAGCATATTAGTTCCTATAGGGATTGACCATTGCATTGGTAAACCTTAATTGGCCTACGATTTTGTATGAGTGCCTGTCTTTCATATTGGGTTGGTACTCCCCCTTGAGATAATATACATGAGTGTGTCAATATGGATAGGACGTAGGCTATTTTTGGATCGATTGTGCCTTTCAAGCCTTCCCTTATATCTTAATTCTCCTAGGGTCCCCTTTTGAGCTTACAGCCTTTTCTTTCTTGCATCCACTAAATAATCTACCTTAAACCCCACATATATTATTTCTTACCCTTCACCTTGGGCATGTCTACTTATGGCTCAGGTTTGTCTCATATCTCTAACAGTTGCCCGTGTTTGATCTCCGTATTGAAATAACAGTGTGTAAACCCCCATTTTGGTTATAAATTTCAACATTGGGGACAATGTCGTGTTCTAAGTTTGGGGGTGGCGAGGTAAAGTAACCTCTGGAGTTGAAGGTGAAGTTGTTGTAAAAATGTGGGTTAATTTTGAGTCATTGCTAAAAAAAAATGGAAACAAGGAAGAAAAAGGGTCTCTGTAAGAAAGAAGAGAGAATCGTAAGGCAAGTTGAAACCAAGAATGAGTACAGGTGCCCAGGTGCTTTGAGCTACATTATCCCAAACAATCCTACCGTCACCCAAGCCTAACATTATAAGCTTCTAAAAGACCTACTGATCCAATATTGATGACACTCATGTTAGTGGAGAGGGGGTTGACCGAACTGAATTGTGGAGACATTTGTGCACTTGATAATCAAAACATGGTCATATTAAGGAGAACTAAGTTATGGGAAGATTCATGTAGTTGCTAATGTGTTATATATCTATTGATATCGGAAGTGCGACGTCCTTGCAATATGAGGTAATTGACCAGACTTGCAACGAGAAGGACTGAATGATTCATTCTTTTTGAAAAATCATGACTGAAAGCTACGTACTTAGTTGATTAAGCCATCATCTCAGCTGTCATCTGAGCATCTGGAACATCGCTTCTGGGTTTTTGCGTTTTTGTTGTGTAACAGAGCATCACTTGAGGACGAGTAATGAGCTAAGTTTGGGGGTGTGATAACTCTTATAAAATAGTTATTATAGGACCTTTTTGATAATAATATCCTTGAGTGTTACGTTTTCTGTTCGTTTGTTTGCTGTTGTTTTGTATGTTTATGTTATGTTTGCTTATGTGTGCGTGTAGGATTGAGTCAGGTGGATTTAAGGGGTTTTAAGTACATTTATGTGCTATTTAATTAGTTTATGGCATATAGCAGGAAGAACGGCAGTGAAGACGATGCTGAAGTCCGCTGAGTCGAAGCCAAGCTCCAGGTTGAACGCGAAAAAAAGCCCAACTCGTGAGCGAGCTTGACTTCAAAATACGAGGAAGGATAGAACAAACAAGGCTAGAGTAATGCGGGAGCAAGGTCGGACTCGAAAGACTAAGTCAAAGCTCAAAGGAAAAGTGGCGAGGATCTTTGGAGCGAAGCCTTGAAGCCGAGCTCCAGACGAGAACTGACCACACTCAAGCTCACCGCTAAAGCCGAGCTCGAGACTGACGAGCTCGTAAACAAAGGCCGAGCTCAAGAATTATGAGCTCGTAATCAAAAGCCGAGCTCAAGAATGACGAGCTCGTAATCAAAAGCCGAGCTCGAGACGGACGAGCTCGCAACCAAAGTCTAGCTCGTAAGCGAAACCAGACTCCAGGAAAGAAAGAGAACAGACAAGGTTGAGTTCGTGACTGAAGCCGAGCTCGTGAATTAAGTCGAGCTAGTAACCGAAGTCGAAATCTGGAGCGAAGTCAGGTCGTAAACGGAGAAGAGCCTGTGCTGATGGATGATCAACGACGAAGTATGAAAGGTTTTGGCTGAAAACTGAAGAGATCTGCAGGACCACAGCCACGTGGCATCTGGCCACGAGAGCATAAAAGGGACGCGCGGTTTGTAATCTGTCAGAACCAACAGAAAAGGACTGAAAATCAGAGGTTGAAGGGCTAGCAGGTGCGCTGTCTGTACCCCTAAAAAGAGCAAGAGGTGGTTATTAAAACGGGGACAGACAACAGAGGGGGGAGGCTATTCATTCTGGGGAAGAACACAATCCTTTTTAAAAGAAGGAGGAATCAGAAGAGCGACAACTTGGAGAAGAAGCCATCGGAAGAGGCTATAATCCAAGAAGGAGCACGTGATGCCGGCGACGAGTTTTACTTTTTTTCTCGAATTCTTTTAACTTGTTATGGCATTCGTTTATCTGGATATTGTTGAACAGCTCGCTATGAGCTAAATTTTTAGGACTTGATCTTTTGATGAAACCCATGCTCGTGTGACGAGCTCATTTCTACGCTTATCTTGTTAAATTGCTATTGTTCTCTTGGAGATTATTCATCTTGCTTGTGATTGATCACCATGGGTGGTATTTTAGCTCTATAATTTCTGGGAAGTTCTTATAGAGTGGAAAACAAGAGAGTGACGCAAGAGCATGATTTAAATATTATGTGTGTGAATAGCATAGGAATATGTGTTTACCTTGCGTGACATAAATGAATGGATTAGTAAAGATATTCTAAGAGCTGTTTGGTATAGGAATATATCGAATGACTTATAGAATATAATCTTAGATTTGGAAAAATACTAAGAATCGAAGAAGTTCATGTCGTGGTAATGAGGAAATGATAATGTTGTAGCTTATTTAATGCAGAGCATGGGTGGAATCGAGAGGTCAAGTCTATTTCTCTTCTTATTATCAGTTGTTTTATCATATATTTGTCTGAAATTTCACCTCGCTTCGTAGTAACATTCTCATAGTTTTGGTTTCCGTCTGTTTTTTATTAAATTGTTACTTCCTGATTAATTTCCCTTGTGTTGTTCTCTTAAACCAAATTGATTGTCGCCGTGATTTAAAAAGTGCGATCCCTGTGGATTCGATCTCGGAATATTTCCGTGTATTACTTGTTGACTACGTGCACTTGCGTATATTTAATTGTGTTGCAACATATTATCACACAAATATATGCATCAAGATTGATCAGAAATCAACACATATAAATAAGCACCAAGAATCATGAATCAATGCCTGGAAGGTAAATAACAATAGCAGAAATCACAACATATAGGATAAAATCATGCAAACCCTAGGATTAGAATGGAAATTTAGCTAGACATAATTAACGAAATTAAATACGAAATAATCATAAAAACAGAAATTAAATTGACAAAACCCGTAGGGAAGCGTCTGAAGAATAATCGTTGGGTTCAAATCCCAACTTCAACGGAAAACGGGAAAACGATGGAATTCCTTCGGACGAAATCGTTCCAAAGGTTAACAATGCGTAGAACTAATGTAGAATGATGGAAAACTAATACTAGAATGAATCTAAATCAAAGCTAAAGTGAAAATCTATGGAAAATAATGAAAACCGAGGAAAACGTCAAAATCGCTACTGGGAATGTTGGGGCGCGAGGATGATGTCTATTTATAGAATTAGGGCGAAACCCTAATTTTTCCTTCTGCCGCCACGTCTCGTGACCGAGCTCGCGGTCGCGAGCTCGGTCGCGAGGGATCTCCCTTGCTTGGCTGGTCTTCGGGTTCTCTGCAGGAACACGCGCGCTCATCGTCCTCACGCCCTGGCTCGCGACCGCTACGTATGGTCGCGAGAAATCGGGTAGTAGCTCTTTTCGCACGTTGGGAAACACGCGGGCACGTTTCCGCGGCCGCGTCGTAAAGTATTTCCTCGCGGTCGACCTAGCGGTGGCTAGGCCGGTCGCGAGCCATCTGTTTCGCGCGCACATCTTGCGCTCGCGCTCGGGCTAACGGCCGCGAGGGCGGTCGCTAGGCCTTGTTTTCAGCCTTCTTTCGCTCGTGCCTCGTTCCATGCTTCGGTTTTAAACACCGAAACGGAAACCAAGAGCAGTATCTTCCAAAAATATATAAAAGCATTGAGATCCAAGACATAAACGCACTTTATCGATCTAAAATCATCTTTAAATATCAACAATAAACGTGTAAAATGCACGTTTATCAGTGGTGGAATACGATCATCTTCTAATTCTAGAAGAATGATTTCAACTTTGGATTTATGGTTTTTTATATAATCCTCTTCTAAGAATCGGGCATTAGTGCTAATAATGACCTTCTGATCCTTAGGACTATAGAAATAACCACCCTTCGTTCCTCTAGGATAGCCAACAAACAACCTTGCTTCAGATCTAGACTCCAACTTGTCAGCCTTCTTGTTCAGCACATGTGCTGGACTACCCCATATCCTTATGTGATTTAAACTAAGCTTGCGCCCAAACCACAACTCGAACGGGGTCTTTTCGACTGACTTAGATTGTACTAGATTAGCAAGTATGTCGTTGTTTCTAAGGCATACCCCCAGAACGAAATAGGCAATGTTGCATAACTCATCATTGATCTAACCATTTCTAAGAGAGTCCTATTTCTTCGCTCTGACACACCATTTTGCTATGGTGTGCCCGGTGTAGTGAGCTGAGAGGTAATCCCACACTGCACCAAATAGTCCATAAACTCGTTACTGAGGTATTCGCCACCGCGATCAGACCACAGTGACTTGATACTTTTACCAAGCTTCATCTCCACTTCTGCCTTAAATTCTTTGAATTTCTCAAAGCATTTAGACTTGCGGTGAAGCAGGTATATGTATCCATACCTTGAGTAATCGTCAATGAAAGTGACAAAATATTCGTACCCTCCACGAGCTTGTGTGGACATAGGTCCACACAGGTTAGAATGGACTAGCTCCAACACTTCTTTGGCTCTATAACCCTTCGCTTTGAATGGTCAGTCGACATCTTTCCTTCTATACTGATTCTCGATGGGACGGAGTGGCTGTGAGATCACCCAACGCTCCATTCTTAGCCAATCTTTGGATCCTATTTAGATTGATGTGACCTAATCTAAGATGCCAGAGAAATATGGTGTCATCATGGGAAGAAGACTTTCTCTTTTTAAGGTTTGATGTAGATGCATCATAATTAAAGGTATTATGTTTGGCAGAAATAGTATAAAGCGAATTATATAAAGTGTCACCACAGATAACTTCGTCGTTACTTATGATAGAAACACCACTATCAAAAACAACTGAATATCCATGAATAAATAGTTTCGAAACTAAAATAAGGTTTCGCCGAAACTCCGGCACATATAAAACGTCTTTTAATACTAAAATTGTCCTATCAAAATATAAAGAAACATCTCCGACTGCAACGGCCTCGACTTTCGCCGCGTTACCCATGGAGATCGTTATCTCGCCATTAAGCAGCTCCCTTGTCCACAGGAACCCCTGCAAGGTGTAACAAACATGATCAGTCGCACCCGTATCTACTACCCATGAATGAGTAGAACAAGTCGCTAAACATGTTTTCGTTACTAAAGCAAATGGCGTACCTTGAGCCTTGAGCATAGGGCACTTGGCATTCCAATGCCTAGTCTTGCCGCACTTGAAGCACTTGCCCCTCTCCTTTTGTTTTTTCAAGCCTCTGGTGGCAGTCATGTTCTTGCTCCCACTGCTCCTACTGGTTCCTTTGCCTCTACCACCTTTTGTGCCCTTTTTCTTCTTCTTCTTCCATTTTTCAACGGAAAATTTGGGCCCTTAGATGTGCTAGCAAGGGCATGTGCTCCTTTGCCCATGACTCCTTCCGCGGCCACGAGATCATTAAGCAACTGACTAAGTGTATACTCGGTCTTGCTCATGATCGCGTACACACGAAAGTTCTCAAAAGACTTGGGTAGTGTGTTGAGGATTATATCGACCTTGGCTTCGCCGTCAATACCTCATCCCAACTGATCAAGACTATCCATGAGATGAGTCATGTGGGAGACATGTTCATGGACCGAACTTCCTTCTTCCATCCTACACGCCAAGATTTTTCTCATTGTGTGGAAGCCGACTGTCCGATCCGACTGCCGAAACTTACTCTCGAGACTCGACCATATTTCAGTCGCGTCTGCCATCGACTGATGCTGCAGCTGCAAGCCTTTAGACATTGTAGTCATCATATATCATTTGGCCATATTGTTTGACTTATGCCAAAGTCTGCTTGACTCTCGCTATTCATTAGTCGATGCGTCAGTATGGGCATCGGGTTTGGGAGTAGTGAGAAGAAATATGTGTTCTTCAGCGATAAGAACATATTCCATGTTTCGTTTCCACTCGATAAAATTTGGACCGGATAGAGGATTTTGTGCGAGCATATTGATAATCGGTGTAAGAGACATATCTGAAAAGATAATGTAAACACATAAGCATACGATCGCACATAATTCATAACAATAATATTGTAACCTTTTGATAAAACAATATTAATTGAAACCTCCAATCGCCCAAAGAATTCCACATGCAAGTCACGCGTGTGGACGTTTACATGAACCCCTCGACCAGACTAAAATATACCTTTTAGTCGTTTAATTTCAATCCATGTCAACTTATCCTTATGACAAATGAAATTAATGATTGGACCTTACTAGACCACATAACTATCACAAGAAGGGACTTCGCGGGAAGTTGTACTTGAGGTGATGTCTAAGAAATGACAACAATTTTAACAGCAGAAAATGAATTCTTAGAATTGACATACTCACTAGGTCCATACCGCGTCCAATCCAAATTCCTTTGTTATCTCATTTAAATCTATCACTAGAGAACTTATGAAAAATCGCATATGCAAGCCACGCGTGTGGACGTTTACACATGAAACTCCCACTTCTCAATAGATTAAAATGTTTTATTTAGAAATCTCATCTAACAAACTTATGACAAACAGTGCAAGCAAGCCACGCGTGTGGACGTTTACTCACAGTGCGTATCACTTTGTTTAGAGATCAAAAAGTGGAGGTCTTGACATTTTAATTTAAAAATTAATATGTCGGGTTACTTGCTTAGTCTTTTATTTCAAAAGGTTTGTCCATGCAGATCACGTAATCCTAGCATGCTTTTCTATAGAACTCAACATGTAAAACATGCTCACAGAATTCTAAAATATGCTTGAAAAATGCGATAAACCTAGCACGCTTACTATGCGCATCCAATCACGAAAACATATAATATGTTTATCTACGTAATAAAACATACATAGCATGCTACTGCATAATTTAAACATCCACGACATACTTTGAACGATAGAAATAAAATAAATTCGTTCATCGTGGCCCATCGTGGATCCTGTACTTCCCTGCCTAATTTATTACATAAATTTGCAAAGTACAGATCTTCAAAAATCTTCAAAGTACCGAGTTAGCTGGCTGGATACGTTCCGGGCATGGGCTTACTGGATATGTTCCAGGCCGAGATATGATATGCTGGCTGGATATGTTTCGGGCCGAGAGATGTGATGGGCTGGCGAGATACGTTCCGAGTCTTAGTTCTATGATGGAGTAATAGTAATAACGGGTCAGGTATCAAAAAGGAAAATTCTCTTTTTGCTTACTTAGAAGTGGGTTTACGTTTTAAAACCTTCTAAGGTAAGTGCTCTAAACACGGTATCATGGATTTTGTTTTATGTTAGAAAACCCCAGCTGAGTGCGCTAGTACTCACCCCAAAATCTTTTCAAATGTTTTTCACAGATGGAGGAGGGCTGGATGAGCGACGCTGAGGGGTTGAGCTGTGGTTCCTTTCACGCTACATGCTTCCGCGATGCTATTTTATATATATGTATTATGTTATGGATGTATTCTTGTCCCATTATTTTGCTCTATGATTGGGAACAAGATTTGCTATTATGTTATTATGATGTGAGTCTCGACAAGAGCATGCTATGTGATTGACCGGTCTAGTCTATCTTCACATCGTTCCTTTTCCCACTCGGGTCATCAGTCCACATAAAACGGCATAAAAGCCTATCAAAACCAAACAAGAACATAACTTATCTTAGTCATCGACACGACCATATCTTCTCGATATCAAGACGCATGATCTATCAACACTTGGTTCATTGCATCCTCTAACATCTTATTAACAAACAAATTCTAACGAAATTTCGACAGAATAACGTTTATAAAACGCATTGCCATTTCAATACCAAAATAATCAAACTTATTCCAAACTTCACCAAATCATCACCATATGTCTAAACGAGCATAGAAAGCTCAACAACGCTCTTAAACCATATAATCTTAGCTAAAAACCGACAAGCCCCTTTAAGACCTAACTTATATCCGACGTCAACAATCGCGTGAGACGTCATCCACCACCAAAAAATCTCTATACATGCTCAAATATCATCAAAGATCATCAATCTATCAACAAAACATAAGGATCAAAGCTTTAGCATTGAAAACCCATTTTTGCCGACAAACTAAAATTTTACAATTTTTTAATACGTCGGCCGAAAAATCCGAATAAATCATTTTAAACATTATCCATATCATAGAATCCAAATATGAAGTCAAAATGATCAAATAAAATCAAAAATCCAACATTATAAGGCTTAGGGTTTTCGGCCATTTTGGGAATTTTCCAACGGCTTCGATTTCAAACGTTTTTCTTGCTCCAAACATGTTTATATCAATCCAATAACACATATATGAAGGCAATTCAATCATATCAACATCATATATTCAAGATCAAAGTCTCCCCTTTTTTGAAAATTACATGAAATTCCAAACAATAAACATATGCTTCACAAATTCAACGTTAAACAATACATAGACGTCGAATCTATCATAATATCATGAAATAATCAAACAAAACATACTCCTTCATAATTTCACAATATGACCAAAAATTTGAAATATGCATAGGTTCATGATTTTCAATTTTTCAAACCGTAGATGTGTTCTAGAGACGAGATTATATCTCGTTTCGAAGACGGATCGAAAATTCAACGGTTGTATCTTCCTATTTTTGGCCTAGGGTTTTCAAAATATGTGTGTGTATAAGTTTGTGTGTTGGACGAAAATGGGGAGAAAGAATGAAGGTGAATAGTGTTATTTCATATTTCTATGTATATACTTATGTAATAATTCATTTTATTTTTGATTTTCTTAAATAAGTGATTATTCATCCTTTTCTAGAAACTCATTTCTTTTCTTTTTCTCATTTTCTTTAATAGGTAAAAATCACTTTTCTTTTAGAAATTAAATATAAATATTGTAAAATAATGCATTGTATTTTTATAGCAAGAAATCGAAACTAATTATCTGATAACACAATCTTTACTTGAATCTTTACTTTTGAACTCAATAATATATCATAAACATCAAAATATAATTATAAAAATATATTCTTGACCCCGAAAATCATTTTAAATATTCTGCTCTTAATTCGAGCTTAATCGGCAAACGCCGACGTCACAAAATCATAGATTTTGAAATTCTCAATTTTCTAAAATCAAGACTTCATTGAGAATGCATCTATCATCTCAAGACTCTTGGAATCTAGGTCTTCTTATTCTAAATAAGATCTAAGAATCTTATCTCAGATTCTATCTCAAATCTGTCTCAATACTATCTTCTCAACTCGAAGCTTAACAGAAAAGCTTATAACTTAAACAACTCTTTCTTAAGGATGCAATGCCCTTCTTATAAAGCTCTTAATCAGGAGCTAATTTCTGCTACAGAAATACGGGGTATTATAACATTTATTCTCTAGTGGTATGAATAAATGTTTTTGAATTAATTTATGTTCTAGGCTGAACATAAGATAAATAATTTATTTGAGGCCCATCTTTATTCCTTGCATTTGATCCCTGGGCTGACCCATCCAGGCCTGGAGCTGTAACAAATTTGTCCACCTTAAATCAAAAGTGTTGCTATTCATTATTCTTGAAAATCTAAAAAATTGTGAAGAAAAAGAAAGATGAATTTTGCAGTACTCTCCAAAGATTGTCCTCACTCGGCATTGGAGTTTTGCCAATCGGGACACAGTCCAGAAGATCAAAGCACGAGTCTTGATCCAATTCTTTGCCTGACAAATTCGCAGGTAAACACGAGAAAACACCAACGTGTTGTAATTAATTATATAGGTGCATGCTAGGTATATAATCAATGTTTGGTGAATTAAACATCCAAGATAGATCCTCGGGAGAGGGTTAAAATCAGATTTCCCTACAATTGGTATCAGAGCCAGGTTCAGAATCTTGGCTCTGTTGGATTAATTTACGTTTCATTATTACGTGCGCAATTAATTAATTGTGGATATGTCGTTCATCGTGGCTCGTTTTATTTTTTATCGGATTTTATTTTTCACCACGAGAAAATCCGTGGTTAGATTAGGATTTTTTTTGTAAATCTAATCTGTAAAATAGGATAAAGACGAAGAACACGAAGAACGAGATGATAGAGTCTCGTCGCACGGTGCGATGGTAGGCTGGTCAGAAACGGCCGCACGGCACGAGGGCGTGCAGGCGACGGCACGCATGCGAGGTTGCTCGCCGCTCGCAGCACGCCTCTCGGCAGATGCACGTGGGTTTCTCGGTAGCAAGCTAGCGAACAGGGCAGTCCGGCAGTGGGTCTCCTCGGTAGCCCATGCGCGGATGACTTCGGCAGCATCTCATCGGCATCGGGCGACATAGGTGGGCAGACCTCGGTGCGTTCCCTCGACGGGCATCGGCAGCCATGCATGCGGGGAGCGCGGTTTACCGCGTGGATGCCTCGGCGCTGAGCGTGCGCGTGCGGGAGTCCTCGACGAGCATCGGCAGTTGGGCGTACAATTCTCGTACAGAAGCCTCGGCAGCGCTCGACGGCCTCATCAGGTCACGTGCGACATCACCTGGGCGGCCTCAGCGTTGAGCGTGCACGCTCGTCAGTGCCTGGGCGGCCGCAGTGATCAGCGTGCATGCTCGATAGTGCCTGTGCAGCGCCCGGATGCTCTCGGAAGCAGGACGTCTCGGCAGCTCACTGGGCGATAGCGTGCGAGTCGCATGTAGGTTTTCTCGACAGACGCCGACACCTACGCGTAGACGACTCGGTAACAGCTCTTGGCGTGGCGAGGCGAGTCTCGGCAGGGGCGGCGGGATGTTATCCTCGTCAACTCTCGGCAGGAGACGCGAGCTGTAGGGCAGCGAAGTGTGGCGGGCGGCTAGGCGTGCTGTGGGTTGTGCCCTAGTGCGCGGTCCAGTCCACTTTGGGCCGACTCGACACATTTCAGCCCAGACTTGGTTTTCGGCCAAGTTCTAGATTTTCGACCCAATCCGGCCCGATCCAGTGTTCTGGCCCATTTTCAAATTTTCGGTCCACATCCATTTTGGATGAATCCGGTCCGTGCCCGTGCACACAAGGCCCGTTTCAAGATTTTTGAAGATCTGTACTTGCAAATTTTTGTAATAAATTAGGCAGAGAAGTACATGTTCCACGAGTGGGCTGCCATGAACGAATTTATTTTATTTTTATCGTTTAAAGCATGTTGTGGATGTTTAAATTATGCAGAAGCATGCTATGTATGTTTAATTACGTAGATAAACATGTTGTATTTTTTCGTGATTGGATGTGCATAGTAAGCATGCTAGGTTTATAGCGTTTTTCAAGCATTTTTTTTAATTATGCGAGCATGTTTTACATGTTGAGTTCTATAGAAAGCATGCTAGAATTACGTTATCTGCATGGATAAACATTTTGAAACAAAAAGACTAAGCAAGAAACACGACATATTAATTTCAAAAATTAAAATGTTAAGACCTCCACTTTTTAATCTCTAAACAAAGTGATACGCATTGTGAGTAAACGTCCACACGTGTGGCTTGCTTGCATTGTTTATCATAAGTTTGTTAGATGAGATTTCTAAATAAAACATTTTAATCTATTGAGAAGTGGGAGTTTCATGTGTAAACGTCCACACGCGTGGCTTGCATATGCGATTTTCATAAGTTCTCTAGAGATAGATCTAAAATGAGAAGACAAAAGAATTTGGATTGGAAACGGCATGGTCCGAGTGAGTATGCCAATTCTAAGAATTCATTTTCTGCTGTTAAAATTGTGGTCATTGCTTAGGCATCACCTCAAGTACAACTTCCCATGAATTCTCTTCTTGTGATGATGATGTGGTCTAGTAAGGTCCAATCATTAATTTCATTTGTCATAAGGATAAGTTGACATGGATTGAAATCAAGCGACTAAAGGTATATTTTAGTGCAGTCGAGGGGTTCGTGTGTAAGCGCCCACACGCGTGGCTTGCATGTGAGATTCCTTGGGCGATTGGAGGTTTTAATTAATATTGTTTTATCAAAAGGTTACAATATTATTGTTACGAATTATGTGCGATCGTATGCTTATGTGTTTACATTGCTTTTCAGATATGTCTCTTACACCGATTATCAATATGCTCTCACAAAACCCTCTATCCGGTCCAAACTTTATCGAGTGGAAACGAAACATTGAGATTGTTCTTACTGCCGAAGAAAATTTATTTGTACTCACTACACCCCGTCCCAAACCCCTAGACGACTCATCTACTGATGAGGAGCATAAGGAGCACGAGAAATAGGACAAATCAAATAGAATGGCAAAGTTTCTTCTTTTGGTCACCATGTGCGAGTCCTTGCAACTCCAGCATCAAGAGATGGATGATGCAGCCACTATATGGCTAAATCTCATGAAATCGTATGGGGAGTCGGACAGGATCGCTAGTTATATTTTGACAAAATTAATTATGTCAAGTTCAATGAAGGAAAGCGATTCAGTGCATGACCATGTAGAGCAAATGATCAATGTCTTCGGAGAGCTCGAATTGGTTGGAGGATATATTGATGACATAGTCAGAATCGATATAATCCTCAACACTTTGCCCAAGTCTTTGATGACTTCCGTTATGGAGTAGTCCTTTATGATAAGAGTTATACTCTAGATTCATTGCAAGAGGATTTAGAAATGGAGGAACGCAAA
Source organism: Salvia rosmarinus (assembly GCA_036937905.1). Taxonomy (NCBI): domain Eukaryota; kingdom Viridiplantae; phylum Streptophyta; class Magnoliopsida; order Lamiales; family Lamiaceae; genus Salvia; species Salvia rosmarinus. The sequence goes on along the minus strand of CM072822.1, from coordinate 41,972,390 downwards.
ATGGGCAAAGGTGCACAGTCTTTAGTACGCACATCATGGAAAACCACTGCTTTATCGAAAGATGAAAAGGGAAAGTGGAATTCAAGAGATGCTAAGGCTAAAGAAAAGAATGGGAGCAATACAAAGGCCTCTACCAGCGGTTTGAAAAAGCCAAATGAGAAGGGAAAATGCTTCAAGTGCAGTGAGACTGGGCATTGGAAGGCTAAATGCCATATGCTCAAGGCTCAAGGTACGCCATTTGCTTTAGTAACAGAAACATGTTTAGTGACTTGTTCTACTCATTCATGGGTAGTAGATACGGGTGTGACTGATCATGTTTGTTACACCTTGCAGGGGTTCCTACGGACAAGGGAGCTGTTTGATGGCGAGATAGCGATCTACATGGGCAAAACAACGAAAGTCGAGGCCATTGCAGTCGGAGATGTTTCTTTATGCTTTGATAGAACATTTTTAGTATTAAAAGACGTTTTATATGTGCCGGAGTTTCGACAGAACCTTATTTCGGTTTCCAAACTATTTATACATGGATATTCAGTTGTTTTTTGTAGTGGTGTTTCTATCATAAGAAATAACGAAGTTATCTGTGGTGGCACTTTATATAATTCTCTTTATACTATTTCTGCCTAGCATAATACCTTTAATTATGTTGCATCTATATCAAACCTTAAGAAGGGGAAGTCTTCTTCGCTAGATGACACCACATTTCTTTGGCATCTTAGATTAGGTCACATCAATCTAAATATGATCCAAAAACTGGCTAAGAATGGAGCATTGGGTGATATCACAGTTACTCCATTCTCAGTCTGTGAATCCTGTATAGAAGGAAAGATGTCGGCCAGAACCTTCAAAGCGAAGGGTTATAGAGCCAAGGAAGTGTTGGAGCTAGTCCATTCTGACCTGTGTGGACCAATGTCTACTCAAGTTCGTGGATGATACGAGTATTTTGTCATTTTCATTGATGATTACTCAAGGTACAGATACATATACCTCCTTCACCGCAAGTCTGAATGCTTTGAGAAATTCAAAGAATTTAAGGCGGAAGTGGAGACGAAGCTAGGTAAGAGTATCAAGTCACTGCGGTCTGATTGTGGTGGCGAATACCTCAGTAACGAGTTTATGGACTATTTGGTGCAGTGTGGGATTACCTCCCAGCTCACTACACCGGGCACATCACTGCAAAATGGTATGTCAGAGCGAAGAAATAGGACTCTCTTATAAGTGGTTAGATCAATGATGATTTATGCAACGTTTCCTATTTCGTTCTGGGTATGCCTTAGAAACAGCGGCATACTTGCTAAATCTAGTACCGACCAAGTCAGTCGATAAGACCCCTTTTGAGTTATGGTTTTGGCGCAAGCCTAGTTTAAACCACATAAGGATATGGGCGATCCCACGTGTCTTTGAACAAGAAAGCTGACAAGTTGGAGGCTAGCTCTGAAACAAGGCTGTTTATTGGCTATCCTAGAGGAACGAAGGGTGGTTATTTCTATAGACCTAAGTATTAGAAGGTCGTTATTAGCACTAATGCCCGATTCTTAGAAGAGGGTTATATCAGAAACCATAAATCCAAAGTTCAAATCATACTTCAAGAATTAGAAGATGATCGTATTTTGTTTCAACTAAAAGTGTCCTCTTATTTTTTTTTTTTTTTTTTTTATCATGGGGAACCCGCAGCCGCTACTATAAGGTGCAAGACTGGGTAAACCCCGTTCCTCCTGCAATAGCCTCGCAAAACCACGAGCAGGTAAACCACACTTGGAAAACTAGGTGTGACAGGCTCAAACCCATAGAGGCGTTTGGTGGGGTGTTGTAATAGGGAAAGTTAACCCATATCGTCTCTCAAGGAAAACTTAACAGGGCTATTATTTGTGTCGAACACATAAAGCGGTAAATCCTAAACACTCTAATACTAACAAGTGTTTTTGATCCAACGGGAATTGAAAAGTTTAAAATAAAAGTAAATAACGGAAAGCAATCTAACTAGGGGTTGTCAATCCCTAGTGGAGAACCTAAGAAAACAAGAAAGTAGGAAGCTAAGCAAAGAACCAATTAATCTAGATCATCAAACAGGAAGCAATAAAATTAAGCGAAGAACGATTCAACACTCTACTAAAATCCAATATCAATTGCATCCAACAGAAATCTCAAACAATGATATTATGTAATTCAATCCAACAATAAGCATAAAGCAAAGTATGTAAATTGATCGAAGGAAGTTCAACACAATTATAAAATATCCAGAATCAACAATGGAATTGAATCTAACAATAATCTCAAAACAACTCGTAAATGATCTAAAGGAATTCAACAAGAACCATAAAACTAAATGTAATAATCGAAAAGATAAAAACAGGAATCAAATACTCCTAAAAAATGAACAGGAATCAAAACATCTCGTCGTCGCTTGTCGAAGAACAGAACAGTGGTTGCGTAAAAATCTGAATACCTGATAAAAATGACCTAGCGCGTACATATATATATTAAATGAGAGTGAGCGCCGGTTGCAATGTGAGCGCAGGTTGAGCGGATAGTTATGATATGAAGGTCGCGCCGGTTTGGAGGGAGCGCCAGTTGAGAAAATGTTATGTATTGAACATGAGGGCGGTTTGAGGTGAGCGAGCGCGGTGATGAGATTTTTTCCCAAAGTGAACGCCGGCTTAGACCGAGCGTTCGCTCACAAGTCTGTGACGACTAAAGCAAACGCTGGCTCAAGGTGGCGTCTTGTGGCGGATGAGCACCGGGTGAGGTGTGAGCGCTAGCGGTTGAGCGCCAGATGGGTGGGCGCTGGGCATGGGCGCGCGAGGTTGAAAAACAGGCAACGCGCGGCGAACGGGCGCTGGGTTCCCATCGTCGGACGGAGCTGTACGCTGGAATGGAGGCGAACGCGCACGAAGATGGCAATGCGAGTGCACGCTGTGGGCTGGTTGAGCGGGCGCTCAGCACCGAGCATCGGATGCACGGGCGAGTGGGTGCGCTATGGCGGGCGAGCAGACGAGCGGGCGCTCAACACCGAGCACCAAATGCACGGGCGAGCGGGTGCGCGCTGTGGGCTGGGTGAGCGGGCGAGTGCTAGCACTGGAAACACAGCGCGCGTGGGTGAAAACAGCCTCAACGGGCTCTGAGAAGTGAACAGGCGTTGGCTGGGCATGGACTGCGTACGCGTGGTTGCGCTTGGTCGACGCCGGGCTCAGCGTACGACAGGTGCCGTGCACGACTTTGACTATTCTCCTGCTCTCCTAAATCGAACTCCGAATTAGGATCCGCCGCCACGGACTCCTATCGAAAAGCTCTTCATTATACTTGATCCTTGGCAGACCTATTTCATCCTATTTAATGCTATTATCCTACAAAACATCGAAACAAACCAAGTAAGTTCGAATCGATAAATACTAATCAAACCAACGACATAAATAGGACAAATCACTGAAAATGACATGTAAAACAATACCAAGAATAAGCACAAAATGAAACCAAACATATTCCTCCACCGATTAAACCAAAGGTACGAGATGTCGTGTCTAGTGGGAGGGATCGACACCAAATACTTCAAAAATTGAAGTGGGTCACTGGAGATACCGACTGCACAAGTGGCACCTATCCAACAAGTTGTGCAAGATAGAGAACCTCAGGTTACTGCACCCACCGTTGACATTGTGCCAGTAGCGCCTCGTCGTAGTGAGAGGGTTGTTCGTCAACCCGAGCGATTTATGTTCGTGGGTGAATCTTCGGATTTAGTCCTAAGAAACGAGCAAGCTGTAATCGACCCATGGACATACAGTGAGGAGATACAAGACACTGATGCAAGATCATGGCACACCGCTATGGACTTAGAAATTGAGTCCATAACAACTATGGATGTATATGAAAAGACATCTCTACCAGATAGCAAGGAAGCCATAGGTAGTAAGTGGGTATACGAGAGGAAGAGAGACTCAGATGGAGAGGTTTCGGCTTTTAAAGCCAGGCTTGTGGCGAAAGGGTACACTCAGATTGAGGGCATCGATTTTGATAAGACCTTTTCGCCTGTAGCAATGCTCAAGTCCATCAGAATTCTTCTGGCCATAGCAGCCCACCTAAAGCTTGAGGTTTGGCAAATGGATGTGAAAACCCCTTTTCTAAACGGTTACCTTGAAGAAGGTAGAGACATCTATATGCAGCAACCCGAAGGTTATGTGGTGAAGGGTGAAGAGCATCTAGTATGGAAGCTTAAGAAATCCATTTATGGACTTAAGCAAGCTTCCCGATCATGGAACTTACGCTTTGACGAGGTGGTAAAGTCCTATGGATTTACCCAGTTACCTAGCGAAACTTGTGTGTATCGTTTAGATGTCAACGGTGACGTGGTATTTCTTGCAATTTACGTAGATGACATCCTTCTACTTGGCAACAATGTGAAGATGTTATCAGACGTAAAGAGTTGGTTATCCGATCAGTTTCAAATGAAAGACTTAGGAGATGCAGCGTATATTCTTGGGATCAAGGTTTACAGAGATCGCAAGAGGAAAATGTTGAGCTTATCTCAGGCGTCTTACATTGATACTGTGATTACTCGTTTTAGCATGCAAACCGCCAAGAAGGGATTGCTACCTTTCAGGCATGGTGTTTTTTTATCAAAGGAGCAGTCACCTATGACTGCAAAGGAGATAGAGGAGATAAGACAAGTTCCTTACGCTTCCGCCGTAGGAAGTCTCATGTATGCAATGCTATGTACGAGACCCGATATCTGCTATGCGGTAGGCATAGTAGCTAGATATCAATCTAAACCTGGACAAGCTCATTGGACTGCAGTAAAGCATAGACTCAAGTACCTGAAAAAGACTCGAGATTATAGGCTAGTTTACCAAGCAGATAGTCTAATGCCTTTGGGTTATTCAGACTCGGATTTCCAAGATGACCGTGATGAGAAAAAGTCTACCTCAGGCTATGTGTTTACCTTGGGAGGAGGAGCCGTATCCTGGCGGAGTGAAAAGCAACAATGCATTGCAGACTCTACCATGTAAGCCGAATATGTAGCCGCTTCGGAGACTGCTAAGGAGGCGATATAGTTCAAGAACTACCTCATGGATCTAGATGTGGTACCTGGTTTGCCCAAGAGTATCATAGTATACTGTGACAACTCAGTGCAGTGGCAAACTCGAAGGAACCACGGACCCACAAGGCAACCAAACATATAGAGAGAAAGTACCATGTCATACGAGAAGGTGACGTGCTGATTGATAAGATTGGTACTGTGGATAACCTAGCTGACCCATTCACAAAGAGCCTGCTGCAAAAAGTCTACGAAGGACATATTCGAGGACTTGGATTGCGCAAGATAGCACCCACCTAGAAAGGAAACTTTTGTAGAAGTGGGAGAAACAAAGTGATGGTGTTGTTTTGTAATAGCTAGTAGAGAGACACATTGTATACTAAAAGTTTGCTTTAGTATAAGTGGGAGATTGTTGGATTTGTATACTGGAAGCAGTTTTGGTTGAGCTTGTATACAATGATTCCTGTTACCACTATTCCAATCTCCTATCTGAATTGTTTACTTGATTGCATATGTATGTCCCTTTATCTCATATATAAGCTAGATCATATAGTGTGTTGTAGATCACAGAAGTCTGTATGATTGGTCAAGCTTAATTATATATAAAAAGTATCACAGCTGCCGTATCCGTGTAGGATGATGACGTCCCCTTGAGGAGCTCAAAAGGTTTACTATACTAAACCCTGCAGGTTTAGTTATCTCAAGTACAATAATAAGGTTGAGTGATACTACTTAAGGAATTAAAGAGATTAATTATTTTAAGCAGTCAGAACGATGTAAATAATTAATGGACGTACAATATCTTAAATACGGGGATTCGTAAAGTCTAAGTGCGAGCTCGACTCAACTTCGAAAATAAAGGGGTAAGTCAGCATTTATTCTCTAGTGGCATGAATAAATGTTTATGAATTAATTTATGTTCTAGGCTGAATATAAGATAATTAATTTATTTGAGGCCCATCTTTATTCCTTGCATTTGATCCCTGGGATGGCCCATCCAGGCCTGGAGCTGAAAGAAATTCATCCACCTCAAATCAAAAGTGTTGCTATTCATTATTCTCGAAAATTGAGAAGAAAAAGAAAGATGAATTTTGCAGTACTCTCCATAGATTGTCCTCACTCGGCATTGGAGTTTTGGCAATCGGGACACAGTCCAGAAGATCAAAGCACGAGTCTTGATCCAATTCTTTGCCTGACAAATTCGCAGGTAAACACGAGAAAACACCAACGTATTCGCGTCAATTTACTCTTTTTTTCCGTCTCTAACAGATCACTACTTCAAAATGACTGGGAATTTAGGACTTTGAATGATCTAGATAAATTTTGATCACAAACAAATAAAGAGCAAGTAAATTTTCGTTCCCTAGTGAGGTGTATATGATTGATTTATTTGGGAGGATCTAACAAGGACAAAAAAAATCTATAATAATCAGAATATATATGATGATCACCGACATAACATGATGAATGGGACTCAGACACTATGAATTGTATATAAACAAGAAAAACAACGAAGAAGACACGGACAGAAAAATGAATAACCAGACACGGAAGACACGACCTCGCTCGAGGCAAGGCTCTGATACCAAATGATAACCACACATCTCCATCTTTAATTCAAATTTGGTTTTTCAATGAGCCACAATGAAGTATATGACTCAAAACCCCAAAACACACAACGAAAACTAAACAAAACAAATTGACAAAAATTCTCTGAAATTTTTTTGAATTTTTTCCTAGCCTCTCTAGAGACCTATGTAACACAAATATCAAAATAAAAATAAAAATTGCAATTTTTTTTTCCGCCAATTTACTCATTTTTTTCCCACCAAATTTTTTCCCGCGAATTTACTTTTTTTCCATTTCTAATTCTAGGCTACGTATTCGCGTCAATTCACTCTTTTTTTTCGTCTCTATTAGATAACTAATTCACAATGACTGGGAATTTAGGACTTGGAATGATCTGGATAAATTTTGATCTCAAACAAATAAATAACAAGTAAATTTTCGGTCCCTAGTGAGATGTATATGATTGATCTATTTGGGAGGATCTAACAAGGACAAAAAAAAATCTATATGATTAGAATAAAATTTATGATCACCGACTCAACAAGATGGATATGACTCAGACACTATGGATGGTATATAAACATGAAGAACGAAAGAAAAAAAAAAAGGCAAGGACAGAAAAACGAATAACCAGACACGGAAGACACGACCTCGCTCGGGGCAAGACTCTGATACCAAATGATAACCACACAACTCCCTCTTTAATCCTAATTTGGTTTTCCAATGACCCACAACGAAGTATATGACTCAAGGACCCCAAAACACCCAACGAAAATTAAACAAAAAAAATTGACGAGATTCCCCAAAAAAATTTCGAATTTTTTCCTAGCCTCTCTCTAGGGACCTCTGTTACACAAATATCAAAAATAGAAATAACGAAACTGCAATTTTTTTTCTAGCCAATTTACTCATTTTTTCCCACAAATTTTTTTCCCGCAAATTTACTCTTTTTTTGCTTCTGATTCTGGGCTACGTATTCGCGTCAATTTATTCTTTTTTTCCGTCTCTAATAGATAACTACTTCACAATGACTGGGAATTTAGGACTTGGAATGATCTGGATAAATTTTGATCTCAAACAAATAAAGAGCAAGTAAATTTTCAGTGCCTAGTGAGACGTGTATGATTGATCTATTTGGGAGGATCTAACAAGGACAAAAAATATCCATATGATTAGAATAAAATTTATGATCACCGACTCAACACGATGGATATGACTCAGGCACTACAGATGGTATATAAACATGAAAAACGAAAGAAAGAAAAAAACGAAGAAGGCACGGATAGAAAAATGAATAACCAGACACGGAAGACACGATCTCGCTCGGGGCAAGGCTCTGATACCAAATGATAACCACACATCTCACTCTTTAATCCTAATTTTATTTTCCAATGACCCATAATGAAGTAAATGACTCAAGGACCCCAAAACACCCAACAAAAACTAACCTAAAAAAATTGACGAAATTCCCCACATTCTTTTGACATTTTTCCTAGCCTCTCTGGGACTTCTGTTACACGAATGTCAAAACTAGAATTACGAAACTGAAAATTTATTTCCCGCCAATTTAGTCTATTTTTTTTCCTGCCAATTTACTATTTTTCCGCGTCTGATTCTGGGCTACGTGTTCACGTCAATTTACTCTTTTTTGCCTCATCTACCAGATCACCACTTCAAAATGACTGGGAATTTAGGACTTTGAATGATCTGGATAAATTTTGATCTCAAACAAAAAAATAGCAAGTAAATTTCCGTTCCCTAGTGAGGTGTATATGATTGAATTATTTGGGAGGAGATTTAACAAGGACAAAAAAAATCGATTATGATCAGAATATATAAAATGATCACCGACTTAACATGATGAATAGGACTCAGACACTATGGATGGTATATAAACACGAAAAACGAAAGAAAAAACAACGAAGAAGGCACAGACAGAAAAATAAATAACTTGACACGGAAGACACGACCTCTCTCGGGGCAAGGCTCTGATAGCAAATGATAACCACACATCTCCCTCTTTAATCATAATTTTGTTTTCCAATGACCCACAACGAAGTATATGACTCAAGGACCCCAAAACACCCCACGAAAACTAAACAAAACAAATTGACGAAATTGCCCAAAAACTTTTTGAATTTTTTCCAAGCCTCTCTATGGATCACTGTTACACGAATATCAAAACTAGAAGTAACAAAACTTCAATTTTTTTCCTCCAATTTACCCATTTTTTTCCCATCAGTTTTTTCCCACGAATTTACTCCTTTTTCGCTTCTGATTCTTGGCAACGTATTCGCGTCAATTTACTCTTTTTTCCGTCTCTATTAGATAACTACTTCACAATGACTGGGAATTTAGGACTAGGAGTCATCTGGATAAATTTTGATCTCAAACAAATAAAGTGCAAGTAAATTTTCGGTCCCTAGTGAGATATATATGATTGATCTATTTGGGAGGATCTAACAAGGACAAAAAAAATCTATATGATTAGAATAAAATTTATGATCACCGACTCAACACGATGGATATGACTCAGGCACTATGGATGGTATATAAACATGAAAAACGAAAGAAAAAACAACGAAGAAGGCACGGACAAAAAAATGAATAACCAGACACGGATGACACGACCTCGCTCGGGGCAAGGCTCTGATACCAAATGATAACCACACAACTTCTCTTTTATCCTAATTTTGTTTTCCAATGACCTGCAACGAATTATATGACTCAAGGACCAAAAACACCCAACGAAAACTAAAGAAAAAAAATTGACGAAATTCCCCAAAATAATTTCGAATTTTTTCCAAGCCTTTCTTGGGACCTCTGTTACACGAATATCAAAACTAGAAATAACGAAACTGTAATTTTGTTTCCCGCCAATTAACTCATTTTTTTTCCTACCAATTTTTTTACCTCGAATTTACTCTTTTCCCGCTTCTGATTCTGGGTTACGTATTTGCGTCAATTTACACTTTTTTTCCGTCTCAAATAGATAACTACTTCACAATTACTGGGAATTTATGACTTGGAATGATCTGGATAAATTTTGATCTCAAACAAATAAAGAGCAAGTAAATTTTCGGTCCCTAGTGAGACATATATGATTGATCTATTTGGGAGGATCTAACAAGGACAACAAAAATCTATATGATTAGAATAAAATTTATGATCATCGACTCAACACGATGGATATGACTCATGCACTACGGAGTGTATTTAAAATGAAAAATGAAAAAAAAAAAACGAAAAAGGCATGAACATAAAAATGAATAACCAGACACGGAAGACATGATCTCGCTCGGGGCAAGGCTCTGATACCAAATGATAACCACACATCTCACTCTTTAATCCTTATTTTATTTTCCAATGACCCATAATGAAGTAAATGATTCAAGGATCCCAAAACACCCAACGAAAACTAACTTAAAAAATTGACGAAATTCCACATTTTTTTGACTTTTTTCCTAGCCTCTCTAGGGACTTCTGTTACACGAATGTCAAAACTAGAAATAACGAAACTGCAAATTTATTTCCCGCCAATTTACTCTATTTTTTTCCCTGCCAATTTACGCTTTTTCCGCGTCTGATTATGGGCTACATATTCGCGTCAATTTACTCTTTTTTTCCTCCTCTAACAGATCACTATGTCAAAATGACTGGGAATTTAGGACTTGAAATGATCTGGATAAATTTTGATCTCAAACAAATAAAGTGCAAGTAAATTTTCGTTCACTAGTGAGCTGTATATGATTGATTTATTTGGGAGGATCTAACAAGGAAAAAAAAAATCTATTATGATCAGAATATATAAAATGATCACCGACTTAACATGATGAATAGGACTCAGACACTATGGATTGTATATAAACACGAAAAACGAAAGAAAAAACTACGAAGAAGGCACGGTTAGAAAAAGGAATGACCAGATAGGGAAGACACGACCTCGCTCGGGGCAAGGCTCTGATATCAAATGATAACCACACATCTCCCTCTTTAATCCTAATTTTGTTTTCCAATGACCCACAACGAAGTATATGACTCAAGGACCCCAAAACACCCCACGAAAACAAAACAAAACAAATTGACGAAATTCCCCAAATTTTTTTTGATTTTTTTCCTAGCCTCTCTACGGACCTCTGTTACACAAATATCAAAACTAGAAATAATTAAACTGCAATTTTTTTTCCGCCAATTTATCCATTTTTTTCCCATCAATTTTTTCCTGCGAATTTACTCTTTTTTCGCTTCTGATTCTAGGCTACGTATTCACGTCAATTTACTCTTTTTTCCGTCTCTATTAGATAACTACTACACAATGACTGGGAATTTAGGACTTGGAATGATCTGGATAAATTTTGATCTCAAACAAATAAAGAGCAAGTAAACTTCGGTCCCTAGTGAGATATATATGATTGATCTATTTGGGAGGATCTAACAAGGACAAAAAAATATAAGATAGAAAGACTAACCCTAGGGATGCATTAATCCTACCCACAACGTATGTTTATCCTGCTTCCTATTAACCAATTTTAATCCAGACAAGATGGAAGATCACATATGTAACCAACAATTTCAGTTACGACAATTGTGGCAGTTGATTACTAATTTTCCCTATTACTGTTACGTCTCTAGGTGAAAATAAGTAACTCCAAAAGGATCACAAAGAATATGCTTCCTACGAATGTTCCTATCTCAACTACGACTCAAGGCTTATTCGTATTATGCATTCAAGATCGATTGACAATTAAAACGGTTAAGTAATTAACTGGCAACTAGATATGCATCAAGATTGATCAGAAATTAACACATATAATTAAGCACCAAGAATCATAAATCAATGCCTGGAAGGTAACTAATAATAGCAGGAATCACAACATTTAGAATAGAATCATGCAAACCCTAGGATTAGAACGGAAATTAGCTAGACATAATAAGCGAAATAAAATATGAATTAAGCATAGAAATAAGAATTAAATAGATAAAACCCGCAGTTTAGCGTCAGAAGAACAATGGTTGGGTTCATATCCAAACCAAAGTAACAAACGAGAAAATACGGAATTCGTTCGGACGAAATCGTTCCAAAGCGATAACAATGCGTAGAACTAATGTAGAACAATGAAAATCTAATGCTTAGATGAATCTAAATCAATAGTAGAGTGTAAAAATATGAAAAACTATGAAAAACTGAACAAATTCGTCCTTGAAGAGGTTGGGGGCTTGGGAGCAAGCTTGGGGATATATATAGTTGGAGGAAAAACCCTAATTTTGTGCCCAGCCGTCTCGCCTCGTGGCCGGGATCGCGGCCGCGAGGCTCTACCCTAAAACATTCTGGACGATTTCTCGCAGCCGTCCTCGCGGCCGCTAGGTAGGTCGCTAGCTCCTGCGCGACTTCACTGTTTCGCTCCGTTCTCTCCCGTCCGAACTCCGAATTACGATCCGTTTGCGCCTATGGACTCCTATTGAGATGCTCTTTAACATTGTAAACTTTTAACATCCATATTTGTCATATAAATTTAATCATATTTGGTTATATCTTTGCATTGTGCATCGATTATAACCTGAAAAGCCTACAAAACACCAAAGAGAAACACCAAGAGCAGTATCTTCCAAAAATAGCTAAAAGCATAAAGATCGACTATATAAACGCACTTAATAGATCTATTTCATCTTAATATAACATCAATAAACGAGTAAAAAACACGTTTATCACCACACAACTCCCTCTTTAATCCTAATTTGTTTTCCAATGACCCACAACGAAGTATATGACTCAAGGACCCCAAAACACCCAACGAAAACTAAACAAAAAAAATGACGAAATTCCCTAAAAAAATTTCGAATTTTTTCCTAGCCTCTCTAGGCACCTCTGTTACACGAATATCAAAACTAGAAATAACGAAACTGTAATTTTGTTTCCTATTAATTTTTTTATTTTTTTCCCGCGAATTTACTCTTTTTCCACTTCTGATTCCGGGCTATGGATTCGCGTCAATTTAATCTTTTTTTCCGTCTCTAATAGATAAGTACTTCACAATTATTGGGAATTTAGGACTTGGAATGATCTGGATAAATTTTGATCTCAAACAAATAAATAGCAAGTAAATTTCCGGTCCCTAGTGAGACATATATGATTGATCTATTTGGGAGGATCTAACAAGGATAAAAAAAAATCTATATGATTAGAATAGAATTTATGATCACCGACTCAACACGATGGATATGACTCAGGCACTATGGATGGTATATAAACATGAAAAACAAAAGAAAAAAAAAACGAAGAAGCGCAGACAGAAAAATGAATAACCAAACATGGAAGACACGATCTCTCTCGGGGCAAGGCTCTGATACCAAATGATAACCACATATCTCACTCTTTAATGCTAATTTTATTTTCCAATGACCCATAATGAGGTAAATGACTCAAGGACCCCAAAACACCCAACGAAAACTAACCTAAAAAAATTGACGAAATTCCCCACATTTTTTTTTTAGTTTTTTCCTATCCTCTCTAGGAACTACTGTTACACGAATGTCAAAACTAGAAATAACGAAATTGCAAATTTTTTCCGGCAATTTACTCTATTTTTTTCCCTGTCAATTTACTCTTTTTCCGCGTTTGATTCTGGGATACTTATTCGTGTCAATTTACTCTTTTTATCCTCCTCTAAAATATCACTACTTCAAAATGACTGGGAATTTAAGTCTTGGAATGATCTAGATAAATTTTGATCTCAAAGAAATAAAGAGCAAGTAAATTTTCATTCCCTAGTGAGGTGTATATGATTGATTTATTTGGGAGGATCTAACAAGGACAAAACATATCTATGATTATCAGAATATATATGATGATCACCGACTTAACATGATGAATAGGACTCAGACACTATGGATGGTATATAAACACGAAAAACGAAAGAAAAAACAACGAAGAAGGCACGGATAGAAAAACGAATAACCAGACACGGAAGACACGACCTCGCTCGGGGCAAGGCTCTGATACCAAAGGATAACCACGCTACTCCCTCTGTAATCCTAATTTGGTTTTCCAATGACCCACAACGAAGTATATGACTCAAGGACCCCAAAACACCGAACGAAAACTAAACAAAATAAATTGACGAAGTTCCCCAAAAAAATTTTGAATTTTTTCCTAGACTCTCTAAGGACCTCTATTACACTAATATCAAAACTAGAATTAATGAAACTGCAATTTTTTTCCCGCCAATTTACTCATTTTTTTCCCAACAATTTTTTTCTCGCAAATTTACTCTTTTTCCACTTCTGATTCTGGGCTACGTATTCGCGTGAATTTGTAGGGAAAACTTATTTTAACCCTCTCCGAGGATCTATCTTGGATGTTTAATTCACCATACATTGATTATATTCCTAGCATGCCTATATAATTAATAGTAACACGTAGGGGTTTTCTCGTGTTTACCTTTGAATCTGTCGGGGATGAACGGATCGAGACTCGTGCTTTGATCTTCTAGACTGTATCCCAGTTGCCCAATCTCCAATATCGAGTGAGGATAATTTATGGAGAATGCTACAGGAAATCACCCCATCCCTCTATGAATTTTCGAAAATTCCTCACAAAGGACTATTGTGATTCACGAAAATAATGCTAGGATAATTGTGAGGATTAGCCTTGATCTTATATCTTACCTTATATTTATAATGCATTACCATAATCCCATAAGGAAAGGATCCATGCATATCCCATAAATATAATAATATCCTTATAGGATAAAGAGAATCAAATCCTTGCCATAGAGGGAGGTAGGCGCCGATTTCTTCAGTAGCTACGGGCCTGGATGGGCCAGCCCAGGGATCAAATGCAAGTAATAAAGATGGGCCTCAAATAAATTAATTATCTTATGTTCAGCCCAGAACATAAATTAATTTATAAACATTCATTCATGCCACTAGAGAATAAATGCTGACTTACCCCTTTATTACCGAAGGTGAGTCGGGCTTGCACTTAGACATTACGAATCCCCGTATTTAAGATATCGCACGTCCATTAATTATTTAGAGCATTCTGACTGCTTAGAATAATTAATATTTTAATTCCTTAAGTAGTACCACTCAACCTTATTATTGTACTTGAGCTAACTCAACGGCGGGGTTTAGTACAATAAACCTTTTGAGCTCCTTAAGGGACGCCATCATCCTAAACGGATACGGTGACTCGACATGAGATAACTTGCATGACAAACAAGCACCGCCACCACCCAAGACGCGGAGAATATTGGGTTAGAACTTATAACCTCACCCATGACAAGTCAAAGTGATGGTCAAGAACTCATACTCACCTAATACCTTATCGAGGTTTAGATCATCGTAAGTCACCGAGATCTTGGTTCTTCACGACGGTCGATAGAAGAACTCATCTCACCGTGATCCATCAATACGCCGAGACGCACCAAAGATAGATAAGCAACCAAGTCAAGTCACTTCTTATCTATACCGCAGCTATACCGACAACTCGCCCTCAAGTTGTCTCGGTGTGATTCTTTTATATCTCATTGCTCGACCAATCATACGGACTTTTGTGATCTTCTACACAATCGTATGATCTAACTTATGTATGAGATAAGGGACACGATATATGCAATCAAGTAAATCAATTCAGATAAGAGATTGTAATAATGGTAACAGAAACATTGTATACAAGCTCAACCAAAGCGCTTTCAAGATACAAACCAACAATCTCCCACTTATACTAAAGCAAACTTTTAGTATACAATGTGTCTCTCACCGCTATTACAAACAAAACCATCACTTTGCTTCTCCCACTTATACAATAGTTTCCTTTCTAAGTGGGTGCCATCAAGCGCAATCCAAGTCCTCGAACGCACTTCGTAGACTTTTGTGGCAAGCTCTTTGTGAATGGATCCGCTAGGTTATCCGTCGATCAATCTTTTCAATCAAGACGCCCCTCGCCTCACGATTTCTTGTATGACATGGTACTTCTCTCTATGTGTTTGGTCGCCTTGGGTCCGTGGTTCCTTCGAGTTTCACATCGCACCGAGTTATCACAATAAACTATGATACTCTTGGGCAAACCAGTACCACACCTAGATCCACGAGGTAGTTCTTGAACCATACAGCCTCCTTAGCGACCTCAAGCGGCTACATATTCGGCTTCCATGGTGGAGTCCGCAATGCATCGCTTTGCACTCCGCCAGATAAGGCTCCACCTCCCAAGGTAAAAACATAGCCCGAGGTGACTTTTTCTCATCACGGTCGCTTGGAAACCGAGTCTCAGATAACCCAAAGGCATTAGACTATCTGCATGGTAAACTAGCCTATAATCTCGAGTCCTTTTCGTGTACTTGAGTATATGCTTTTATCGCAGCCCAATGAGCTTTTCCGAGGTTAGATCGATATCTAGCTACTATGCCCACCGCATAGCGTATATCGGCCTCGACATAAGATTACAGTACATGAGACTTCCTACGACGGAGCGTAAGGAACTTGTCTCATTTCCTCTATCTCCCTTGCAGTCATAGGTGACTGCTCCTTAGATAAAGGAACGCCATGTCTGAAAGGTAGCAATCATTTCTTGGCGGTCTGCATACTAAAACGAGTAATCACAATATCAATGTAAGACGCCGAGATAAGCTCAACATTTTCCTCTTGCGATCTCGGTAAACCTTGATCCCAAGAATGTACGCATCTCCTAAGTCTTTCATTTGAAACCGATCGGATAACCAACTCTTTACGCCCGATAAAAACTTCACATTGTTGCCAACTAGAAGAATGGCATCTACATAAAGTGCAAGAAATACCACATCACCGCTGACATCTAAACGATACACACAACTCTCGCTAGGCAACCGGGTAAATCCATGGGACTTTACCACCTCGTCAAAGCGTAAGTTCCGTGATCGTTAGTTTGCTTAAGCCCATAAATGGACTTCTTAAGCTTCCATACTAGATGCTCTTCACCCTTCACCACATAACCTTCGGTTGTGCATATAGATGTCTCTACCTTCCTCAAGGTAACCGTTTAGAAAAGCGGTTTTCACATCCATTTGCCAAACCTCAAGGTTCAAGTGGGTGCTATGGCGGAAGAATTACGATGGACTTGAGCATTGCTACAAGCGAAAAGGTCTCATCGAAATCGATGCCCTCAATCTAAGTGTACCCTTCGCCACAAGCCCGACTTTAAAAGCCGAAACCCTCCATCTCGAATCTCTTCCTCTCAGATACCAACTTACTACCTATGGCTTCCTTGCCATCCGGTAGAGGTGTCTTTTCGATACATCCATAGCATTATGGACTCAATTTCTAAGTCCATAGCGGTGTGCCATGATCTTGCATCAATGTCTCAGATCGCCTCAGACGTCCATGGGTCGATTATTGCTGCTCGCTTCGGGACTAAATTCAAAGATTCACCCACGAACATAAATTGCTCGGGTTGACGAACAACCTCCCATTACGACGAGGCGCCATCGCACAATGGCAACATGGGTGCAGAACTTGTGATTCTCTATCTTACACAACTTGCCGGATCGGAGCCACTTGTACGGCCGGTATCTCCGAAGGAACTCGACCCACTTCAATTTCTTGAAGTATCTCGTGTCGATCCTCCCACTGACACCGATATCTCGCACCTTTCGCATAATCGGTGGTGGAATACGATCATCTTCTAATTCTCAAGAATGATTTCAACTTTGGATTTATGGTTTGTCATATAATCCTCTTCTAAGAATTAGGGCATTAGTGCTAATAATGACCTTGATCTAGACTCTAGAATATACCACCTTCGTCCCTCGGATCTAGCCTCCAACTTGATCGCCTCCTTGTTCGCCTTCTTGTTCAAAGACGGATCGCCCATATCCTTATGTGGTTTAAACCAGGCTTGCGCCCAAACCACAACTCGAAGGGTCTTTTCGACCGACTTAGATGGTACTAGATTTAGCAAGTATGCCGTCGTTTCTAAGGCATACCCCGTAACTAAATAGGCAATGCCGCATAACTCATCATTGATCTAACCATTTCCAAAAGAGTCATATTTTTCGCCCGACACACCATTTTGCTATGGTGTGCCCTTGTAGTCTTGTTGGGAGATAATCCCACACTTCACTAGATAGTCCATAAACTCGTTATTGAGGTATTCGCCACCGCGATCAGACCGTAGTGACTTGATACTTTTACCAAGCTTCGTCTCCACTTCCGCCTTAAACTCTTTGAATTTCTCAAAGCATTCAGGCTTGCGGTGAAGCAGGTATATGTATCCGTACCTTGAGTAATCGTCAATGAAAGTGACAAAATATTCGTACCCTCCACGAGCTTGTGTGGACATCGGTCCACACAGGTGAGAATGGACTAGCTCCAACACTTCTTTGGCTCTATAACCCTTTGCTTTGAAGGGTCCAGTCGACATCTTACCTTCTATACGTGATTCGCAGATCGAACGGAGTAATTGTTAGCCACCCAACGCCGCATTCTTAGCCGCCTTTGGATCCTATTTAGATTGATGTGACCTAATCTAAGATGCCGAGAAATGTGGTGTCATCTTCTTGAAGAAAACTTTCTTTTAAGGTTTGTAGATGATGCAACATAGTTATAGGTATTATGTTTGGCAGAAATAGCATAAAGCGAATTATATAATGTGCCAACACAGATAACTTCGTCATTTCTTATGATAGAAACACCACTATAAAAAATAACAGAATATCCATGAATAAATAATTTCGAAACAGAAACAAGGTTCCGCCGAAACTCCGGCACATATAAAACGTCTTTTGAAACTAAAACTGTTGTCTCAAAACATTAAGTAACATCTCCGACCGCAACGGCCTCGACTTTTGCCGCTGCCCATGGAGATCGTTATCTCGCCATCATGCAGCCTCCCTTGTCCGCAGAACCCTCGAAGGTGTAACAAACATGATTAGTCGCACCAGATCTACTACCCATGAATGAGTAGAACAAGTCGCTAAACATGTTTCGTTATTAAAGCAAATGGCGTAACTCGAGCCTTGAGCATAGGGCACTTGGCCTTCCAATGCCCTTGCTGCGCAAGACTCAAGCACTTGCCTCTCCTTCGCTTTTTAAGCCTCGGTGGCGAGCATGTTCTTGCTCCCATTACTCCCACTATTTCCTCGCCTCGCCACCTTTGGTGCCCTTTTCTTTTCCATTTTACAACGAAAATTTGGGCCCTAGATGTGCTAGCTAGGGCATGTGCTCCTTGCCCATAACTCCTTCCGCAGCCACGAGATCATTAAGCAACCGACTAAGTGTATACTCGGTCTTGCTCATGATCGCATTCACGCCGAAAATTCTCAAAAGACTTGGGCGGTGTGTTGAGGATGATATCGACCTTGGCCGCCGTCAATATCTCCTCCCAACCGATCAAGACTATCCATGAGACGAGTCATGGGAGACATGTTCATGAACCGAACTTTCTTCTTCCATCTTACACACCAAGATTTCTCTCATTGTGTGGAAGCGGATCGTCCGATCCGATTGCCCAAACTTACCTCGAGACTTGACCATATTTCGTCGCGTCTACCATCGATCGATGTGCGTACCGCAAGCCTTGGACATAGTAGTCATCATATAGCATTTGGACATATTGTTCGACTTATGCCAAAGTCCGCTTGACTCGCCGCTCATTAGTCGATGTCGATAAGGGCATCGGGTTTAGGAGTAGTGAGAACAAACATGTGTTCTTCAATGATAAGAACATATTCCATGTTTCGCTTCCACTGCTAAAATTCGGACCGGATAAGGGATTTTGTGCGAGCATATTGATAATCTGTAAGAGACATATCCGAAAAGATAATGTAAACACATAAGCATACGATCGCACATAATTCGTAATAATAATATTGTAACCTTGATAAAACAATATTAATTGAAACCTCCAATCGCCCAAGGAATTCCACATGCAAGCCACGCGTGTGGACGTTTACACACGAACCCCCACCGACTAAAATATACCTTTTAGTTGTTTAATTTCAATCCATGTCAAGTTATCCTTATGACAAATGAAATTAATGATTGGACCTTACTAGACCACATCACTATCGCAAGAAGGACTCATGAAAGTTGTACTTGAGGTGATGTCTAAGCAATGAGCACAATTTTAACAAAGACAGAAAATGAATTCTTAGAATTGGCATACCACTAGAACCATACCGCCCAATCCAAATTCCTTTGTTATCTCATTTTATATCCATCTATAGAGAACTTATGAAAATCGCACATGCAAGCAGCGCTGTGGATCGCTACACATGAAACTCCCACTTCTCAATAGATTTAAAATGTTTTATTTAGAAATCTCATCTAACAAACTTATGATAAGCGGTGCAAGCAAGCCACACGTGTGGACGCCACTCACGGTCGCCTCACTTTGTTTAGAGATCAAAAGTAGAGGTCTTGACATTTTAATTTCAAAAATTAATTTGTCGGGTTGCATGCTTAGTCTTTTTGTTCAAAAGGTTTGTCCATGCGATCACGTAATCCTAGTACGCTTTTCTATAGAACTCAACATGTAAAACATGCTCGCGTAATTCTAAAATATGCTTGAAAACGCGATAAACCTAGCATGCTTACTATGCGCATCCAATCACGAAAACATATAATATGTTTGTTTACGTAATTTAAACATACATAGCATGTACGATAATTTAAACATCCACGACATGCAATGAACGATTAAAATAAAATAAAACGCTCATTGTGGCCCACTCGTGGAACTCGCACTTTTCCCGCCTAATCTATTACATAGAATTGCAAAGCATGATCTTCATAAACATTGAAAAGCAGGCCTCGCGTACACGGGCATGGACGGATTCATTATAACTGGATTCGGGCCAAAAATCAGGTTTGGACCGAAAATCGAGTCTGAGTCGGGTTTGGGTCGGGTTGGCCCAAAATGAGCTGGGCCGCGCTAAGGCACAGCCATGCGGGCGCCCAGCACACTGCCGCCGCCCCACTCTCGCGCGCCACCTCGCGTGCTCCTCGCGGGCTGCCTCGCGGTCGCGAAGACGCATCGCGACCCATCGAGCACGCAGCGCGCTGCCACGCTTCGCGCCGCACCGCTGCGCCGGCTCGGCGCCGCCGCCACGGCCGACCGTGACCTCGAGCCCGCCGTGAAGCCCCGGGATCTCGCGACAAACGCGTGCCCGTCGCCCGCGATCTCGCGTCATAAACGTGTGCCCGCCGTCACAAGCACGCGCGTTGTGCGTGCCACCTAGCGAACGCCAAGACGGCCGCGACCGTGACAAGCACCGCCGGCGGCACCTCGGTGCCGGCGGTGTCGAGGCCTCCGCGCCAAGCGCAAGCCCCGCACCCGGCCGCCGAGCCATGCCGCCCGCGTCGCCTCGCCGAGCTCGCCATCGGGCGGCGTGTCCGCGAGCGCCGTGCGCGCAGCGCGCCGCCGCCCGCATGTCGTGCGACCTCTTGCCGATGAACTCCGCCGCCTCGTTATTCGTTCTTTCGCTTCGTTCTTCTTTACGTATACGATTTACAGAAAAATAAATCTAATCTAACCACGGATTTTCCCGTGGTGAAAAATAAAATCCGACAAAAAATTAAAACTAGCCACGATGAACGACAGATCCAACAATTAATATATTGCGCACGTAATAATCAAACGTGAATTAATCCAACAGAGCCAAGATACTGATCCCAGGCTCTGATACCAATTGTAGGGAAAACTTATTTTGACCCTCTCCCGAGGATCTATCTTGGATGTTTAATTCACCATACATTGATTATATTCCTAGCATGCACCTATATAATTAATTGCAACACGTAGGGGTTTTCTCGTGTTTACCTTGAACTGCTTGGGATGAATGGATCGAGACTCGTGCTTTGATCTTCTGGACTGTATCCCGGTTGCCCAATCTCCAATATCGAGTAAGGATAATCTATGGAGAATGCTACAGGAAATCACCCTATCCATCTATGAATTTTCGAAAATTCCTCACAAAAGACTATTGTGATTCACGAAAATAATGCTAGGATAATTGTGAGGATTAGCCTTGATCTTATCTCTTACCTTATATTTATAATGCATTACCATAATCCCATAAGGAAAGGATCCATGCATATCCCATAAATATAATAATATCCTTATAGGATAAAGAGAATCAAATCCTTGCCATAGAGGGAGGTAGGCACCGATTTCTTCAATAGCTACGGGCCTGGATGGGCCAACCCAGGGATCAAATGCAAGGAATAAA
Source organism: Salvia rosmarinus (assembly GCA_036937905.1). Classification (NCBI taxonomy): domain Eukaryota; kingdom Viridiplantae; phylum Streptophyta; class Magnoliopsida; order Lamiales; family Lamiaceae; genus Salvia; species Salvia rosmarinus. Next base: position 41,950,589 of record CM072822.1, on the reverse strand, counting down.
GATGGGACTCAAATAAATTAATTATCTTATGTTCAGCCCAGAACATAAATTAATTTATAAACATTCATTCATGCCACTAGATAATAAATGTTTACTTACCCCTTTATTACCAAAGGTGAGTCGGGCTTGCACTTAGACATTACGAACCCCCGTATTTAAGATATCGCACGTCCATTAATTATTTAGAGCATTCTGACTGCTTAAAATAATTAATATATTTTATTCCTTAAGTAGTACCACTCAACCTTATTATTGTACTTGAGCTAACTCAACCTGCGGGGTTTAGTACAATAAAACTTTGAGCTCCTTAAGGGACGCCATCATCCTAAACGGATACGGTGACTGATACGATAACTAGCATGACATACAAGCACCGCCACCACCCAAGATGCGGAGAATATTGGGTAAGAACATATAACCTCACCCATGACAAGTCAAAGTGATGGTCGACAACTCATACTCACCTAATACCTTATCGAGGTTTAGATCATCGTAAGTCACCGAGATCTTGGTACTTCACGATGGTCGATAGAAGAACTCATCTCACTATGATCCATCAATACGCCGAGACGCATCAAAGATAGACAAGCAACCAAGTCAAGTCACTTCTTATCTATACCGCAGCTATACCGACAACTCGCCCTCAAGTTGTCTCAATTGTGATTCTTTTTATATCTCATTAAGCTTGACCAATCATACAGACTTCTGTGATCTTCTACACACTGTATGATCTAACTTTTATATGAGATAAGGGGACACATATATATGCAATCAAGTAATCAATATAGATAGGATATTGTAATAGTGGTAACAGAAATATTGTATACAAGCTCAACCAAAACTGCTTTCAGTATACAAATCCAACAGAATTTACTCATTTTTCTATCTCTAATAGATCACTACTTCACAATGACTTGGAATTTAGGATTTGGAATGATCTAGATAAATTTTGATCTCAAATAAATAAATAGCAAGTAAATTTTCGGTCCCTAGTGAGATGTATATGATTGATCTATTTGGGAGGATCTAACAAGGAAAATAAAATCTATATGATTAGAATATATATGATGATCACCAGCTCAACACGATGGATATGACTCAGGCACTATGGATGGTATATAAACATGAAAAACGAAAGAAAAAAAACGAAGAAGGCATAGACAGAAAAACGAATAGCCAGACATGGAAGACACGACCTCTCTCAGGGAAAGGCTCTGATACCAAATGATAACCACACATCTACCTCTTTAATCCTAATTTGGTTTTCCAATGACCCACAACGAAGTATATGAATCAAGGACCCCAAAACTCCCAATGAAAACTAACCTAAAAATTGACGAAATTCCAGGAAAAATTTTCAACTTTTTTCCTAGCCTCTCTAGGGTCCTCTGATAACACGAATATCAAAACAAGAAATAACGAAACTGCAATTTTTTTCCCACCAATTAACTCTTTTTCTGCATCTGATTCTGGGCTAAGTATTAGCTCAATTTACTCTCTTTTTTGGACTCTAACAGATCACTACTTCACCATGACTTGGAATTTAGGAATTGGAATGATCTGGATAAATTTTGATCTCAAAAACAATAAAGAGCATGTAAATTTTCGATCCCTAATGAGGTGTATATGATTGATCTATTTAGGAGGATCTAACAAGGACAAAAAAATCTTTGATGATTAGAATATATATGATGATCACCAACTCAACACGATGGATATGACTTAGACACTATGGATGGTATATAAACACGTAAAATAGAAGACAAAAAACAACGATTAAGGCAGGGATAGAAAAACGAATAACCAGACACGGAATACACGACCTCGCTCGGGGAATGACTCTGATACCAAATGATAACCACACATCTCCCTCTTTAATCCTAATTTTATTTTCCAATGACCCACAACGAAGTATATGACATAAGGACCCCAAAACACCTAATGAAAACTAAACAAAAAAAATTGACGAAATTCCCCTAAAATTTTTTAACTTTTTTCTTTGACTCTTTAGGGACCTCTGTTACACGAATATCAAAACTAGAAATAACGAAATTGGAAATTTTTTCCGCCAATTTACTCATTTTTGTTCCCACGAATTTTTTTCCATCAATTTACTCATTTTCCGCATCTGATTCTGGGCTGCGTATTCGCATCAATTTACTCTTTTTTTCCATCTCTAATAGATCACTACTTTACAATGACTGAGAATTTAGGACTTGGAATGATCTGGATAAATTTTTATCTCAAACAAATAAAGAGCAAGCAAATTTTCGATCCCTAGTGAGATGTGTATAGTTGATCTATTTGGGAGGATCTAACAAGGACAATAAAAATATATATGATTAGAATAAAATTTATCATCACCGACTCAACACGATGAAAAATGAATAACCAGACAAAGAAAACACGATCTCGCTCGGGGCAAGGCTCTGATACCAAATGATAATCATACATCTCACTCTTTAATCCTAATTTTATTTTCCAATGACCCACAACAAAGTAAATGACTCAAGGACCCCAAAACACCGAACGAAAACTAACCTAAAAAAATTGACGAAAATCCCAACATTTTTTTTTTTTTCCTAGCCTTTCTAGGGACTTCTGTTACACAAATATCAAAACTAGAAATAACAAAACTGCAAATTTTTTCCCGCCAATTTACTCTTTTTCCGCATCTGATTCTGGGCTACGTATTCGCGTTAATTTACTCTTTTTTTTCGCCTCTAACAGATCACTACTTCAAAATGACTGGGAATTTAGGGCTTGGAATGATCTGGACAAATTTTGATCTCAAACAAAAAAAGAGCAAGTAAATTTTCTTTCCCTAGTGAGGTGTATATGATAGATTTATTTGGGAGGATCTAACAAGGACAAAAATAAATCTATGATAATCAGAATATACATGATGATCACCGACCTAAAATGATGAATAGTATTTAGACACTATGGATGGTATATAAACAAGAAAAATGAAAGAAAAAACAACGAAGAAGGCACTGATAGAAAAACAAATCACCAGACACGGAAGACACGACCTCGCTCGGGGCAAGGCTCTGATACTAAATTATAATCACACAACTCGCTTTTTAATCCTAATTTGGTTTTTCAATGACCCACAACGAAGTATATGACTCAAGGACCCCAAAACACCCAACGAAAACTTAACAAAATAAAATTGACGAAATTCCCCGAAAAATTTAAGAATTTTTTCCTAGCGTCTCTAGGGACCTCTGTTACACGAATATCAAAACTATAAATAACGAAATTATAATTTTTTTTCCGCCGATTTACTCATTTTTTTTCCCACCAATTTTTTTCCCGCAAATTTATACTTTTTCCGCTTCTGATTCTAGGCTACGTATTCGCATCAATTAACTCTTTTTTTTCCATCTTTAATAGATAACTAATTCACAATGACTTTGAATTTAGTACATGGAATGATCTAGATAAATTTTGATCTCAAACAAATAAAGAGCAAGTAAATTTTAGGTCCTAGTGAGATGTATATGATTAATCTATTTGGGAGGATCTAACAAGGACAAAAAAAATCTATATGATTAGAATAAAATTTATGATCACCGACTCAACACGATTGATATGAATCACGCACTATGGATGGTATATAAACATAAAAAACAAGGGAAAAAACAACGAAGAAGGCACAAATATAAAAATGAAAAACCAGATACGGAAGACACGACCTCGCTCAGGGCAAGGCTCTGATACCAAATGATAACCACACATCTCATTCTTTATTCCTAATTTTATTTTCCAATGACCCATAACGATGTAAATGAGTCAAAGACCCCAAAACACCCAACAAAAACTAACCTAAAAAAATTGACGAAATTTCCCACATTTTTTTATCTTTTTTTCTAACCTCTATAGGGACTTCTGTTACACGAATATCAAAAACTAGAAAGAACGAAACTGTAAATTTTTTCCCGCCAATTTACTTTGTTTTTTTCCCCTCCAATTTACTCTTTTCCACGTCGGATTATGGGCTATGTATTCGCATCAATTTACTCTTTTTTTCCACATCTAATAGATCACTACTTCAAAATGACTCGGAATTTAGGACTTGGATTGATCTGGATAAATTTTGATCTCAAAACAAATAAAGAGAAGTATATTTTCGTTCCTTAGTGAGGTTTATATGGGAGGATCTAACAAGGACAAAAAAAATCAATGATGATCAGAATATATATGATGATCACCGACTTAACATGATGAATAGGACTCAGACACTATGGATGGTATATAAACACGAAAAACGAAAGAAAAAACAACAAGAAGGCACGGACAGAAAAACTAATAACCAGACACGGAAGACACGACCTCGCTCGGGGCAAGGCTCTGATACCAAATGATAACCACACATCTCCCTCTTTAATCCTAATTTGGTTTTCCAATGATCCACAATGAAGTATATGACTCAAGGACCCCAAAACAACCAACAAAATTAAACAAAAAAAATTGACGAATTTCCCTAAAAAAATTTCGAATTTTTTCCTAGACTCTCTAGGGATCTCTGTTCCACTAATATCAAAACTACAAATAACGAAACTGTAATTTTTTTCCCACGAATTTACTTTTTTTCCGCTTCTGATTCTAGGCTACGTATTCGCTTCAATTTACACTTTTTTTCCGTCTCTATTAGATAACTACTTCACAATGACTGGGAATTTAGGACTTGGAATGATCTGGATAAATTTTGATCTCAAACAAATAAAGAGCAAGTAAATTTTTGTTCCCTAGTAAGGTTTAAATGATTGATTTATTTGGGAGGATCTAACAAGGACAAAAAAAAATCTATGATGATCAGAATATATATGATGATCACCGACTTAACATGATGAATAGGACTCAGACACTATGGATGGTATATAAACACAAAAAACGAAAGAAAAAACAACAAGAAGGCACGGACAGAAAAACTAATAACCAGACACGGAAGACAAGACCTCGCTCGGGGCAAGGCTCTGATACCAAATGATAACCACACATCTCCCTCTTTAATCCTAATTTGGTTTTCCAAAGACCCACAACGAAGTATATGACTCAATGACCCTAAAACACCCCACGAAAACTAAACAAAAAAATTGACGAAATTCGCCAAAAAAATTTCGAATTTTTTCCTACCCTCTCGAGGGACCTCTGTTACACGAATATCAAAACTAGAAATAACGAAACTGCAATTTTTTTCCCACAAATTTACTCTTATTTCCGCTTCTAATTCATGGCTACATATTCGCGTCAATTTACTCTTTTTTCCGTCTCTATTAGATAACTACTTCACAATGATTGGGAATGTAATATTCCAAACAAACGAACATACGATTACGACATTCTAAACCCGTAAATTAGGATTTCTACCGTATTCTTCTTCAATACGTCATCGAATATTGATTCGACTCAGTATCGTAATAACGAATTCCAATTTATATTCACTAATGATTGTGAATTCAGGAATCGAATGTCGCGTTATATTCGACAAATTCTTTTAACGCCGAATGCAGATCGAACGTCGGTATCTTATGGAAATTTCTGAGTAGTAAGGACCGAATTGAATTCCATATTATTTTCAATATTAAATGATATATATTTATTTAGTAAGTATGAACATCTGCGACCATTTTGAGATGAGTCGATTTTGAACGCTTTGAGACGTTAACGCCAACGCCTGAGACGCTTTGAAAAATGAGTTTAATGCTCAGAAATTATAATAATTAAATTCCTATTATTATTTTATGTAATTACAGTATTAATAATTATTAAAATCAATTTATATGCCATTAAAATTGATAATTCCAAATCATGGAATTCGAAAACCCTAAGTCTATAAACTATAGTTTTTCACATGAAATGATACCATTAAATTATCTATGGTATCTAAACTATATATTATGATATATATGGATATTATTAAGCATTAAAATCAAAATTTTGAACCATAGAACTCGATGGTTTCAATTTATTATTTTCGAAACTCTAAATTTCTAAATTAAGGTTTGTTTGCATGAAATGATGCAATAATTTTATCCTATGCTGTTATTTAATATCTAAATCATATATTATGATATATATGAGTATATTTAGATCGAAAATTACATGAGTATCAATAATAGGTGTAATTTATATTTTTAACCCTATTTTTCCAAATTGAACTCGATAATTTCGAATTATTGGCTAAGGTATGATTTAATTATTTTTATGGCTTGTATTATATATCTATGATCATGTGTGATGTATATTATGTATTAATGTACAAAATTAAAATTAAATCAGCCCTAAACACACACACATGCGCCGATCTCTCTCTCTCCAACAAGCATGGGATTCCACCTATTTTTGGACCAATGCATGGGCACCCTTTTCCCTCTAGCCTAATGATCACCTCTCACTCATCATGGCTGCAGATTTTGCCCATTTTTCTAGCTAAAAATCGAGAGAGAGAGAAGAGATGATAGGTGAGACCCTTCCCCTTCACCCCACTCTCATTATACACTCCCATTCCAAAATTTTGAACTCATTTTCACTCTCTCCCTCTCCAATATCTTCAGAAAAATCGAGAGCTCCCTCTCCCCCATTTCTCAAAAATTTTCTTCTTCTTCCTTCATTTCTCTTCGAAAACCTTGACACCATACCTTGTTCTTATGATTCCATATCATTTCCAAGGTAACTAAGGACTATGTTTCGATTCTTACCCCCATTTACTTAGAAAACCAAGCTTGTTCATATATGTGTGTATGTTTCAAACATTTATATATGTATATATATGTGTTTAAATGTTCTTGAGCATGAGCTATTGTTTATTTACATGTTCTTGAGGATTTTATTTGAAAATACATGTGAATATATATTAGATGAGCATAAGAGTTGTATATTAAATTTTGAACGACCAAGATGTTTACACCATTTTGAATCATAGTACATATTTATATAGTTTTCGAAATAGTATAAAATGATATCATGAGGACCGAATGTTCTTGATATAATTTTAATGAAGGATTATTGATCTATGATATGAGTTAAGACCATAGTATTTATTTAACAATTTTTGGAAAACCCTAGCTTGAGTTTTGATTATTACCGTGAGCATATATGAACATACCTTAGTGTATAATTTTTATTTCAAGCATGTAATAACATATTAATGCTTTAGAACATTGATTTCATGTTCTATGATTTATTTAGAATTTTTAAAAAAACCATATGCTTGATTTTAAATTAATACCGTGAGCATTATGAATGTATATGTTGGTGTATGATTTTATTTTGATCATGCAATGGTGTATTAATGCTTTAATGTATTAAATATGTGATGTATGATTTTATTAGAATCTTTGAAAATCATGTACCTAATTTAATCAAATAAACCGAGAGCAATGAGCTCATATGGTGATGATTTAATTGGTTTTTGATTAATGTTATGTAATATTCCAAAGAAACGAACATACGATTACGGCATTCTAAACCCGTAAATTAGGATTTCTGCCGTATTCTTCTTCAATACGTCATCGAATATTGATTCGACTCAGTATCGTAATAACGAATTCCTATTTATATTCACTAATGATTGTGAATTCAGGAATCGAATGTCGCGTTATATCGACAAATTTCTTTTAACGTCGAACGCGTATCGAACGTCGGTATCTTATGGAAATTTCTGAGCAGTAAGGCCCGGAATTGAATTCCATATTATTTCCAATATTAAATGATATATATTTATAAAGTAAGCATGAGCTTACTGCGACCATTTTGAGATGAGTCGATTCTGAACGTTTTGTAGTCGTTAACGCCAACGCCTGAGACGCTTTGAAAATGAGTTCAATACTCAGGAAATTATTATATTTAATTTCTTATTATTATTTTATATAATTTCAGTGTTAATAATTATCCAATTTATGGAATTCGAAAACCCTAATGTTATAAACTATGGTTTTTCACATGAAATGATACCATTAAATTATCCTATGGTATCTAAACTATATGTTATGATATATATGGATATTATTAAGCATTAAAATAAATTTTTAAGACATAGATCTCGATAGTTCAATTTTATAAATTTCGAAAACCCTTATTTTTGAAATTTGGGTTTTGTTGCATGAAATTATGCAATAATATTATCCTATGCTATTATTTAATATCTAAATCATATATTATGATATATATGATCGAAAATTACATGAGTATCAATTATAGGTGTGATTTATAATTTTTATCCTATTCTCCTAATTTTCGATCGGTAATTTCGAATTTATTCTTAAGGGATGATTTAATTATTTTTATGGCTTGTATTATATATCTATGATCATGTGTGATATATATTATGTATTAATGTACAAAGATTAATTAAAATCAGCCATTAAACCCCTCTCATGCGCCGGCACCCCCCTTGAGACAAGAATGAGTTCCACCTTATTTTTGACCAATGCATGCCTTACCTTTTTATCTAGCCTAATGATCACCCCTCACTCCATCATTGCTGCAGATTTTTGCCCCATTTTTGGCCAAAAAATCGGAGTGAGAGAGAGGTATTAGGGAGAGACTCTTCACTTCAACACCCCACACTCATTATACACTTTCATCCCATTTTGAACTCATTATTCACTCTTCATTTCTCTCCATTTTTCTGCTGAAAACCGAGACACCATCCTCTCCCATTTTCGAAAATCCTTTCTTCCTTCTTCTTCATTTCTTCACCAAGTTTGAATATCCACATTGTGCTTGTCATTCTATTCCATTTTCAAAGGTAAACCAAGGACAAATAGCTTCGATTTTTCATCTCCTTTCTTCTAAAAATTTTCAAACTTGAATGTATGTATGAGTTTGTGTTCGAGTTTTATATATATGAATATATGTGTTGGAATGTTCTTATGATTGAAATATTATGTACATATGTGTTCTTGAGGATTTTATTTTGAAAATACATGTGAATATATGTTAGATGAGCATAGGAGTTGTATATTAAACTTTTAAATGGACTAAGATGTTTACACCATTTTGAATCATAGTATATATTATATAGTTTTCAAAATAGTATAAAATGATATTATGATGATCGAATGCTTTTAATTATTTTAATGATGGATTATTGATCTATGATATGATTTAAGACTATGGTATTCATTTAGAAAATTTTTGAAAACCTAGCTAATTATTTGAAATGACCGAGACATATATATGAACATACCTGGTGTATGATTTTATTTTCAAGCATGCAATAACATATTAATACTTTAGAACCTTGATTACATGTTCTATGATTTATTTAGAATTTTGAAAACCATATGTTTGATTTTCAATTAATACCGTGAGCTTATGAATATGTATGTTGGTGTATGATTTTGTTTCAACATCCAATGGTGTATTATCGCTTTAGATATTAAAATGTGATGTATGATTTTATCGAATTTTGAAAATCCAATGCTATATTAAATCAAATAAACCGTGAGCCTCAAGCTCTTGAAGGTGATGATTTAATTAGTTTTGATTAACTTTATGATGTTATATTGCTATACTATAGTATATAATCATAGTATATAATTGTTGGAATTTTTGAAAACCAAAAACCAAATAATAATCAAAAAGCCGAGAGCTATATGCTCATATGGTGATGATTTCAATTGGTTTGATTGATGTTATGATGCTACAATGCTATAATATAATGTTTGATCATATTAGAATTTATTTAGAATTTTTAGAAATTATGTGATAATTAATGGGTAATTATCTTGAAATTACCGTGAATATTATGATTTATTTACGATTGAATGTTTATGATGAACTATAGGTTATAATTGTGACATATATTAATTTTTGAGACATTATACTATGTGTATATCAATTTTGGAAATTTTGGAGAATTATTCCATATTTTATAGAATTACCGAATTATATATATGTATATATATTAATAAATGACAAACAATATCATATGGATTTTATAAATTCATATTCTGGACCATAGTGTGTAATAATACACTATATTAATTTAGAAAAATTCGAAAGTCATTTGATATTTTTAAATTAATTATCGAGAATTTTCGATAATTAATAAGGCTTTTAAATCCTTTTTAATTCAGTTTATTAATAAATTATATGTCTAATTAATATTCTGGACATATTTGAATTTTATAAAATTTTATAAACATAGATTGCTATGGTTGAGACAAACGTTTATTTTGTAACGTTTTTAAATCGAAAATACGCGTTTTAATTATTAAAGGGATTAATAATTGCGAAAATTATTTATAAGTCCTTTGATTTACGTGATAAATCGAGAAATAGGACTTTACGATTTTAATTGATCGAAATTCGATTTATAAATAAAATAGTAAGAAATTACTATTTAAAAGTCAAAATTGTTGACTTTGTTCACCGTTGTCGACTTCGTTGACTTTTTAAGTCAAACATACGATTATCTGATCGATAAATATGTCAAGACGCTGTATGATATACTAATTGAGTATGATACCTCATTAGTAAGAAAAGATTTAACAAATGAAATCAGATATCAAAAACGTTTATATCGCCGAACGTATCTCGATGAACGAGAACAATTCAATTATATACGATTGGAAACGTATCAATTCATTATGAATTCATTCACCCGATATCGATATCAAGTTCATCTTAGATTTTGAAAGTCTCGAGAGACTTGAGCGACGCACAAAGCCTCGTAAAGGTGTGGACGCAAACGCCATGATCGGATACCGATGTACGAACAAACCTACGACTCGGTTTTCAACGAACCATAGTCCGGTGGGCTTTTTCACCTCACTAAAGTGGGCTTACTTTTCAAACAAGACGTGACTTTCATTGTTATTCCAAATGAGTTTATTTACAATGCTTATTCTACAACCGCTGACAAATGTTTATCGATTACCGCCAAAAATATTCTTTTGTGTATGGATCCTATCTGTTATGCCCGGGTAGAAATTGTGGCGATGGTTGGAACTATATTATGACAAGGTTATGTCATTTGGGTCGCGCCCAACCTTTTATTAATGTCGGGTCCTGTGCCGGATGATAAATGCCTGGCTAGGATTGGCGTGAAGGTTGGAACTATTGCTATGTTAACATATGCTTGTGAGAGTGACTGTGTGCTGTACGGGATTACGGCCGGTCACGGCGTCGTAGAAGGGAGGCCTCCCTCTCGACGTTTGATTTTAATACTGTTATGAATTGTGACTATGAGATACGGACCATACACACCAAGAAAATGCCTGGCCAGGCGATGTTTACGAACTGAAAATGTTTTAGTAAGACAGGCCTTCGACTAAAAACCTCAGGTCTTACCCCGATATTCGCGATGTAATTAAATTATCAAATGTTTTCGCATGAGTCCACCGAGTGCAATTTCTTTTACTTAGTCCCGCATGTTTGTTTTAAACGTGCAGGTTGAGCTTCATGATGGTGATGGGAATGTGTTGAGGAGTCCAGTGTCCTCGACCAATTTATTAGAATTTGTGGTTTTACCTTCAATGCATATCGTCGTATATGTATTCACACACTTTCCACTGCTACACTCTGAACTCATTTATTTATGCTTTACTGTTATAAACTATTGAGGTCCATCGGACCATGGTTAAGATTTTGGGGTCCGATGGCCTAACCCTTTGAATCGTTATGACATAATCTTATGTTATGATCAAGCATGCTAGATTATTCTTATTATATCATTATATCATGTTCTAGCATGCTAGCTTATTGTTATTATGCATCTTTATCTTAGCCGTGTAATCCCTAAAATACTACTCCTAGTATTAGTCGCCCTCAAGTCCGGGTCATCCGAAGCGGGGTCGTGACAGAAGTAGTATCAGAGCGTTGTTGCTCTTTGTAAACCCAAATTCTTTTTATTCTAAGTCTAGATCGAGTCACTGGACTTCTAGTAACCTACTGACTCCTCTCAACACTCCATCACATCGAGCTCAACCGGGGAAAAAGTAACTGCATTTCTTTCTCAAACTCATGAAATGGAAAATTTTTACATGATGAGCAAGTTGGAAGAACTTTTGAAAGATTATGTTATTATGAAAATTTTGAGATGGAAGTATATGGTGGTACAAATTGAATGATCATCGGGAAGGATGAATTCGCATTGATATGCAAGCTTGAGTTGAATTGAATGATCATCGGGAAGGATGAATTCATTTTTGATATACCTGTATGAGTTGACTATGACTGTCATTTTGAAACTTTACTTTTGAATTCTCGAATGAGACACTGTTTCCAAACTTCAAACCATGTTTTCAATGAATGATATGTTATCACGAAGAGAACCTAGACTCTAAGGAGCATGCTCATGTACCGTGAAAGAATATAGAAATATGAACTTCTCTCCCTTACGAGAACAAAAGAACGATAGGAAGAATGAAAGTGACGATAGCCTCGAGCTCGAACGACGAAAGACGAGCGAGAAGGATGAACGAGGACAATCTCAACCTTGAAGAAGAACGACGTCGACCTTTCATCACTCTTCGACATGAGTGACCGTCGACACGAATCATGACATGGACGTCACTTACGACTTCAGAACGTTCAGCCTCAACCTAAAGACATGAATATGGTAGACGAATTACACCGACATACGTCTCGAGTTTTATTTTTGGCACGATCGCGCAAATTTCCTACACTACGCAGTAAATTTGTTTTAGATAGATCTCTTTCGTTAGGACTCCGATTTACGCATGGTTTTCACCTGCGTACTCCTAACGCACTGATCTTCATTTATTTTGAAGAACAGAATCCCTAATTCTTTCTCCAGAATACGTTAGAGTCTGTTGAACGTTAGTTCAAGTGATTGGTATAAGACGTGGATCTCATAGCATAGTTTATATATTAGGACGCTTTTAGTTTTTGTAAGTCCGGGTAAGGGTATGACTGTGAGATATGTTTTGTGCGATGCCTTATAGTATATACATATTTATGCACCTTATAGATCGTTTACCTTAACCTAGATGCTTATAAGATGTTTTAAGTTATCCTTTCTGCTTTTGAGATGACGATAGTTGACTTACGTTAGTTTTGATCGTGACAGATGGAGGGGATGAGATATATCGCTCGGAGGAGGATTGGACCACACCCGATCCCTGAGGAGGTGTTGAGTATATACCGTACCAGCTGGATGTGTGCTGGAGAGGATTTGGGCGAGTTCCTGGCGTACTACCTCCGCCTTTGGAGAGACGCCCGGGCCCACGACGCGACCGATTATGATGGCATCCAGTGCCTCCTGTCGATACTCCCTTGCACATGGGAAGGTTACGCCCGAGAAATATCGGGAGATTATGTCTACCGGGCGGTGGGCAGCTTCGACCTGATCGGAGATCTGCCCAGATTTGTAAGTCATCTGACTTAAGTCTACAGTATCTACGGGGCAGCACCGAGAGGACCCTACCTCCCTCCCCGAGAGTACACCTGGCGGGATGAGTCGCTAGAATGGCTATACACGGAAGTCCCGAGGCAGATCGATCCGGTGATACCTCTATACCGGATTGATGAGGGTAGACTATACCAGGTGGACAGGGCAGCACGCCCTAGAGCGCTGGGAGAGCCCGTGTTCCCTCCATTACCGGTTGGACATCCAGTACGTCCGCCGCTGCCACCCCTACCACCCATGGGAGTTCCCGTGCCGCCAGTAGAGCATTACCGCCAACAACAGCATTTAACGCGACGAACGTTTTCAACCCCATGCGTGACATACCGATGGTGGAAGGCGATGGAGCAGGACCATCCAGGGGACTACCCCGCATGGACATTTCTGACAGCGAGGACGACTCTGAGGAAGGGGAAGATCCCGAGGAAGACGGCGGTGGGAGGATGCGTGATGTAGGCACGGATGAAGTTTATGTAGATTTTGTTATGTTTAAGCTCCGTTGTTTTTCCTTTTCTATGTTCGATTTGATGGACTAGAAACCTTGACTTTTGGAAGGTCGTGTGGGCCGGGATTTATGTTTTCTTTATAACTTTTGGTGCGGAACATCCTGCCTATGGCAGAAATTTTTGGTTATATATATATCCAAGACCCTGATAGGCTTTTGCGGCAAACTATGTTTGTTAAGGGTGAAATATTTTGTTTAGAATCGTTTTACTGTAAGGCCATGATAGTATGGTGTATGATGAGATATGGAAAGAATAAGTGTCTAATAATTACCAGTTTTCTATAGCAGCATGCCTCCGAGAAGAAACCCGAGCGAGAACCCAGAGGTCGGGGAAGACCTAGAGGAAGGGGTAGAATCCCCGAGCAAGAGGAAGAAGATATTCCCCAACCACCCCCACCTCAACTCGATCAAGGATCGAGGAACTATTCCCGAGGCAAAACCCACCGGTTTTTAACGGAAAGGAAGCCTGTATAGCCGAGCAATGGGTTAGAACCATTGAGCGGATTTTAATTTCTAAGACGCATGACCCGAGGAACGGCCGTCATGCGTTGCTTTCCGGTGAATGGACCAGCTGACTTCTAGTGGGAGGCCAGAAAGAAGACCTTTACTGCCGAACAACTTGAGGAGTTCTCATGGGAGGACTTCAAGAGGGAACTGTATGAGCTATAAAAGGAAAAAGGAGCAGGAATTTTTCCTGCTAAAGCAAGAAAGATTGTCTGTGACTGACTACGATCGCGATTTCTGCAAGATATCGAGATATGCACCAGAACAGGTGGACACCGACTTGAAAATATCGGAAAAGTTTAGGTCGGGACTAAGGATTGAGATACGGATGTCTCTTGCCAGCCATGGAGACCTAACTTACACTGAAGCTCTTGCACGAGCTTTAGATATTGAGGCAAAGAATGTCCGAAGATAGGTCGATGTCGGCTCGCACACATAACTCGGCTGCACAAAGGAAAAGGGAATGGGAACCCAACCTGGAATAACAACGCTGGAGCTATGGGGACGCTGAGTCACAAGCGCCGTGGCAAGGAACCGGGCGCAACAAGGGCGGTGGGGAGAGAGCTTATACTCCACCGCAAGGGACCGTAGAAGCAGATAAGGGCACCTCCATGCCCTAGATGCCATAGAGCACACAAGGGAGTGCACGCAAATGTGATAAGTGTTACAAATGCGGGCAAAAGGGCATTACGCCAATAATTGTCCGGTGTCACGCTCGGAAATAAGGCCGAACCAACTGGCTATGTTCACCATTAATGGCTATATACTTCAACCCCGGCCGAATAGCCCAAAGTTCAACCTCAAGAACCCCAAGTGGCAACAACCCGGCAAGTGGTGCAAAGAACCACAATGGCGCAGCGCAACAACAACCGCCTCAACAACAACAAAGGCGATAACC
Source organism: Salvia rosmarinus (assembly GCA_036937905.1). NCBI lineage: Eukaryota > Viridiplantae > Streptophyta > Magnoliopsida > Lamiales > Lamiaceae > Salvia > Salvia rosmarinus. The sequence continues at coordinate 41,935,298 of CM072822.1, read as the reverse complement.
ATCGCGGTAACGGCAAAGAACAGCCTGCATAATAGTTGCCGAACCAACAAAGACCAGCCTGTCGGCCTCGGTGGCTCAGTTAGAGCCTACGCCAGATAGAGGCGAAGCTAACAAAACCAGTGGAAACTGGCGGTATGAGAGTTCTCCTCAACCTACATGTTATAGTATTGTTCGACACGGTGCTTCGATTCTTTTATTTCAAAATCATGCGAGAAATGTCGGGCCTTAGGTCCGAAAGGTCAAGCCGTGATATGAGAATCTCATCGCCTATAGGAGGGATTATGACTATTACACACTTTTGCTCGAACATAGAGTCGACATTAGATCACTTAAGGTTCTCGCTAACAATCTAAACATAATACCCATGGACGATGTAGACTTAATCTTAGGAATGGATCGTTAGCTAAGAATCATTCCACGATTCTATGTAAGGAAAGGAAAATTTCGTTTCACTTTCTCGGACAAAAGCTACGCATTTCCACGGGATCGGCATGGGAGAAGAATCCCGATCAGTATCAAAGACTACAAAGTGAGGAGGATGATGAACCAGAAGGGATGCCATGCATTTCTTGTTTATTTGAACGAAGAGGATAAACCCGAAGCGCGGGTAGAAGACATAGAAGTTGTCCAAGAATTTTCGGACGTGTTTCCCGAAAATCTACCAGGACTGCCTCCTGATAGACAACTAGAGTTTACCATCGACTTGGAGCCAGGATCAGCCCCAGTGTCGAAGGCGCCCTATAGGATGGCCCCAAAAGAGTTGGAGGAACTGAAGATCCAGATTCAAGAATTGTTGGATCTAGGTTTCATTAGGCCGAGTGTTTCACCTTGGGGAGCGCCTGTTTTGTTTGTCAAGAAAAAGGATGGTTCTTTGAGGATGTGCATCGATTATAGAGAACTAAATAAGATGACACTAAAGAACAAATACCCTTTACCCGCAATTGATGACTGCTTGATCAATTGCGAGGAAGCGGTGTATTCTAAAATTGATCTTAAGTCGATACCATCGGTGAAAATACGCTCGAGGATGTACCTAAGATCGCGGTCCAACCAGACACGACCACTATGAGTTCATAGTTATGCCATTCGGATTAACCAATGCACCAGCCGTATTTATGGTGTAACAGCCCGCTAATCTAAAGTATGGATTAGACGGGACTGTTACCAACTAAACAGGGATTAAGAACATAATAACCAACAACCTTTCAAGACTTTAAACTGTTATAGATAAACACACAATGATTTCATACAAACTTGACCAACTGATCATCAACAAAAGGATTCAACTGATCTGGAGGTAACATAAGTAATATCCAAAAATATAATAAAGTGTTTTGAGCAATGGAAAGCATGTGAATGCATATACGACGATATACATCCAAGGTAAACTATTAGCAACAAAAACTCCGACTGCTCAACACTTATCCATCTATCACAGCCTCAACTCGCATATTTAAAACAAACATGCGGGGCTAAGTACAAGATTGCACTTAGTGGACTCATGCCAAAATAATTTTATCAATTACACCGCCCATTAGTATAACACGAGGATTTTAGTTGAAATAACTCGTGAATACAAAAATACTTTATCATTTCTCAAAAGATTCACCTGGCCAGGCATTTTCTGATTCGTATGATCCGTATCATTTACATAACCGCTCATAATCGATCTCACGTCGTAGAAGTAGCTCCTTCTACCGACGCCGTGATCGGGTCAAGATGTTGCTAACGGCTCACAATCACATAGTCGGGGATTCGCGATCCGACCAGGATCCATGACCGCCGATGATGTTGCTAACGGCTCACAGTCATACACTGGTGTACACGTTAACCCTAGCCAGGAATTCTGCATCTGACAAGGATCCGATATCGATTTTCTGATAAAGTTGGGAGCTACCCAACAACTGATTCACATTCATAGTTGGCTCGCCCAACAACATGATAGGATACATACGCTAAAACATAAATAATTTGGGCATGTAATTGAATAACAGTTCATAATCATTTTCAACTGAAAGCTGGTAAATAAATACTTTTTGAATAAAGCATCGTAAATAAAAGGGTTTTCGAGTAAAACCCACCTCGTATACGAAGGTCGTTATACTATGGTCTCCTTTCCCTATGTCAATGCTTCGTCCAAGTATCACCTTAATGTAAGAATCATTTTAGTACGTCGGTCACGTTCGATAGAAACGAACATAGTCTATAACGTTCTACGTGTCAAATAAGGCTAACGCCGGACTTATTTTGACGTTTCCTAATCAATTGATGTTGATTATAAAATTCTCAACTTATAAGAGATATTCTAACTTTTTAGTATATAATGTACGTTTTAATGTACTTACGTAACGTAAGTAGCATTGTTACTAAACGTACTACGTCACATAGATCACGTATTATCGAATTACGTGCCCTTTGACCTTGGTCAACGTTTTTGGTCAACTATTTTGACCAAGTCAACAATAAGTCAACAATTTTGACTTTGGTCAACAAAAAGTCAACATTTTGACTTTCTCAATTATTTATAAAATTCTATCATTTTATGTGCAATTCTTGTTCCAAAAATTCCTATAAAATTATACTATGTCTAAAACATCATTTTAGATCATATTATGTAATTATACTTGATAAAATAATTTTATAACACTATTTCACATAATATGTAATTTTCGGTCATTATACTTTAATTAGCTTAGACTTGTGCAAAAATTTCTATAAATTCACATGTCACACTATTTTATCATGTGATCAATAATATGTAATTACTTTGGTCAAATAAAATTTATACACCTTAGTATTATAACCTAAGGTTTTCGGTTTTCATAATAAACCAAGTAAATGATTTTTAAAAATTCTAATAAAGTCACATAACATTTAATCATCCTTAATTATGCTTACTATAACATAATTGTTATTTATTATGAATTTTTGAAATTAATTTACCTAAGTCATGTTCGAAAATTTCAACTTAGGTCCAAATAATTTTTATAAATCTCAATAAATTCCCACAACCATATATTATGAATCTACACACTTAATATGCTATTATAACACTTAAATATGAATTATATCTCAACATTTTATCATATATATATTTTCGGTACTTATAAAATTATAGGCTATAGTTTTCCAAAAATTCTACATAAATTAATATAAGCATAATTAATACCCTAGATCATGATTTCATGCTCAAATCAACAATTAAAAATCATAATCATCAATATATGGTACCCTTAAGATTTTGTTCCACATAAATAATTTAATATCATGCTTAATTTTGTGATATAATTATAATACATGCTTAATAACATCATATAAACATAATATCTAAACATCTTAGTACAAGATCTAAAATTTTCAAAAATAATATATTTAAACTAAGATCATAACTTAAAATTTAACGGACGAAATTCGAAAATTCAAGCATGTATACGAAGATCGTAAGATTTCTAACCTTTTAATCGGTATGGATTTTAATCGGCAAGGCTTATTTGTCCAAGATTTGGGATGGAAATTTGATGAACTCTCTCAAAATCTCTCACTCAATTTTCGGTTGTCAAGGGTTGTAAATGGGAGCATGTTGAGCTTAAGTTAAATTTATAGACTTGTACAAGTTGTAGCTTAATAATTACACTAAAAGATCAACTATCCACTTGTTAACTTTAGTCCACAAAATCGGCACCTCCCTTGGTGTAGGACAAAATTTTGATCTTTATCATATACAACTCACATGTATCTTATCCTTTGATTATGACATTGAAGCATTCTTATCTTAAAATAATTAATTCATTACTTGTAACCTATATTGTATGTGTCGGCAACTCTTTATAGATTAGGATTCATTTTTATTTTTGTTTCTTATATTATATACTTTATTATACCATATTATAATTAATTAATAAATTATAGCATAATTATCAAGAATTAAATGAATTAATCACATTTGTACACCCATAGTGAAATTCTCGCCACTTTAGTACCTTAGACTAGGATTTTATATTTTTATTATATCATATACTATTTTATTAGTATATAGTATAAAGTTACTTTAGAAAAGTCAAAAATTTCAACTCCACAAGTGGCATTAATATATAGTATGAAATCAAATATTTTCCACCATTTTTTCAAAGTTTTCGGCCCCCCTTAATAAATGAACCATGGATTAGTTGATCAACTTGCTAATTAATGCTACTTTACAACTCATATATGATAAGATCCTAATCATAACATCTCATTAATTATAAGATGATATTTTTACATAAAATCATACTAAGAATAGCTAATTTTCGTCCCCTATATACAAGTGTGTTCCCACACTTGTGCAAATTGATATAATACCTTATATTATCCTATATAATATCATATTAATATAATTAATATCATACATTATTAATTAGATAAGAATTAAATTAAAAATCATACTTTTAGAACCCACATTTTCGAAAATCACTAAGGCATTCCCAAACATTTTATTTCCTTGTATAAAATAGCTATTACATAATTATGTGACATATTATATGTCTTAGATAATAAATTTAATCAAAGAAAAGTATTTAAAATAATTTAGATTTCAAAAACCCTAATTTTCGAAATATATAATTTCAAAATTTCAAAATAGGGTTCATTCTATTCTTAAATTTTCTAGCATTATTTAATGATAAATAATTCTCTCATATAATAAAATAATTATAGGAATTTGAATTTTATAATTCCAAGATCATTTGCTAAAGTTATCGCATTATCTCTAAACGTAGACGTTTGAAACGTCTTTAAATTCTCATAGTTTAATTATCTCTAAAATGTTCAAAATAAAGTTTGTTACAACTTTATTTATTCCTATAATAATAGGAATTTTGAAATTAAGCTTAACAGCTTAATAATATTGTAAGACGTAATTGTCGAATTTATTCGACGTTAGAAAATTACGTTCGAAGGAATATTAGAAATTATATTCCTTAATTCACTAAGCATCGCGAATCTCACACGTAAATTATCCAATTATGCTTGGTCAAAGTCAAGAGTCGACTAATTAAGATTTTAATTATTGAATTAATAATGCTAATTACGGAATTTATTATCGTAATTCAAGATTAAAATTACGGATATTACATTCTACCCCTTAAAAAAATTTCGTCCTCAAATTTGCATACCTCAAAAGAGTTCGGTATCGCTCTTTCATGGCGCCCTCGAGTTCCCACGTAGCTTCTTCCCGTCCGTGGTGCCCCATGGGACTTTCACTAACGGATTGATTTATTTTCAATTGTTGAACCTTATGGTCCAAAATAGCCACGTGTTCCTCTTCGTAGCTCATATCGTGATTTAAGACCACGTCATCATGATGTATTACGTGTTTCGGATCATACACGATTTCTCAATTGCGACACGTGAAACACATTATGAACATTACCCAAACTTGGTGGTAATGCTAGTCATAGACTCTGTGGCCTATTTTCTCAAGGATCTCGTAAGGTCCTATAAATCGTGGTTTCAACTTTCCCTTTACCCCAAATCTTACAATGCCTTTCGACTGAGAGGCTTTAAGGAAAACCTTGTCTCCACACTCAAATTTTAGCTCGGATTCACGGTATCGGCATATGATTTCGCCATCCCGAGCTTACTTTATTCTTTGTCTTATTTGGCTAAAAATTTCAATCATTTCTTCCATCAGATCGCCCTAAAATTTTCCTTTCACCCACTTCATCCCAAAGAAAGTGGTGATCGACATTTCTTCCATACAATGCTTCATATGGGGCCATATTGATTGTTGCTCGATAACTATTATTGTAGGCGAACTCAATAAGTGGTAAAACTTATTCAAGTTGCGCCTCGATCCAATACTACCGCTCTCAACATATCTTCTAGTGTTTAGATTGTTCGCTCGATTGGCCATCACCGTGGATGAAAAGTCTTTGAAATTCACTTGCTCCCAATTCCTTTGTAAGCTTACCAAAATCAAGTAAACTTCAATCTCATCAAGTGATAGATTTCGTATTCCATGCAGACGCACAATTTCCTTCACATATAGTCGGGCTAACTTGTTTGAGCCATAGGTAATTCGAATTGGTAGAAATGAGCACATTTGTGAGGCGATCCACTATTACCCATATAGCGTTGTTACCTTTTGTGACTTTGGTAAACTCGTTACAAAATCCATAGCTATGTCGTCCCCGCCCATTCGTGTATTTCCAAAGGTTGCAGCTTTTCATATGGCCTTTGATGTAACGCTTCACTTGTTGACACGTTAGACAACGCTCGACGAAAGAGGCTATATCTCTTCATTCCTTCCCACCGTAACTTTCCTCGTAGGTCTTGGCACATTTTGCACCGCCTGGATGGGCGGTATAGGGAGTATCATGAGCTTCACTCATGATTTCATCTCTAAGCTCATCATTGTTTGGAATGCATAGCCTTTCCTCAAACAATATAGCGTTATCAGATGCTTCCTTGAAACCTTTCTGTATTCCCATCCTCAATTTAACCCTTATCTTTTCTAGTTCCTAATCCTTTCTTTGTTCTTCTATGATTTTATTCCTTAAATCGGACATCATAGTAAGTGTAGAAACATTATCCATGATTGTCTTTGGTGGTTCGACTATCTCTATTGACATTTTCTCAAACTCTTCAATGAGTTTTCCTTCCTTTGTCAAGAGGCATCCAAGTTTTGATTGAATTTTACGACTTAAGGCATCTGCTACTACATTAGCTTTCCCTGGATGATAGTTTATGCCACGATCGTAGTCTTTACTAATTCAAGCCATCTCCTTTGTCTCATGTTCAGATCTTTTGCTCGAAAAAGTATTTTAAACTTTGTGGTCAAGAAGATTTCACATCTTACTCAGAAAGACGATGTCTCCAAATCTTTAGTGCATGAACCACACCGCCGCCTCGGTCATGAGTTGGATAATTTAACTCATGTGGCCTAAGTTGTCTCGATCGTAAGCTATTACCTTCCCTCTTGCATCAATACACAACCAAGTCCATTTTGGAAGCATCGGTATAGATAACATATTCTTTGTTCGAATCTGAAGCTAACACCGTGCACTAGTCGGCTTTCTTTAACGCTTGGAAACTTGCCTCACACTCATCACCCATGTGAATTTAATCCCCTTCTGAGTAGCCGTGTCATTGGCCTTGCTATCTTGGAGAATCCTTCAATGAATCTCCCATAGTAACCACTAATCCTAGGAAACTTCGAATTTCATTCTGAGTGGTCGGTGTTTTCCATCCTTGTACAGCCTCGACCTTTGCCGGATCAACTTTTATTCCTTCCGCTGACACAATGTGTCCAAGGAATATTACTTCTTTAAGCCAAAATTCACACTTGCTGAATTTAGCATAAAGTTGTTCGGCTCGTAGGGTCTGTAATACTGTTCTCAAGTGTTCCCTATGTTCCTCCTCGTTCTTCGAATATCATCTATGAAGACTAAGACAAACTTGTCCAAGTATGGATGGAACACTCTGTTCATAAGATCCATAAACACGGCAGGTGCATTGGTTAGTTCGAACGGCACTACTACAAACTCGTAGTGACCATACCTTATTCGGAATGCCGTCTTAGATATATCCTCTGGTCGTACCTTCAGTTGATGATATCCTGACTTAAGATCGATTTTCGAGAATACGCTTGCACCCCTTAATTGATCGAACAAATCGTCAATCCTTGGTAGTGGATATTTGTTCTTGAGCGTCAGTTTATTTAATTCTCGATAATCAATACACATCCTTAACGAACCATCATTTTTCTTGACAAACAGGACAGGCGCTCCCCATGGTGACACACTTGGTCTAATAAAACCCAAGTCCAATAACTCTTGAATTTAGATTTTCAACTCTTCGAGTTCCTTGGGTGCCATTCTCAGACGGGCGCTGATATCGAGCCGATCCGGCCCGCATCAATTGTGAACCCTAGTGCGCCGTCTGGGGTAGTCCTGGTAATGTGTCAGGAAAGACGTCTGGAAATTCCTGAACAATTTCCACGTCTTCAACCCTTGTTTCCGTCTTTTCTTCTCCATTTAAATAAACAAGGAATGCTTGACATTCCTTCTTGTTCATCATTCTCCGGGCTTGGAGTGCGGATATTATTGGGATTTTCTTTCCCATACTAATCCCATAGAAGTTCGTAGCTTCTCTTCACGGTGGTTGCATCGAAATTCTTCTTTCCTTGCATAAGATCGTAGAATGGTTTTCGCCAACTAATCCATTCCTAGGATTATATCTACATCCCCCATAGGTATTACGTTCAAGTTATTTGCTAGAACCTTAAATGAGCCTAAGTTCAATTCTAAGTTCGAGCCAGCATGAGTAACGGTCATAATACCTCCTATAGGTGATGAGATTCTCATTTCCTGATTTGTTTCCTTAGGGTTTAGTTCTAACATATCAACGCATGCTTTTGAAATGAAAGAATGCGAAGCACCCGTATCGAATAGAAGTATAATAGGTATATTGCAAAGTAATCCCATACCCGCTAGGATACCTTGGTTCTGCTCGTTCTGACGCCTATGTAGCGCATAGGCTCTAGCCTCGAGCCGGCCGCGCGCGCGTGGTGCTTGCCTCGCTGATTTTTTCTGTTTTGCCGATGTTGTCTTGCTCTCTGGCCGTTGTCGCCGCTGTTGCTTCTTCTTTGTGGTGGGGTTGGTACTTGAATTACCTTAACGGTTGGGGTGGCCCGATTGATTTGGCCTCCCATAGTTATCGGGCGAATCCTGTGGCATTCATTTGCATAGTGGCCCCTTACGCCACACTTATAGCAAACGGGATTTCCAGCCATGCACACCCCCGTGTGCCTTTTGTTACATTTCGGGCATGGCGGAATCCTCACTATCTCTTGGGTAGGTGGAGTAAATATGGGTCTCCTCCACTTGCCCTTATGAGCCATGTTATTCTGCCATGGCCTCTTGTTGTTGTTGTTAAAACCTCCTCGGTTGAAGTTGTTGTTATTTGAACTTCCTTCCCATTTACGCTTCCCTTTGTCACCGACATTCTGTGATTGGGTCGGTGCAGATTTCTCCTCGGGCATCGCAGCCTCTATGTCTAATGCTCGACTAAGAGCCTCCTATAAGTTAAGTCGCCATGACCGCCAAATGACATCCTTATCTCCTGCCTCGCCCCGCCAAATTTTCCGACATTTTCATGTCAAGATTCACTAAACCGGGCGATCTAGACATATCATGAGCGTCGGTCATACTCAATGACCAACATCTTGTCCTACTGTGGTGAAAATTCAACCTCCTTTTTATTCCGATAGCTTTGGGAATGTACTTATCATACATTTCGTTTGAAGTCATCCTGTAAAGTATTCCATATGTTCTACGGGGTTTGTCTTCCTCCTCGCCTCCCACCGTAAGTCACCGTCCGTGAGTTGAATGTCACGAAGATAACCTTTCTTGTGTAGTACAAAGAAGGAAATCAAAATTGCTCAATATCCCCGACCCACTGCTCGGCATCCTCGTGGCTTCCTTACCATTGAAGGAGGCGGTTCTATCTCAAAAGAGTTCTTCCACTCTTGGTCGGTGGAGGGGGTGGCACCGATCTCCTCACTTTCCGCCGTGCTATCCCGCCTCCCCCTACCTCTTCCTCTACCCCCGCCTCTCACTTCCTGCTGAGGTGCACGTCTGGGCGGTATTCTGTTAATAAAACGTAGTTAGTATTAGAATAACGTTCATTACAGTTGAATATACATAACATCGTATCGTAAAACAACTTAAACAACCATCATTCTTTTCGCACAACTTATTGTCACAAAAGCCCATCTAGGGTCATCATGTATATATATAGGTGGAAAATTTGCCTCAAAAAGGACTATTTTGTACAAGTCATTAAGCGCAAAAGGAAGCTAAGTACACACTGTACTATGTATACCATTGTCAACTACATACTGGTTATAAGGCGTCTTAAAATACTATGCCTCTATATTGTTTGTTAACATCATTACTACATACTACATACTACATACTATATACTACATACTACATACTACTCGTATACTAATATCCGTTCTCGTCCATGTTTCGCTCACGCTTCCATAGTTCTCCTTGCAGCTGTCTTCACTGATCCTCCTCGTGATCTTCTTCCGGGTCTTCTTCGGAATCTCCCTCCGAACATTCCTCCCGAGCACGCCTTCGTGACGGTCCAGCTCCATCATCACTTACAGCATACACATCGCGCATAGGAACATAATCTCTCTGATGATCATGTGCTTCCATGTATGTCCTCTCGTGATAGGGTGCCGTCAATGGTGGTGGAACTGGTGGTGCTGGTCGTGTCGGATGTCCAAATGTCATCGGTGGAAGAACTGGAACTCCCAACGACCTAGGTCGCGATGCTCTCGTCACATGCGCCGGTCGATGTCCTGCTCCCATCTCATCTGGTACCGTGGGGTTGACCACTCGAGGGACCTCTGTGTATAACCATTCCGGCGTGTCGTCCTGCCAAGTGTACTCCCTTGGTGGCAGATAGGGCCCTCTTGGTGCAGCCCGGTACACACTGTAGACATAGGTAAGATGGCTGACGAACCTCGGTAAATCTCCAATCAAGTCATAGTCAATGCCCGCACGATAGATATAATTGCCCGATATTTCTCTTGCATAGTCTTCCCAATCAACTGGCAATCGAGTGAGTAAACGCTTGATGCCGTCATACCCCGTCACACCGTACTCATGGGCGTCCATCCATAATCGCAGATAGCTCATCAGAAACTCGCCTAAACTGTCGCCCCAACTCATGCTGTAAGTGCGATAGGCTTCAAGTACTTCTCCTGGTGTGAACCTCGGTCTATCCTTTGCCTTGGTGAGTAATACGGCCTTGCCATCTAACACAAACAATACTAGCGTAAGTCGATCTATATCTGATAAGCAGATAAAAGAATAGAATATATCTGTTAAGCAGATAAAGCAAACACATCTGATAAGCAGATAAATGTTTACATCAAAGTTCCTATGTTCATCCTACATCATAATTTCACTTATGGGATCTCTACTTTCAACTTTCTAAGTTTTTTGATTCTTAGCAAAATTTTCAGTCTAATTTCAACAGTTCCTCACGAATTCTGGAGAAAGATTCAGGATTTCTGTCCTTCATATGAAATGAAGTTCGTTGCGATAAGAATATGAGAGCGAAAACCCTTTGCAAAACGGAGTTCAAACCAATAAGAACGAGTCAAAACAAAAACGCAGTGCAGTTTTCTGCTGCGCAGTGCAGAATTACTCCTTTCCCGACGATTGCAGCTCATGCTCCGCCAGACAAGTTTTCTTTTCACGATTTGAATTATGGTCCATATCGAACCCATACGTCTTGCACCTTTGATCCCTTCTTTTGCTTTCGTCAGCCTTTCGTTGAAAACTCGAGTTTGTTTTCAACTATCTTTTCGTTCATTCGTAAATTAATGCTTCGCTATTGTTCTCGTAAAAAGGGATAAGGTTTCCCTAATTCGTACTTCTATTTTCAAGAGGTTAGCATGCTTCTTAGAGCGTCTATGTTCTCTTGGGAAAAACATACCCAATTTCAGAATGACTGTAAAATTTTGAATAAACATTTCAAAAATCATAACATAATTTTGTATTCATGCTTTCAGTAACTCAAGCATCACTTTTGACATTATCATGTCAACTGTTTCTCATTTTCTGTATACTCTGTCTCATATCACTGATAACTCATTATCATATCATTTTGACATAAAATTGTCAACTTTTCACATAACACTGAAAAATTCTATTCGGAATACATTACAAAACTTTCACGACTTTCACTGTTTTCAAAATATGAGTTCAACCTCATTTTCAAAACTTTCAAGTTCAACTGTTTCAACTTTCAACTTCCAATCTCAAAACTGAGAAAATATTTTACCTATTTTCCGGTTGAGCTTGATGTGATGGAGTGTTGAGCACAGTCAGCTGATTTCTAGAAGTCTAGTGACTCAATCTAGACTTGACCTTTGAAAGAATGTTTTGGTTAAAAAAGAAAGACCGGCTCTGATACCAACTGTAACAGCCCGCCAATCTAAAGTACGGATTAGACGGGACTGTTACCATCTAAACAGGGATTAAGAAAATAATAACCAACAACCTTTCAAGACTTTAAACTGTTATAGATAAACACACAATGATTTCATACAAACTAGACCAACAGATCATCAACAAAAGGATTCAACTGATCTGGAGGTAACATAAGTAATATCCAAAAATATAATAAAGTGTTTTGAACAGCGGAAAGCATGTGAATGCATATATGACGATATACATCAAAGGTAAACTATTAGCGACAAAAACTCCGACTGCTCAACACTTGTCCATCCATCAGCAGCTCAACCTGCACATTTAAAAACAAACATGCAGGGCTAAGTACAAGATTGCACTTAGTAGACTCATGCCAAAATAATTTTATTGAATTACACTGCCCATTAGTATAACACGAGGATTTTAGTTGAAACAACTCGTGAATACCAAAATACTTTATCATTTCTCAAAAGATTACCGCCGTGCATTTTCTCGATTCGTATGATCCGTATCATTTACAAAACCGTTCATAATCGATCTCACGTCGTAGAAGTAGGCCTCTTCATCGACGCCGTGATCGGTCAAGATGTTGCTAACGGCTCACAATCACATAGTCGGGATTCTCAGATCCGACTAGGATCCACGACCGCCGATGATGTTGCTAACGGCTCGATCATACACCGGTGTACACGTTAACCCTAGCTGTGAATTTCGATCCGACTAGATCCGATATCGATTTTCCGATAAAGTTGGGAGCTACCCAACAACCGATTCACATTCATAGTCGCTCGCCCAACAACATGATAGGATACATACGCTAAAACATAAATACTTGGGCATGTAATCAATAATGCTCATAATCATTTTCAACCGAAAGTCGGTAAATAAATACTTTTCAAGAAAGCATCAGAATAAAAGGGTTTTCGAGTAAACCCACCTCGTATCATAAGGTCGTTATACTATGGTCTCCTTTCCTACGCCAATGCTTCGTCCAAGTATCACCTTAACGTAAGAATCATTTTAGTACGTCGGTCACGCTCGATAGAAACGAACATAGTCTATAACGCTCTACGTGTCAAATAAGGCTAACGCCGACTTATTTTGACGTTTCCTAATCAATTGATGTTGATTATAAATTTTCTCAACTTATAAGAGATATTATAACTTTTTAGTATATAACGACGTTTTAATGTACTTACGTAACGTAAGTAGCATTGTTACTAAACGCATTCACGTCACATAGATCACGACATCGAATTACGCCCTTTGACCTTGGTCGCTTTTGGTCAACTATTTTGACCAAGTCAACAAAAGTCAACAATTTTGACTTTGTCAACAAAAGTCAACATTTCGACTTTTTCAATTATTTATGAAATTTATCATTTTATGTGCAATTTTGTTCCAAAATTTCTATAAAACTATACTATGTCTAAAACATCATTTTAGATCATATTATGTAATTATACTTGATAAAATAATTTTATAACACTAATTCACATAATATGTAATTTTCGGTCATTATACTTTAATTAGCTTAGACTTGTGCAAAAATTTCTATAAATTCACATGTCACACTATTTTATCATGTGATCAATAATATGTAATTACTTTGGTAAAATAAAATTTATACACCTTAGTATTATAACCTAAGGTTTTCGGTTTTCATAATAAACCAAGTAAATGATTTTTAAAAATTCTAATAAATTCACATAACATTTAATCATCCTTAATTATGCTTACTATAACATAATTGTTATTTATTATGAATTTTTGAATTTAATTTACCTAAGTCATGTTCGAAAATTTCAACTTAGGTCCAAATAATTTTTATAAATCACAATAAACTCCCACAATCATATATTATGAATCTACACACTTAATATGCTATTATAACACTTAAATATGAATTATATATCAACATTTTATCTATATATATTTCGGTATTTATAAAATTATAGGCTATAGTTTTTCAAAAATTCTACATAAATTCATATAGGCATAATTAATACCCTAGATCATGATTTCATGCTCAAATCAACAATTAAAAATCATAATCATCAACATATGGTACCCTTAAGATTTCGGTCCACATAAATAATTTAATATCATGCTTAATTTTGTGATATAATTATAATACATGCTTAATAACATCATATAAACATAATATCTAAACATCTTAGCACAAGATCTAAAATTTTCGAAAATAATACATATAAACTAAGATCATAACTTAAAATTTAACAGACGAAATTAGAAAATTCAAGCATGTATACGAAGATCGTAAGATTTCTAACCTTTTAATCGGTATGGATTTTAATCGGCAAGGCTTATTTGTCTAAGATTTGGGATGAAAATTTGATGAACTCTCTCAAAATCTCTCACTCAATTTTCGGTTGTCAAGGGTTGTAAATGGGAGCATGTTGAGCTTAAGTTATATTTATAGACTTGTACAAGTTGTAGCTTAATAATTACACTAAAAGATCAACTATCCACTTGTTAACTTTAGTCCACAAAATCGGCACCTCCCTTGGTGTAGGACAAAATTTTGATCTTTATCATATACAACTCACATGTATCTTATCCTTTGATTATGACATTGAAGCATTGTTATCTTAAAATAATTAATTCATTACTTGTAACCTATATTGTATGTGTCGGCCACTCTTTATAGATTAGGATTGATTTTTATTTTTGTTTCTTATATTATATACTTTATTATACCATATTATAATTAATTAATAAATTATAGCATAATAATCAAGAATTAAATGAATTAATCACATTTGTACACCCATAGTGAAATTCTCGCCACTTTAGTACCTTAGACTAGGATTTTATATTTTTATTATATCATATACTATTTTATTAGTATATAGTATAAAGTTACTTTAGAAAAGTCAAAAATTTGAACTCCACAAGTGGCATTAATATATAGTATGAAATCAAATATTTTCCACCATTTTTTCAAAGTTTTCGGCCCCCTTAATAAATGAACCATGGATTAGTTGATCAACTTGCTAATTTATGCTACTTTACAACTCATACATGATAAGATCCTAATCATAACATCTCATTAATTATAAGATGATATTTTTACATAAAATCATACTAAGAATAGCTAATTTCCGTCCCCTATATACAAGTGTGTTCCCACACTTGTGCAAATTGATATAATACCTTATATTATCCTATATAATATCATATTAATATAATTTCAGTGTTAATAATTATTAAAATCAATTCTTATGTTATTAAAACTCGATAATTCCAATTTATGGAATTCGAAAACCCTAATGTTATAAACTATGATTTTTCAAATGAAATGATACCATTAAATTATCCTATGGTATCTAAACTATATGTTATGATATATATGGATATTATTAAGCATTAAAATCAATTTTTAAGACATAGATCTCGATAGTTCAATTTTATAAATTTCGAAAACCCTAATTTTTGAAATTTGGGTTTTGTTGCATGAAATGATGCAATAATATTATCATATGCTATTATTTAATATCTAAATCATATATTATGATATATATGATCGAAAATTACGTGAGTATAAATTATAGGTGTGATTTATAATTTTTATCCAATTCTCCTAATTTTCGATCGGTAATTTCGAATTTATTCTTAAGGGATGATTTAATTATTTTTTTGGCTTGTATTATATATCTATGATCATGTGTGATATATATTATGTATTAATGTACAAAGATGAATTAAAATCAGCCATTAAACCCCTCCCATGCGCCGGCACCCCCCTTGAGACAAGCATGAGTTCCACCTTATTTTTGACCAATGCATGGCTTACCTTTTTATCTAGCCTAATGATCACCCCTCACTCCATCATTGCTGCAGATTTTTGCCCCATTTTAGGCCAAAAAATCGAGAGTGAGAGAGAGGTATTAGGGAGAGACTCTTCACTTCAACACCCCACACTCATTATACACTTTCA
The DNA here is from genome assembly GCA_036937905.1 of Salvia rosmarinus. NCBI lineage: Eukaryota > Viridiplantae > Streptophyta > Magnoliopsida > Lamiales > Lamiaceae > Salvia > Salvia rosmarinus. The sequence goes on along the minus strand of CM072822.1, from coordinate 41,919,344 downwards.
TCCCATTTTGAACTCATTATTCACTCTCCATTTCTCTCCATTTTTCTGCTGATAACGAGACACCATCCTCTCCCATTTTCGAAAATCCTTTCTTCCTTCTTCTTCATTTCTTCACCTAGTTTGAATATCCACAATGTGCTTGTCATTCTATTCCATTTTCAAAGGTAAACCAAGGACCAATAGCTTCGATTTTTCATCTCCTTTGTTCTAAAAATTTTTGAACTTGAATGTATGTATGAGTTTGTGTTCGAGTTTTATATATATGAATATATGTGTTGGAATGTTCTTATGATTGAAATATTATGTACATATGTGTTCTTGAGGATTTTATTTTGAAAATACATGTGAATATATGTTAGATGAGCATAGGAGTTGTATATTAAACTTTTGAAATGGACCTAGCATGTTTACACCATTTTCGAATCATAGTATATATTATATAGTTTTCGAAAATAGTATAAAATGATATTATGATGACCGAATGCTTTTTAATTATTTTAATGATGGATTATTGATCTATGATATGATTTAAGACTATGGTATTCATTTAGAAAATTTTGAAAACCCTAGGCTAATTATTTGAAATGACCGAGACATATATATGAACATACCTTGGTGTATGATTTTATTTTCAAGCATGCAATGACATATTAATACTTTAGAACCTTGATTACATGTTCTATGATTTATTTAGAATTTTTGAAAACCATATGTTTGATTTTTGAATTAATACCGTGAGCTTATGAATATGTATGTTGGTGTATGATTTTTGTTTTGAACATCCAATGGTGTATTATTGCTTTAGTATATTAAAAATGTGATGTATGATTTTATTGGAATTTTTGGAAATCCAATGCTATATTAAATCAAATAAACCGTGAGCCTCAAGCTCTTGAAGGTGATGATTTAATTAGTTTTGATTAACGTTATGATGTTATATTGCTATACTATAGTATATAATCATAGTATATAATTTTTGAATTTTGAAACCAAAACCAAATAATAATCAAAAGCCGATAGCTATATGCTCATATGGTGATGATTTCAATTGGTTTAGTTGATGTTATGATGCTACAATGCCATAATATAATGTTTGATCATATTAGAATTTATTTAGAATTTTTAGAAATTGTGTGATAATTATTGTGTAATTATCTTGAAATTACCGTGAATATTATGATTTATTTATGATTGAATGGTTATGATGAACTATAGGTTATAATTGTGACATATATTAATTTTTGAGACATTACACTAAGTGTATATAAATTTTGGGAATTTTTGGAGAATTATTCCATATTTTATAGAATTACCGAATTATATATATGTATATATATTAATAAATGGCAAACAATATCATATGGATTTTATAAATTCATATTCTGGACCATAGTGTATAATAATACACTATATTAATTTAGAAAAATTTTCGAAAGTCATTTGATATTTTTAAATTAATTATCAACAATTTTCGATAATTAATAAGGCTTTTAAATCCTTTTTAATTCAGTTTATTAATAAATTATATGTATAATTAATATTCTGGACATATTTGAATTTTATAAAATTTTATAAACATAGATTGCTATGGTTGAGACAAACGTTTATTTTGTAACGTTTTTAAATCGAACATATGCATTTTAATTATTAAAGGGATTAATAATTGCGAAAATTATTTATAAGTCCTTTGATTTACGTGATAAATCGAGAAATAGGACTTTACGATTTCAATCGATCGAAATTCGATTTATAAATAAAATAGTAAGAAATTACTATTTAAAAGTCAAAATTGTTGACTTTGTTGACCAGTGTTGACTTCGTTGACTTTTTAAGTCAAACATATGATTATACGACTGATAAATACGTCAAGACGTGTATGATATACTAATTGAGTATGATACCTCATTAGTAAGAAAAGATTTCACAAATGAAACCAGATATCGAAAAACGTGTTTATATCGTTGAACCTATCTCGATGAATCGAGAACAATTCAATTATATATGATTGAAACTTATCAATTCATTATGAATTCACCACCCCGATATCGGATATCAAGTTCATCTTAGATTTTGAAAGTCTCGAGAGACTTGAGCGACGTATCAAAGCCTCGCTTTTTCGTAAAGGTGGACGCAAACCTCGGCGATCGGATATCGACGACGAACAAACCTAGACTCGGTTTCAATGAACCATAGTCCGGTGGGCTTTTTCTTACCTCACTAAAGTGGGCTTACTTTTCAAACAAGATGACTTTCTGATTATTCCAAAATGAGTTTATTTACAATGCTTATTCTACAACCGCTGACAAATGTTTACAAGATTACCGCCAAAATATTCTGCTTTATGATGGATCCTATCTCATATGCCGGGTAAGTCGTGGCGATGGTTGGAACTATATTATGACAGTTATGTCATTTGGGTCGCGCCAACCTTTTAAATGTCGGGTCCCGTGTCGGATGATAAATACCGCAAGGATCGGCGTGAAGGTTGGAACTATCGCTATGTTAACATATGCTTGTGAGAGACCGCAGGTCAGACGGGATTACGGCCGGTCACGGCGTCGTAGAAGGGAGGCCTCCCTCTCGACGTTTGATTTTTAATACTGTTATGAATTGTGACTATGAGATACGGACCATACACACCAAGAAAATGCCTGGCCAGGCGATGTTTACGAACTGAAAATGTTTTAGTAAGCTAAGGCCTTTCGACTAAAACCCTTGTGTCTTACCCTGATATTGGCAGTGTAATTAAATTATCAAATGTTTTCGCACGAGTCCACCGAGTGCAATTTCTTGTACTTAGCCTCGCATGTTTGTTTTAAATGTGCAGGTTGAGCTTGATGATGGTGATGTGGAATGTGTTGAGGAGTCCAAGTGTCCTCGACCAATTTATTAGAATTTGTGGTTTTCACTCAATGCATATCGTCATATATGTATTCACACACTTCCGCCGCTACACTCTCACGAACTCATTTATTTATGCTTTATCGTTATAACTATCGAGGTCCATGGACCATGGTTAAGATTTTGGGGTCCATGGCCTAACCCTTTGAATCGTTATGACATAATCTTATGTTATGATCAAGCATGCTAGATTATTCTTATTATATCATTATATCATGTTCTAGCATGCTAGCTTATTGTTATTATGCATCTTTATCTTAGCCGTGTAATCCCTAAAATACTACTCCTAGTATTAGTCGCCCTCCAGTCCGGGTCGTCCGGAGCGGGGTCGTGACATGTTATGATGTTATATTAGTATACTATAGTATATAAGCATAGTATACAATTGTTAGAATTTTTGGAAACCAAACCCTAATTGAAATCAAAAGTTCTAGAGCTATTGCTCCATAGGGTGATGATTTCAAATGGTTTTGGTTAATGTTATGATGTATTATTGTTATACTATAATGTTTAAGCATGTAGTAAATTATTTAGAATTTTTAGAAATTGTTTGATAATTATTGGGTAATTATCTTGAAATTACCGTGAATATTACTATATATTGTCGAATGAATGGTTATGATAGACTATAGGTTATAATTGTGACATATATTAATGTTGGGACATTATACTATGTGTATATCAATTTTGGGAATTTTGGATGATTATTCCATATTTTGAAAATTACTATATATATATATATATATATATATATATATATATATATATATATATATATATATATATATATATATATATATATATTAATAATTGACAAACAATATCATATAGATATTACAAATTCATATTCTGGACCATAGTGTATAATAATACACTATATTAATTTAGAAAAATTTTCGAAAATCATTTAGAAATTTTGAATTAATTATCGAGAATTTTCGATAATTAATAAGGATATTAAATCCTTTTTAATTCAGTTTATTAATAAAATATATGTCCAATTAATATTCTGGACATATTTGAATTTTATAAAATTTTATAAACATAGATTGCTATGTTTAAGACAAACGTTTATTTAATAACGTTTTTAAATCGAAAATACGCGTTTTAATTATTAAAAGGATTAATAAAAGACAAAATTATTTATAAGTCCTTGATTTACGTGATAAATATAGAAATAGGACTTTACGATTTCAAATCGATCAAATTCGATTTATAAAACGAAATAGTAAGAAATTACTATTTGAAAGTCAAAATTGTCGACTTTGTCGACGGTGTGTCGACTTCGTTGACTTTTAAGTCAAACATACGATTATACGATTGATAAATACGCCAAGACATCGATGATATACTAATTGAGTATGATAATTATTAGTAAGAAAAGATTTCACAAATGAAACCAGATATCGAAAAACGTGTTTATATCGTTAAACGTGTCTCGGCGGCGAGAACAATTCAATTATATACGATTGGAAACGATCAATTCATTAATGAATTGAGTTCACCCGATATCGATATCAAAGTTCATCTTAGATTTTGAAAGTCTCGAGACTTGAGCGACGCACTATAGCCTCGCCAGAAAGCGAGGACGCAAACGCGACGATCGGATACCGACGCATTTAACAAACCTAGACTCAATTTACAACGAACCATAGTCCCGTGGGCTTTATCTTCAAAATGTGGGCTCTCTTTTCAAACAAAAGCGACTTTGCTACTCTTTACAAATGAAATTATTTATTTCGCTTATCTTCAATTGCTGATAAATGTTTACAAGATTACCCGCCAAAAATATTCATTTTTTGTATGGATCCTATCCGTTATGCCCGTAAAGTGTGGAGATGGTTGGAACTATATTATGAGGTTATGTCATTTGGGTCGCACCCAACCTTTTAATGTCGGGTCCCGTGCGGATGATAAATGCATGGCTAGGATTCGCGTGAAGGTTGGAACTATTGCTATGTTAACATATGCTTGTGAGAGCGTGTCTTTGTCGACGGATTACGGCCGGTCACGGCGTCGTAGAAGGAGGCCTCCTCTCGACGCTTAATTTTAATATTGTTATGAATTGTTAATATGAGATACGGACCATACACACCAAGAAAATACTCGGCCGAGCTATGTTTATGAACTGAAAATGTTTTAGCTAGCACAAGGCATTTCAACTAAAACTCTTGTAACTTACTCTGATATTGGGCAGTAACCTTATATCAAATGTTTTCGGCATGAGTCCACCGAGTGCAATTTCTGTACTTAGCCCCGCATGTTTGTTTTAAATGTGCGGTTGAGCTTCATGATGATGATGGGAATGTGTTGAGGAGTCCTGTCCTCGACCAATTTTTCTAGAATTTGTGGTTTTCACCTCAATGCATATCGTCATATATGTATTCACACACTTTCCGCTGCTAAACTCTGAAATCATTTATTTATGCTTTACGGTCATAAACTATTGAGGTCCATCGGACCATGGTTAAGATTTTGGGGTCCGATGGCCTAACCCTTTTTAAACGTTATGACATCATCTTATGTTATGATCAAGCATGCTAGATTATTCTTATTACATCATTATATCATGTTCGAGCATGCTAGTTTATTGTTATTATGCATCTTTATCTTAGCCGTGTAATCCCTAAAATACTACTCCTAGTATTAGTCGCCTCCACCTGGTCGTCCGGAGGGGTCGTGATGTATGGTATCGAGCTTTTGCTCTTTGTAAACCCAAATTCTTTTTATTCTAAGTCTAGATCGAGTCCTTTGGACTTCTAGAAATCTACTGACTCCTCTCAACACTCCATCACATCGAGCTCAACCGGGAAAAAGGTAACCGCATTTCTTTCGAAACTCATGAAATGGAAATTTTTACATGATGAGCAAGTGGAAGAACTTTTGAAAGATTATGTTATTATGAAAATTTTGATGATGGAAATGTAAGTTTGAGCAAGAAAGTTTTTCTAAAAACTTTGGTTTGAAACCAATAAGTATTGATGCGAATACTCAAATTTTGAGATGGAAATATATGGTGGTATTGAGTTGAATGATCAACATGGAATGAATGAATTCATTTTTGATATGTATATGAGTTGATCATGATTGTCATTTTGAAATCGTATTTCCAAAATTCTCAAATAAGACTCTATTTTCCAATCTTCAAAATTTCGTTTTTGATGAATGATATGTTATCACGAAGAGAACCTAGACTCTAAGGAGCAAGCTCACGTATCGTGAAAGAACATAGAAGTACGAACTTCTTTTTCCTTACGAGTACAAAAGAACTATAGGAAGAGTGAAAGTGATGATATCCTCGAGCTCGGACAAGGAAAGGCGAGCGAGAAGGATGAACAAGGACGGCCTCAACCTTGAAGATGAACGACGTCAACAGTTCCTCACACTTCGACATGAGTGAGCATCGACACGAATCATGACAAGGACATCACTTACGGCTTCAGAATGTTCAACCTCAACCTAAAGACCTGAATATGGTAGACGTATTACGTCGACATACGTCTCGATTTACATTTTGGCACAATCGCGCAAATTTCCTGCACTGTGCAGTAAATTTGTTTTAGCTAGATCTCTTTCGTTAGGACTCCGATTTACGCATGGTTTTCACCTGTGTACTACTAACGCACTGATCTTCATTTATTATGAAGAACAGAATCCCTAATTCTGTCTCCAGAATACGATAGAGTCTGTTGAACTCTAGTTTAAGTGTTTAGTATAATACAAGGATCTCGTAGCATATATATATATTAAGATGTTATTGGTCTATATGTCGTTTGGGTAAGACTAAGAAGGTAAGTTGTAATATGTGTTGTACCTTATGATGTTGCCTACCTTATATTTGTTTAGTTCCAACCTAGTTGCTTCTCGTTATGCTATCCTTTTCGCTTTGAGATGACGATAGTTGATTTACGCTAGTTTTGATCGTGGCGGATGGAGGAGATGCGCTATATCGCTAGGAAGAGGTAGGACCTCATGCCACACCCGAGGAGCTGATGCGCACCTATCGGGGAATGTTGGATGCGCTTGGCGAGACCTAGGCGAAGTCATGACACCTTCCGGTGTGGAGGAACGCCCGAGCCTATGGCGCAACCGACTATGATGGCATTAAGCGACTCCTAGCTATACTCCCTTGTACATGGGATGGTTATGCCCGAGAGGTATCGGGAGATTACATTTATCGTATGCCCCGAGGCTATGATTTGATTGGGGATCTGCCCGGGTTCGTGAGTCATCTGACTTACGTGTACTGAGATTTACTTGAGCCACACCTATGGGACCCTATCTCCCTTCACGGGAGTACACTTGGCGTGATGAGTCGCGGAGTGGTCTGTACTTTGAGGTTCCGAGACAGTCGATCCGGTGATACCCCCTGCATCGGATAGATGAGGCGGGATGTACGAGGTAGGCAGGCAAGACGCCCTAGAGCTACAGGAGAGCCTGCCTTGCCACCGCCAGTTTTGGACACCCAAGACGTCCGCCGCCACGCCCCTACCACTGCGTCCGATCCGCCACCACGGAAGTGGAAGAGCCCTTCCACGGACAGCACGGATGAGCGATCGATGCCTTCAATGGCTATGAACCCACCCGAGTATGCTACGCCCGATCCGCCACAACCACGACTTGTCGGTGGCAGATAACCCGGACCCCCGCGACATACCGATGATGGAAGCCAGCGATGCGGGACCGTCAGTGCGACCGCGAGGATGATTCGGATGGAAGATGACTCGAAGGAGGAAGACCCAGGAAGACGCGGAGTAGGAAGGAGCCCGTGAAGACGTTAGGCGACGTTTTAATTGAAATTCGTTTTGTTATGACTAGCATGTGCTAGCTTTTCCTTTTTATATTTCGGTACTGATGGTTCTAGAACTCGATTTTTTTTTGGAGGCCGTGTGGGCCCGAAACCTTACTATTTTATTCTCTTGTGATTCTTGATGTTGAACATCTTGCTTTTGACAGACCTTGATTACCTATCTATACATATTTGACCCAAGTAGGGCTTTTGCGACGAATTGTCTATGTTAAGGATGAGTTGTTTTATTTTGATATCGTTTTGCGAGGAGGCTATGAAAATCTTATGTATGTTAAGCTATGGAAGCGATGAGTGATTGACGATGATATGTCTTATATAATGAATGCCTCAGAAAACCCGAACGAGAACCCGGAGGTCGAGGAAGGCCTAGAGGAGGGTAGAATCCCGAGCAAGAGGAAGAAGATATTCCCAACCACCCCACCTCGGCACGAGCGAAGGATCGGGAACTATTCCTTAGGCAAACCCCCGATTTTTAACGGAAAGGAAGCCCTGAAGAAGCCGAGCAATGGGTTAGAACCATTGAGCAGTTTTCAATTTCTTAAGACGCACTGCCCGAGAACGGCTGTCGGGCGTTGCTTTCGGTGAATGGACCGGTGACTTACGGTGGGAGGCGGAAAGAAGACCTTCTTGCCGAACAACTTGAGGAGTTCTCATGGGAGGACTTGAGGGGCAGATGAGAAATACATCCCAAGAGCTATAAGAGGAAAAAGAGCATGAATTTTTCCCGCTAAAGCAAGAAAGATTGTCTCGTGACCGACTATGATCGCTTTCTGCGAGATGTCGAGATATGCACCAGAACAGGTGGACACCGACTTGAAAATGTCGGAGAAGTTTAGGTCGGGACTGAGGATGGAGATACGGATGTCTCTTGCTAGCCATGGAGACCTAACTTACACTGAAGCTCTTGCACGAGCTTTAGATATTGAGGCGGCAATGTCCGAAGATAAGTCTGTGTCGGCTCAGACACACAATACTTTGGACAGAGGAAAAGGGAAATGGGAACCCAACCGCGGGAATAACAACCGCGGGAGCTATGGGGACGCGAGTCACAAGCGCCCGTGGCAAGGAAACGCGGCGCAGCCACGGCAGAACTGGAAGAGAGCAACTTATGCTCCACCAGCAAGGGGACTGCAGGAACAGATAAGGGCACCTCCATGCCCTAGATGCCACAGAGCGCACAAAGGATTGTGCACGGCAAATATAGTGAGCTGTCACAAGTGCGGGGCAAAAGGGCATTACGCCAATAATTGCCCAGTGTCACGTTCGGAAATAAGGCCGAACCAACCCGGTAATGTTCAGCCATTAAAGGCTATCGACTTCCCCCCCGGCCGCAATAGCCCAGTTCCGGCCCAACCTCAAGAACTCGGTGGCAACAAACCCGGCAAGTGGTGCGGCAACCACAATGGCGGCCGCAGCAACAACAACCCCCGCAACAGCAGTGGTAACAACCGCCTCAACAACAATAAAGCGACAACCACCGCGGCAGCGGCAAAGAACAGCCCGCACAACAACCACAGAACCAACAAGGACCGGCGCCCGTCACCTCGGTCCGGCTCAGCTAGAGCCTACGCCAGCACAGGAGGCGAGCGAACAAAACGAGGAAACTGGCGGTATGGGAGTTCTCCTCAACCCACCTGTTATAATCTCTGGTCGATACGGTGCTTCGCATTCTTTTATTGCAAAATCATGCGAGAAATCTTTGGGCCTTAGGTGCGAAAAGTCAAGCCGGGATATGCGAATCTCATCGCCTATAGGAGGGATTATGACTGTTACACACTTTTGCTGACATTAGGATGACTTAAGGTTCTGGCTAACAATCTAAACATAATACCCATGGATGATGTAGACTTAATCCTAGGAATGGACTGGTTAGCTAAGAATCATTCCACGATTCTATGTAAAGAAAGGAAAATTTCGTTTCACTTTCCTGGACAAAAAGCTGCGCATTTCCACGGGATCAGCATGGGGAGAAGAATCCCGATTGTATCAGCACTACAGGCGAGGATGATGATGAACCAGAAGGGATGCCAAGCATTTCTTGTTTATTTGAACGAAGAGGATAAACCCGAAGCGCGGGTAGAAGACATAGAAGTTGTCCAAGAATTTTTGGACGTGTTTCTCGAAAATCTACCAGGACTGCCTCCAGATAGAAAACTAGAGTTTACCATCGACTTGGAGCCAAGATCAGCCCGAAAGGTCGGCGCCCTATAGGATGGCCCCAAAAGAGTTGGAGGCGAAGATCCAGTTCAAGAATTGTTGGATCTAGGTTTCATTAGGCCTAGTGTTTCACCTTGGGGAGCGCCTGTTTTGTTTGTCAAGAAAAAGGATGATTCTTTAAGGATGTGCATCGATTATAGAGAACTAAATAAGATGACACTAAAGAACAAATACCCTTTACCCAGAATTGATGACCTGTTTGATCAATTCGAAGAGCAGTGTATTCTCGAAAATTGATCTTAAGTCGAGGATACCATCGGTGAAAATACGTTCGAGGATGTACCTAAGGCGCATTCGAACTGACACGGCCACTATGAGTTCATAGTCATGCCATTCGGATTAACAAATGCACCAGCCGTATTCATGGACCTCATGAACAGAGTGTTTCATCCATTTTTAGATAAATTTGTTTTGGTCTTCATAGATGATATCCTTATTTATTCAAAGAATGAAGAGGATCATAGAGAACATCTAAGAACGGTTTTGCAAACCTTGAGAGATGAAAGACTCTTTGCTAAGTTTAGCAAATGTGAGTTTTGGCTGAAGGAAGTTATGTTCCTTGGACACATCGTGTCTGCAGAAGGTATAAAAGTAGATCCAGCCAAAGTAGAAGCCGTGCAGGAATGGAAATCACCAAAGACTCAGCACGAGATTAGAAGTTTCCTAGATTAGTGGTTACTATAGGAGATTCATGAAGGATTCTCCAAAATTGCAAGGCCAATAACCCAACTTCTCAGGAAAGGAATCAAATTCAATTGGGCGATGAATGCGAGGCGAGTTTCCAAATACTCGAGGAAAAATTGACAAGTGCACTAGTTCTAGGTCGAGCGGACAAAGAGTATGTAGTCTATCTGACGCATCCAAGCTGGGCTGGGTTGTGTTTTGATGCAAGAAGGAAAAGTGATAGCTTATGCATCCCGACAACTCAGACCTCACTAGTGAACTACCCAACACACGATTTGGAATTAGCAATGTAGTTCATGCATCGAAAATTTGGAGACACCATCTCTATGGTGTGAGATGTGAGATCTTCATGGATCATAAAGTTTGAAGTACTTCTTTGAACAAAGAGATTTGAATATGAGACAAAGAAGATGGCTCGAGCTTGTAAAAGATTACGATCGTGGTATTAACTATCACCGGGTAAAGGCGAATGTAGTAGGCGGCGCCTGAGTCGTAAGAGCCATACCAAGTTAGGATGTCTCTTCAGACAAGAGGAAAACTCGTTGAAGAGTTTGGAAGAATGAGGATTGAACTGATCGAACCACCGAGACAATTGTGAGTCAGATCGCTACACTCACGCGACATCCGATCTAAGAAAAGGATTGTCGAGAGACAAGGATGGAGGAAAAGTTAGAAAATATCGGACAAAGGGTAAGGTGCAAGGATTTAAGAATTTCAAGGCGCCGACAACGCCTTATTATTTGAAGGTAGGATATGCGCCCCGACGACGCAGAGCTTCAAAATGAAATCATGAGTGAGGCTCATGATACACCCTACACCGCCCACCCAGCGGTACTAAGATGTACCAAGACACGAAGGAAAAGTTTTGGTGGGAAGGCGTGAAGCGAGATATAACTTCTTTTGTGGAACGTTGTCTTGTTTGCCAACAAGTATAAGCACTGCACCAACGTCCATACGGAAAGTTGCAACTGTTAGAAATTCCCAGTGGAAATGGGACGATATAACAATGGATTTTACAAGCTTACCCAAGTCGAGAAGAGGAACACACCATATGGGTAATTGTGGTTAGAAACACAAAAGTGCTCATTTTCTACCAATTCATAGCACTTATGGATCGATAAACTAGCCCGGTATGCGTTAAGGAAATTATGCGATTACATGGAGTGCAAAATCTATTACCTCGATCGAGACTCAAGTTCACATCCGATTACGGATTAGCTTGCGAGAGGCGGGTGCGAGGTTAAATTTCAGACTGACATTCCACCCTGGCATCGATGGACGATCGGAAAGGACGATCAAACCTTAGAGGATATGTTAAGAACCGTAGTCTTGGACCGAGGTACCAGTGGGAAGATATTTTACCTCTTATCGAGTTTGCTTACAACAATGACTATCAGCGACGATCGGTATGGCCCGTCTGACGAAGTATGGCGGGAGGTGTAGATCACCGCTTTATTGGGATGAGGTGCATCACGACCCCACTCCGGACTACCGGACCTGGAGGCGACTAATACTAGGAGTAGTATTTTAGGAGTGACACGGCAAAATAAAGATGCATAACAACAATAAACTAGCATCTTCGAACATAATATAAGATAATGTCATAACGATTGAAGGGTTAGCCATCGGACCTCAAAATCTTAACCATGGTCGATGGACCTCAATAGTTCATAACAATAAAGCATAAATAAATGAGTTCGAGTGTAGCGGCGGAAAGTGTGTGAATACATATATGGCGATATGCATTGAGGTGAAAACCACAAATTCTAGATAAATTGGTCGAGGACAGGACTCCTCAACACATTCCCCATCACCATCATCAAGCTCAACCTGCACATTTAAAACAAACATGCGGGGCTAAGTACAAGAAATTGCACTCGGTGGACTTATGCGAAAACATTTGATATAAGATTACCGCCGATATCGAGTAAGTCACGAGGGTTTTAGTTGAAATGCTTGTGCTTACCAAAACATTCGAGTTCATAAACATAGCTCGCCGAGCATTTTCTTCTTGTGTATGGTCCGTATCTCATAGTAACATTCATAATGATATTAAAGTTAAGCGTCGAGAGAGGCCTCCCATCCCGACGCCGTGACCGCCGTAATCCCGTCTAAAGACACAAATCGCTCTCACAAGCATATGTTAACATAGCGATAGTTCCAACCTTCACGCCAATCTAGCTGGGCATTTATCATCCGACACAGGACCCGACATTTAAAAGGTTGGGTACGACCCAAATGACATAACCTGTCACAATATAGTTCCAACCATCGCCACAGCCCTACCCGGGCATAACAGATAGGATCCGTACACAAAACAGAATATTTTTGGCAGGTATTATAGTAAACATTTGTCAACAATTGTAGAATAAGTATTGTAAAGAAACTCATTTTGGAATAACAGTAAAGTCATATCTTGTTTGAAAAGTAAGCCCACTTTCGTGAGATAAGAAAAGGAGCCCACCTGGACTATGGTTTGTTGTAATTTGAGTCCTAGGTTGGTTAAATGCGTCGATATCCGATTCGTCGTGTTTGCGTCCACGCCTTTACAAATCGCGAGGCTTTAGTCGTCGCTCAAGTCTCGAGACTTTCAAAAGCTAATATAAATTTCGATATCTTATTTCGATGTAAACCGAATTCTTTAATGAATTCAATCGTTTCAATCATTATATAATTGAATTGTTCTCGTTCTCGAGATACGTTCGGCGATATAAGCACGTTTTTCGATATCTGGATTTCATTTGTGAAACCTTTCTCACTAATGAGGTGTCATACTCAATTAGTATATCTTACAGCGTACTAACGTATTTATAAATCGTAAAATCGTATGTTTGACTTAAAAAGTCAACGAAGTCAACTTCGGTCGACAAAGTCGACAATTTTGACTTTCAAATAGTAACTTCTTACTATTTCGTTTTATAAATCGAATTTGATCGATTTGAAATCGTAAAGTCCTATTTCTCGATTTATCACGTAAATCAAGGACTTATAAATAATTACGCATTTAATTAACCCTTTTAATAATAAAAACGCGTATTTTTTTTTTAAAACGTTATTAAATAAACGTTTGTCTCAAACATAGCAATCTATGTTTATAAAATTTTATAAAATTTCAAACATGTCCAGAATATTAATAAGACATATTTTTTTATTAATAAACTGAATTAAAAAGGATTTTAAATCCTTATTAATTATCGAAAATCTCGATAATTAATTTAAAAATACTAAATGACTTTTGAAAATTTTTCTAAATTAATATAGTGTATTATTATACACTATGGTCCAGAATATGAATTTATAAAATCCATATGATATTGTTTGCCATTTATTAATATATATACATATATATATATATATATATATATATATATATATTTCAATAATTCCATAATATATGGAATAATTATCAAAAATTTCAAAATTGATATACACATAGTATGATATCCCAACATCAACATATATCATAAATATAACCTATAGTTCATCATAACCATTCATTCAACAATATATAGCAATATTCACGGTAATTTAAAGATAATTACCCAATAATTATCAAACAATTTCTAAAAATTCTAAATAAATTCTAATATTATTAAACATTATACTATAACATTGTAACATCATAATATTAACCAAACCAATTTAAATCGTCACCATATGAGCTTGTAAGCTCTCTTTTTTCGATTAAATTAGGTAAATGATTTTCAAAATTCCAACAATTATATACTATGATTATATACTATAGTATACTAATATAACATCATAACATTAATCAAAACCAATTAAATCATCACCATATGAGCTTATTGCTCTCGATTTATTTGATTAAATTAGGTAAATGATTTTCAAAATTCGATAAATTTATACAACACATAAACAATATACTAAAGCATTAATACATCATTGCATGATTAAAATAAAATCATACATCGTCTATACACTCACAATGCTCACGGTAATTCCAAAAATTATAGCGAGATGGTTTTCAAAAATTCTAAATAAATCATAGAGCATATAATCGAGGTTTTAAAGCATTAATATGTCATTACATGCTTGAAATAAAATTATTCACTAAGGTACATACATATATATCTCACGGCATTTTTAAAATAAAGCCTGTGGTTTTAAAATTTTTCTAAATGATACATATGAACTCTAAACATGATATAGAACAATAATCAATCCTTAAAACATCTTCACAAGTGTTTGGTCATCACTAGCCATTTTATAGCATTTTCAAAAACTATATAAACATGTATTATGGTTCGAAAATCATATATAGGCAAGATACATTCATACATTTCATATCTGATAACCTATGTTCATCAAAACATATTTCCTCATATTTTGTAAATAAAATCCTCAAGAACATGTAAATAAACAATAACTCATGCTCAAGAACATTTAAACACATATGTATACATATATAAAACTTTCGAAACACATACATACATATGGGACATGCTCTCGGTTTTTTTTCGAACAAATGGGGAGCAAAATCGAAACTATGGTCCATGTATTACCTTTGGAATAGTTATGGAGTCCAAGAACAGAGTGTGGTACCACCTTGGTGAAGAATTGGAGAGGTGAATAGAAGAGAAAATTTTTTAAAATGGGAGGGGTTTGGCTCTCGGTTTTGGGGCAGAATTTGGGAGAGAAGTGAGTTGTGTTGTGTTCAAAAATTGTTGGGAGAGTGTATAATGAGAGTGGGGTGAAGGGGAAGGGTCTCACCTATCATCCCCTCTCTCTCTCTCTCGATTTTGAGCAAGAAAAGGGGCCAAAATCTGCAGCCCTTGGGAGTTGAATAAGTGATGATTGAAGAGTGTTAAGTGAGCTCTTCATGCATTGGCCAATTCAAAAAGGAATCCCATGCCTTGTTGGTGATGATGGGTGTGGTAATCATGGGTTTAGGGGGCTGATTTTATTTTTTTGTTATACATAATACATTGTATTGATCATATTATAGGTCATAGATATATAATACATGTTATAAAAATAATTAAACCACATTATATGTACAAATCGAAATTACCGATAGATTATTGAAAAATAGGATTAAAAATATAAATTACACCTATTATTGATACTCATGAAATTTTCGATCATATATATATCATAATATATGATTTAGATATTTAAATAATAGCATAGGATAAAATTATAGCACATTTCATACCACAAAACTTTAATTTCGAAACTAGGGCTTCGAAATTTTATAAATAGGCATTATCGATTTCTATGGTTCAAACTTTGATTTTAATGCTTAATAATATCCATATATATCATAACATATAGTTTAGATACCATATGATAATTTAATGGTATCATTTCATGTGAAAAACCATAATTTATAAGATTAGGGTTTTGAAAATTACTTGAAAATAATCAATTTTAAATGCTAAAATTCGATTTTAATATTATTAATACTGTAATTATATAAAATAATAATAGAAATTAATTATCATAATTTCACGAGCATTAAACTCATTTTTCAAAGCGTCTCAGGCGTGACGCGTTAACGTCTCAAAGCGTTCAAAATCGACTCATCTCAAAATGGTCGCGAGAAGTTCATACTTACTAAATAAATAAAATTCTATTATCATAGGAATTAAAACGGAAATTAATTCCAAGCTTTACAACTCAGAAATTTCCATAAAATACAGACGTTTGATACGCGATCGACGTTAAAATAATACTGCCGTATTATTTCATAAATTTCAATTTCGCAATTCACAATCCTTAGTGAATTATAAAAGGAATTCGTTATATAGAATCTTGAACGAAATACAATTCGATGTCATACGAGATAAGAATATTAGGAAAAACCTAATTACGGGTTTAGAATACCGTGTCGTATGTTCGTTTCTTTGGAATATTACATTCCACCCCCCTTACGAAAAATTTCGTCCCGAAATTGGTATACCTCTAGAAAAATAAATCGGGGTATTTTTCTCTCATCGCTTCTTCAAGCTCCCACGTGGCTTCTTCATCAAAGTGGTGTCTCCATAGCACTTTGACTAACGGAATCGACTTGCTCCGTAGTTGCTGAACTTTGTGGTCAAGTATGGCCGCGGGTTCTTCCTTATAGCTCATGTCTGGCTCGAGGATCACGTCGTCTTGATGAATCACATGCTTTGGGTCGTGAACGTATTTTCGCAATTGCGAGACGTGAAAAACGTTATGAACATTTCCTAGGCTTGGCGGAAGAGCCAACCTATAAGCTCTGGACCTATCCTTTCTAGGATCTCATAAGGTCCTATAAAGCGGGTCTAAGCTTTCCTTCGTGCCAAACGACAATCCTTTCGGTGGAGAAACCTTAAGGAATACTTTGTCTCCACCTCAAGCGTAGTTCGGATCTCACGCCGTATCGTCAGAAGATTGTCGTCTGAGCCTCTTTATCCTCACTAATCTGTCGAGCGATTTCGATCATTTCGTTCATCGCATGAGCCCTATGACTTTCTCTCACCGACTTCATCCCGATAAGCGGTGATCTACACTTCTTTCCATACAAGGCTTCGTGTGGGGCCATGCCGATCGTCGCTGATAGTCGTTGTTGTAAGCAAATTTGATAAGAGGTAAAATATCTTCCCACTTGGCACCCCGGTCCAAGACTACGGTTCTTAACATATCCTCTAAGGTTTGGATCGTCCTTTCCGACTGTCCATCAGTCTGTGGGTGGAATGTCGTACTGAAATTTAATCTCGTACCCGTTTCTCGCAAGCTAATCCGAGAACTGGAAGTGAACTTGGGGTCTCGATCGGAGGTAATAGATTTTGGCACTCCATGTAATCGCACAATTTCCTTAACGTCTGGTGGGCTGGTTTATCGGATCCATAAGTGCTATGAATCGGTGAAAATGAGCACTTTTGTAAGCTTATCCACAATTACCCATGTGGTGTGTGTTTCCTCTTCTCGACTTGGGTAAGCTTGTAACGAAATCCATTGTTATATCGTCCGTTTCCACTCGGAATTTCTAATGATTGTAACTTTCCGTATGGACGTTGGTGTAGTGCCTTCACTTGTTGACAAACAAGACGGCGTTCACAAAAGAAGCTATATCTCGTTTCATGCCTTCCCACCAAAACATTTCCTTCAGGTCTTGGTACATTTTTGTACTGCCTGGGTGGGCGGTGTAGGGCGTATCATGAGCCTCACTCATGATTTCATTTTGAAGCTCTGCGTCGTCATGGACGCATATCCTACCTTCAAACAATAAGGCGTTGTCTGGCGCCTCTTGGAAATTCTTAAATCCTTAAGACCTTACCCTTTGTCTGATCTTTTCTAACTTTTCCTCCATCCTTTGTCTCGACAATCCTTTTTCTTAGATCAGATGTCAATGTGAGTGTAGCGATACAACTCACAATTGTCTCGGGTGGTTCAACCATTCAATCCTCATTCTTCCAAACTCTTGTGAGTTTTTCTCTTGTACAAAGAGACATCCTAACTTGGTATGGCTCTTACGACTCAAGCGTCGGCTACTACATTCGCCTTACCGGGTGATAGTTTATACCACAGTCGTAATCCTTTACAAGCTCGAGCCATCTTCTTTGTCTCATATTCAAATCTCTTTTTTGAAGAAGTACTTCAAACTTTTATGATCCGTGAAGATCTCGCATCTCACACCATAGAGATGGTGTCTCCAAATTTTCGATTGCATGAACTCATTTGCTAATTCCAAATCGTGGGTTGGGTAGTTCGGTTAAATGTGATGCGAGTTGTCGGGATCGTAAGCTGTCTCTTTCCTTCTTGCATCAAAACACAACCCGTCAAGTCTTAGATGCGTCTGTATAGACTACATACCCTTTGTCCGCACGGGATGCTAGGCTGGTGCACTTGTCAATCTTTCCTTGAGTATTTGGAAACTCGTCTCGCATTCATCGATCCATTGAACTTGATTCCTTCCGAAGTAGTCGGGTTATTGGCCTTGAAATTTTGGAGAATCATTCGATGAATCTCCTATAGTAACCAGCTAATCTAGGAAACTTCTAATCTCGTCTTGAGTCTTTGGTGATTTCCATTCACCTGCGGCCTCTACTTTGGTGGATCTACTTTATACCTTCTGAGACACGATGTGTCAAGGAACATAACTTCCTTGACCAAAACTCACATTTGTTAAACTTAGCAAAGTCTTTTATCTCTCAAGGTTTGCAAAACCGTTCTTAGATATTCTATATGATCCTCTTCATTCTTTGAATAAAAGGATATCATCTATGAAGACCAAAACAAATTTATCCAAAATGGATGAAATACTACATTCATAAGGTCCATGAATACGGTGGTGTATTGGTTAATCCGAATGGCATAACTATGAACTCATAGTGGCCGTATCTAGTTCGGAATGCAGTCTTAGGTACATCCTCAGACCGTATTTTCAGCTGATGGTATCCCGACTTGAGATCAATTTTCGAGAATACTCCTGCTCCTCGCAATTGATCAAACAGGTCATCAATTCTGGGTAAAGGGTATTTGTTCTTTAGCGTCATCTTGTTTAATTCTCTATAATCGATGCACATCCTCAAAGAACCATCCTTTTTCTTGATAAACAAAACAGGTGCTCCCCAAGGTGAAACACTCGGCCTAATGAATCCTAGATCCAAAAGCTCTTGGATTTGGATTTTCAGTTCCTCCAACTCTTTTGGGGCCATCCGATAGGCGCCGACCTTTGGGGCTGATCACGGCTCCAAGTCGATGGTAAACTCTAGTTGTCTATCGGGAGGCGGTCTGGTAGATTTTCGGAAACACGTCCGAAAATTCTTGGACAATTTCTATGTCTTCTACCGCGCTTGGGTTTATCTCCTCGTTCAAATAAACGAGGAATGCGTTGCATCCCTACGGTTCATCATCCTCCCGCTTTGTAGTCTTGATACTATCGGACTGTTCTTCCCATGTTGATCCGGTGGAAATCGTAGCTTCTTGTCGAGGAAAGTGAAGCGAAATTTTCCTTTCTTTACATAGAATCGTGGAATTATTCTTAGCTAACGAGTCCGTTCCTAGGATTATGTCTACATCGTCCATGGGTATTATGTTTAGATTGTTAGCGTAACCTTAAGTGATCCTAATGTCGACTCTAGGTTCGAGCAAAAGTGTGTATGATCATAATCCCTCCTATAGGCGATGAGATTCTCATATCCTGGCTTGACTTTTTAGACCTAAGGCCCAGCATTTCTACGCATGATTTTGCAATAAAAGAATGCGAAGCACCGTATCGAACAGTACTATAACAGGTAGGTTGAGGAGAACTCCCATACCGCCGTGTTTCCTGGTTTTGTTAGATTCGCCTCCTATGCAAGGCGTAGGCTCTAGCCTGAGCCGGTGAGGTGACAGGCTACGGTCCTTGTTGGTTACGTGGCTATTGCCTTCAGCCGATTGCTGTAGGGAAAACATTTGTTAACCCTCGCCCCGAGGATCCATCTTGGGTGTTTAATTCACCATACATTGATTATAAACCTAGCATGCGTCTATATAATTAAATCGCAACACGTTGGGGTTTTCACGTGTTTACCTTTGGATGCGAAGGGTCGATGGAGCGAGATGAGCGGATCGAGCGGATCGGACTCGTGCTTTGACCTTACGGGCTGTATCCGGTTGCCCAATCTCCAGCGTCGAGTGAGGGCGATCTATGGAGAATACTAGAAATCACCCTAAAACACAGGCAAATTTTCGAGATTCACACTTATGAAGTGGACGAAAATTTGCTCTCAATACTAAGCATTAGCTCAGACTTTATCTCATACCTTATATTTATAATGCACTACCTTAATCCTATATGGAATATTACCATAATCCTATATGGAATATTACCATAATCTATATGGAATATTACCATAATCTTAGGATTATTTCCATACTCTCGTGATTATTTCCATACTCTCGGGATTATTACCATAATCTTATATGGAAAGGATCTGCATATACCATAAATATAATTATATCCTTGTGGGATAAAGAGAATAAAATCTTTCCTTTGAGAAGCGGTAGGGCGCGATTTCTTCCAAGAGCTACGGGCTGGATGGGCAAACCAGGGATCAAATCAAGGAATAAAGATGGGCCTCAAATAAATTAATTATCTTATGTTCAGCCCGAACATAAATTAATTTATAAACATTCGATCATGCCACTAGAGAAAGAATGTTGACTTACCCTTTATTACCGAAGTTGAGTCGGGCTTGCACTTAGACATTCTGAATCCCGTATTTAAGATATCGAACGTCCATTAATCATTTCTAGCAATCATTGCTTAAGCGATTAATAACCTTATTTCTTAAGTAGTACCACTCAACCTTATTATTGTGCTTGAGCTAACTCAACTGCGGGGTTTAGTACAATAAACCTTTTGAGCTCCTTAAGGGGCGTCATCATCCTAAGCGGATACGGTGACTCGTCATGATAACTAGCGTGACATACAAGACCGCCACCACCCAAGATGCGGAGAATCTTGGGTTAGAACATATAACCTCACTCATAACAAGTCAAAGTGATGGTCAAGACAACTCATACTCACCTAATACCTTATCGAGGTTTAGATCATCGTAAGTCACCGAGATCTTGGTTCTTCACGACGGTCGAAAGAAGAACACATCTCACCGTGATCCTTCAATACGTGCGAGGCGTCACCGGCATGACAAGCAACTAAGTCAAGTCACTTCTTATCTATCTGCAGCCTCAAAGCGACAACTCGTCCTTAAGTCGTCTCGGTGTGAAACTTTTATATCTCATTAAGCTTCGACCAATCATACGGACTTCGTGATCTTCTACACAATCGTATGATCTAACTTATATATGAGATAAGGGACACGGATATATGTAATCAAGTATTCAAATCGGATAGGAGATTGTAATAGTGGTAACGAAACATTGTATACAAGCTCAACCAAAGCGCTTCGATATCAAATCCAGCGATTCTTCTTCTTCTTTGGCGTTATTGTTGGTTGCCGCCTCTGTTGTTGTTGAGGCGGTGGCGCCACTCGCGATTCTTGGGGTTGTTGTTCTGGAGTTCTTTGGGGTTGGGGCTGGAAATTTTGTGGTGGGGTTGAAGTGTATAGCCCTTAATGGGTGAGCATTGCGGGTTGGTTCGACCTTATATCCGAGCGTGACACCGGGCAATTGTTAGCGTAATGCCCTTTGCCCCGCCTTAACAGCTCACCACGTTTGCGTGCACACTCCCTTGTGTGCTCTATGGCATCTAGGGCATTGAGGTGCCCTCAGCTGCTTCTGCGGTCCCTTGCCGGTGGAGCATAAGCTGCTCTCTTCCAGCTCTGCCCTTGTTGCGCCGTGTTTCCCTGCCACGGGCGCTTGTGACTTGCGTCCCCATAGCTCCCGGGTTGTTATTCAGCGGTTGGGTTTCCATTTCCCTTTTCCTCTGTCCAAAGTATTGTGTGTCTGCGCTGACACCGACTTATCCTCGGACATTGCCGCCTCAATATCTAAAGCTCGTGCAAGAGCTTCAGTGTAGGTTAGGTCTCCATGGCTAGCAAGAGGCATCCGTATCTCCATCCTTAGCCCTGACCTGAACTTTTCCGACATTTTCAAGTCGGTGTCCACCTGTTCTGGTGCATATCTCGACATCTCGCAGAAGGCACGATCATAGTCGGTCATGCACATCCTTTTCGCTTTAGCGAAATATTCCTGCTCCTTTTTCCTCTTATAGCTTTTGGGGATGTATTTCTCATACAATTCCCTCTTGAAGTCCTCCCATGAGAACTCCTCAAGCTGTTCGCAAGAAGGTCTTTTTCGGCTTCCCACCGTAATCATTTGGTCAATCGGTGGAAAGTAACACACGACGACCTTTCTGTGTCGTGCATCTTAAGAAAGTAAAAATCCGTTCAATGGCTCTAACCCGTTGCTCGACTTCTTCCGGGTTGCCTTTCGCTTTAAAGGCGGGAGGTTACGCCTAGAAAGCAGTTCTTGATCCTGCGATCGGGTTGAGGTGGAGGTGGTGGTTGGGAATATCCTCTTCCTCTTGCTCGGGATTCTACCCTCCTCTAGGTCTTCCTCGACCTCCGGGTTCTCGTTCAGGTTTCTTCTCGGGAGGCGTTACATTATATAAAACATATCATCGTCAATTACTCAACGCTTTCATAGCTTAACATACATAAGGTTTTCATAGCCTCGCCAAAGCGTTATCAAAATAAAACAACTCATCCTTAACATAGACAATTTATGCATAAAAGCCCCCATTTGGGTCAAATATATATAGATAGGTAAACAAGGTGCATCAAAAGCAAGATGTTCAACATCAAGAATCACAAGAAAAACAAAACAGCAAGGTTTCGGGCCCACACGGCCTCCCAAAAAAAATTCGAGTTCTAGAACCATCGATGCAAAAAAAAAGAAAAAGCTAGCACATGCTAG
Organism: Salvia rosmarinus; assembly: GCA_036937905.1. NCBI lineage: Eukaryota > Viridiplantae > Streptophyta > Magnoliopsida > Lamiales > Lamiaceae > Salvia > Salvia rosmarinus. Next base: position 41,896,381 of record CM072822.1, on the reverse strand, counting down.
TCATAACAAAAGCAATTTCAATTAAGCGCCGCCTAACGTCTTCACGGGCTCCTTCCTACTCCGCGTCTTCCTAAGGGGTCTTCCTCCTCTTGGTCGTCTTCTCCATCGAATCGTCCTCACGAGGTCGTACCACAGGCGGTCTGCACCGCTGGCTTCCATCATCGGTATGTCACGCAGGGGTCCGAAGTTATCCGCGCCGTACAAGTCGTAGTTGTGGCGGATCGGACTGTAGCATACTCGGGTCGGGTCATAGCCATTGAAGGCATCTGATACGCTCATCCGCGCTGTCCGGCGGAAGGGCTCTTCCTCTTCCGGTGGTGGCGGATCGGACGCAGGTGGTAGGGGCGGTAGCGGCGGACGTACTGGGTGTCCAAAGCTGGCGGTGTCGAGGCGGGCTCTCCCGAGCTCTAGGGCATCTTGCCTATCTACCTCGTACATCCCGCCTCGTCTATCCGATGCGGGGTATCACCGGATCGACCTATCTCGGAACCTCAGGTATAGCCACTCTGGCGATTCATCACGCCAAGTGTACTCCGTGGAGGAGATAGGGTCCCATAGGTCTGACTCAGTAAATCTTGTATCGTAAGTCGGATGACTCACGAACACAGGCGGATCCCAATCAAATCATAGCCTCGGGGTATAAGATAAATGTAATCTCCGATACCTCTCGGGCATAACCATCCTATGTACAAGGGAGTATAGCTAGGGTCGCAATGCCATCATAGTCGGTTCGCCATAGGCTCAGGCGTTCCTCCACACCGAAGGTGTCATGACTTCGCCTAGGTCTTGGCGGCACATCCAACATTCGATAGGTGCGCATCAGCTCCTCGGGTGTGGCATGAGGTCTACCCTCCTCCTAGCGATATAGCGCATCTCTCCATCCGCCACGATTAAAACTAACGTAAGTCAACTATCGTCACCTCAAAACAGAAAAGATAGCATAACGAGAAGCAACTAGGTTGGAACTAAACAATCCATAAGGTAGGCAACATCATAAGGTACAACACATATTACAACTTATCTTCTTAGTCTTACCCAAACGTATACATATAGACTAATGACATCTTAATATACATATGCTACGAGATCCTTGTATTATACCAAACACTTAAACTAGAGTTCAACAGACTCTATCGTATTCTGGAGACAGAATTAGATATTCTGTTCTTCATAATAAATCAAGATCAGTGCGTTAGGAGTACGCAGGTGAAAACCATGCGTAAATCGGAGTCCTAACGAAAGAGATCTAGCTAAAACAAATTTACTGCGCAGTGCAGGAAATTTGCGCGATCGTGCCAAAATGTAAATCGAGACGTATGTCGACGTAATACGTCTACCATATTCAGGTCTTTAGGTTGAGGTTGAACATTCTGAAGCCGTAAGTGACGTCCATGTCATGGCCTATGTCGACGGTTACTCATGTCAAAGTGGTGATGAAATGTCGACGTCGTTCATCTTCAAGGTTGAGGTCGTCCTTGTTCATCCTTCTCGCTCGTCTTTCGTTGTCCGCGCTCGAGGATATCGTCACTTTCATTCTTCCTATCGTTCTTTTGTTCTCGTAAGGAAAAGAAGTTCGTACTTCTATGTTCTTTCACGATACGTGAGCATGCTCCTTAGAGTCTAGGTTCGTCTCGTGATAACATATCGTTCATCATAAACAAAATTTTGAAAGATTGGAAAATAAAGTCTTATTTGAGAATTTTGGGAATACGATTTCAAAATGACAATCATGATCAACTCATATACATATCAAAAATGAATTTATTCATTCCATGTTGATCATTCAACTCAATACCACCATATACTTCCATCTCAAAAATTGAGTATTCGCATCAATACTTATTGGTTTCAAACAAAAGTTTTTGGAAAAACTTTCCTGCTCAAACTTCCATTATCATCATCAAAATTTTTATAATAACATAATCTTCCAAAAGCTCTTCCAACTTGCTCATCATGTAAAAATTTTCCATTTCATGAGTTTGAGAAAGAAATGCAGTTACCTTTTTCCCGGTTGAGCTCGATGTGATGGAGTGTTGAGAGGAGTCAGTAGATTTCTAGAATTCCAGTGACTCGATCTAGACTTAGAATAAAAAGAATTTGGGTTTACAAAGAGCAAAAGTGCTCTGATACCACTTCTGTCACGACCCCACTCCGGACTACCCGGACTGAAGGGCGACTAATACTAGGAGTAGTATTTTAGGAGTGACACGGCTAAAATAAAGATGCATAACAACAATAAACTAGCATGATCGAACATAATATAAGATAATGTCATAACGATTCAAAGGATTAGGCCATCGGACCTCAAAAATCTTAACCATGGTTCGATGGACCTCAATAGTTCATAACAATAAAGCATAAATAAATGAGTTCGAGTGTAGCGGCGGAAGTGTGTGAATACATATATGACGATATGCATTCAAGGTGAAAACCACAAATTCTAGATAAATTGGTCGAGGACACCGGACTCCTCAACACATTCCCATCACCATCATCGAAGCGCAACCTGCACGTTTAAAACAAACATGCGGGGCTAAGTACAAGAAATTGCACTCGGTGGACTTATGCGAAAATATTTGATATAAGATTACTGCGCCAATATCGAGTAAGTCGAAAGGGTTTTAGTTGAAATGCCATGGCTTACAAAACATTTCAGTTCATAAACATAGCTCGGCGAGCATTTTCTTGGTGTGTATGGTCCGTATCTCATAATGTGATTCATAATGATATTAAAGTTAAGCGTCGAGAGGAGGCCTCCCATCTGACGCCGTGGTCGGCCGTAATCCCGTCATGCCTGCGATCGCTCTCACAAGCATATGTTAACATAGCAATAGTTCCGACCTTCACGCCGATCTAGCGGGCATTTATCATCCGACACGGACCCGATATTTAAAAGGTTGGGTGCGACCCAAATGACATAACTTTGTCTGATATAGTTCCAACCATCGCCACAATTTCTACCGGGCATATGAGATAGGATCCATTACAAAACATAATATTTTAGCGGGTAATATAGTAAACATTTGTCGACAATTGTAGAATAAGTATTGTAAAAAACTCATTTTGGAATAACGATGAAGTCGTATCTTGTTTGAAAAGTAAGCCCACTTTAGTGAGATAAGAAAAGGAGCCCACGGACTATGGTTTGTTGTAATTTGAGTCTTAGGTTCGTTAAATGCGTCGATATCCGATCGTCGCGTTTGCGTCACGCTTTTTCTGGCGAGGCTTTAGTCGTCGCTCAAGTCTCGAGACTTTCAAAAGCTAAGATAAATTTCGATATCTTATTTCGATGTAAACTGAATTCTCGATGAATTCAATACGTTTCAATCGTATATAATTGAATTGTTCTCGTTCTCGAGATCGTTCGGCGATATAAATACGTTTTTCGATATCTGATTTCATTTGTGAAACCTTTTCTCACTAATGAGGTGTCATACTCAATTAGTATATCTTACGCATACTAACATATTTATAAATCATAAAATCGTATGTTTGACTTAAAAAGTCAACGAAGTCGACAACTTGAGTCGACAAAAGTCAACAATTTTGACTTTCAAATAGTAACTTCTTACTATTTCGTTTTATAAATCGAATTTGATCGATTTGAAATCGTAAAGTCCTATTTCTCGATTTATCACGTAAATCAAGGACTTATAAATAATTTCGTATTTAATTAACCCTTTTAATAATAAAAACAGCGTATTTTTATTTTAAAGCGTTATTAAATAAACGTTTGTCTCAAACATAGCAATCTATGTTTATAAAATTTTATAAAATTTCAAACATGTCCAGAATATTAATAAGGCATATTTTTTTATTAATAAACTGAATTAAAAAGGATTTTAAATCCTTATTAATTATCGAAAATCTCGATAATTAATTTAAAAATACTAAATGACTTTTGAAAAATTTCTAAATTAATATAGTGTATTATTATACACTATGGTCCGAATATAATTTATAAAATCCATATGATATTGTTTGCCATTTATTAATATATATACATATATATATATATTTGGTAATTCCATAATATATGGAATAATTATCCAAAAATTTCAAAATTGATATACACATAGTATGATATCCAACATCAACATATATCATAAATATAACCTATAGTTCATCATAACCATTCATTCAACAATATATAGCAATATTCACGGTAATTTAAATATAATTACCCAATAATTATCAAACAATTTCTAAAAATTCTAAATAAAATTCTAATATTATTAAACATTATACTATAACATTGTAACATCATAATATTAACCAAACCAATTTAAATCGTCACCATATGAGCTTGTAAGCTCTCGCTTTTTCGATTAAATTAGGTAAATGATTTTCAAAATTCCAACAATTATATACTATGATTATATACTATAGTATACTAATATAACATCATAACATTAATCAAAACCAATTAAATCATCACCATATGAGCTTATTGCTCTCGGTTTATTTGATTAAATTAGGTAAATGATTTTCAAAAATTCCAATAAATTTATACAACACATAAACAATATACAAAAGCATTAATACACCATTGCATGATTAAAATAAAAATCATACATCATCTATAAACTCACAATGCTCACGGTAATTCCAAAAATTATAGCAGATGGTTTTCAAAAATTCTAAATAAATCATAGAGCATATAATCAAGGTTTTAAAGCGTTAATATGTCATTACATGCTTGAAATAAAAATTATTCACTAAGGTACATACATATATATCTCACGGCATTTTTTTAAAATAAAGCCTAGGGTTTTAAAAAATTTTCTAAATGATACATATGAACTATAAACATGATATAGAACAATAATCAATCCTTAAAACATCTTCACAAGTGTTGGTCATCACTAGCCATTTTATAGCATTTTCGAAAACTATATAAACATGTATTATGGTTCGAAAATCATATATAGTCGAATACATTCATACATTTCATATCTGATAACCTATGTTCATCAAAACATATTTCTCATATTTTTGTAAATAAAATCCTCAAGAACATGTAAATAAACAATAACTCATGCTCAAGAACATTTAAACACATATGTATACATATATAAAACTTTGAAACACATACATACATATGGGACATGCTCTCGTTTTTTTCGAACAAATGAGGAGCAAAATCGAAACTATGGTCCATGTATTACCTTTGGAATAGTTATGAGTCAAGAACAAAGTGTGGTACCACCTTGGTGAAGAATTGGAGAGGTGAATAGAAGAGAATTTTTAAAATGGGAGGAGTTTGGCTCTCGGTTTGGGGCGTAATTTGGAGAGAAGTGAGTTGTGTTGTGTTCAAAATTGTTGGGAGAGTGTATAATGAGAGTGGGGTGAAGGGAAGGTCTCACCTATCATCCCTCTCTCTCTCGATTTTGAGCAAGAAAGGGGCAAAATCTGCAGCCCTTGGGAGTTGAATAAGTGATGATTGAAGAGTGTTAAGTGAGCTCTTCATGCATTGTGATTCAAAGGAATCCCATGCCTTGTTGGTGATGATGGGTGACGGTAATCATGGGTTTAGGGGCTGATTTTATTTTTGTTACACATAATACATTGTATTGATCATATTATAGGTCATAGATATATAATACATGTTATAAAATAATTAAACCACATTATATGTACAAATCGAAATTAGATAGATTATTGAAAATAGGATTAAAAATATAAATTACACCTATTATTGATACTCATGAAATTTTCGATCATATATATATCATAATATATGATTTAGATATTTAAATAATAGCATAGGATAAAATTATAGCACATTTCATACCACAAAACCTTAATTTGAAACTAGGGTTTGAAATTTTATAAATAAACATTATCGATTTCTATGGTTCAAACTTTGATTTTAATGTAATAATATCCATATATATCGTAACATATAGTTTTGATACCATATGATAATTTAATGGTATCATTTCATGTGAAAACCATAATTTATAAGATTAGGGTTTTGAAAATTACTTCGAAAATAATCGAATTTTAAATGCTAAAATTCGATTTTAATATTATTAATACTGTAATTATATAAAATAATAATAGGAAATTAATTATCATAATTTCACGAGCATTAAACTCATTTTCAAAGCGTCTCTAGGCGTGAGCGTTCAAACGTCTCAAAGCGTTCAAAATCGACTCATCTCAAAATGGTGTGAAGTTCATACTTACTAAATTAATAAAATTCTATTATCATAGGAATTAAGCGAAATTAATTCCAAGCTTTACAACTCGAAATTTCAGTAAAATCTGGGCGTTCGATACGATCGGCGTTAAAATAATCTTAGTATTATTTCATAAATTTCAATTCCGCAATTCACAATCCTTAGGGAATTATAAAAGGAATTCGTTATATGAATCTGAACGAAATACAATTCGATGTCATACGGATAAGAATATTACGGAAAAACCACAATTACGGGTTTAGAATACGTAATCGTATGTTCGTTTCTTTGGAATATTACAAAGTCGGTGAGAGAAAAGTCATAGGGCACGATGCGGTGAGCGAGATGATCGAGATCGTCCGACAAATTAGGCGAGAATAAGAGGCTCGGGATAGACAAAATCTTCTGACGTCTGCGTGAAACCGAACTCTGATTTGAGGATGGAGACAAAGTATTTCTTAAGGTTTCTCCATCAAAAAGGATTGTCGGGTTTGGCACGAAAGGAAAGCTTAGACCCGCTTTATAGGACCTTATGAGATCTAGAGAGGATAGGTCCGATAACTTATAGGTTGGCTCTTCCGCCACACAGGAAATGTTCATAATGTTTTCACGTCTCGCACTTGCGAAAATCGTTCACGACCCAAAGCACGTGATTCATCAAGGCGGCGTGATCCTCGAGCCTAACATGAGCTATAAGGAAGAACCCACGGCCATGCTTGACCACAAAGTTCAGCAACTACGGGCAAGTCGATTGGTTAGTCAAAGTCTTGTGGAGACACCACAGACGAAGAAGCCGCGTGGGAGCTTGAAGAAGATGAGAGAAAAATACCCCAATTTATTTTTCTAGAGGTATACAAATTCGGGATGAAATTTTTCGTGAGGGGTGGAATGTAATATTCAAAGAAACAAACATCGATTACGGCATTCTAAACCCGTAAATTAGGTTTACGCCGTATTCTTCTTCAATCGTCATCGAATATTGATTCGACTTCGATATCGTAATAACGAATTCTATTTATATTCACTAATGATTGTGAATTCGAGAATCGAATGTCGCGTTATATTCGACAATTACTTTAACGTCGAGCAGCGTATCGAGCGTCGGTATCTTATGGAAATTTACGGCGATAAGGTCGGAATTGAATTCCATATTATTTCCAATATTAAATGATATATATTTATTTAGTAAGTATGAACTTCTGCGACCATTTTGAGATGAGTCGATTTTGAGCGTTTGAGAGGTTTTGAGCGTCAGCGTCTGAGACGTTTTGAAAATGAGTTTAATGCTCAGAAATTATAATAATTAAATTCCTATTATTATTTTATGTAATTACAGTATTAATAATTATTAAAATCAATTTATATGCCATTAAAACTCGATAATTCCAAATCATGGAATTCGAAAACCTAAGTCTATAAACTATAGTTTTTCACATGAAATGATACCATTAAATTATCTATGGTATCTAAACTATATATTATGATATATATGGATATTATTAAGCATTAAAATCAAAATTTTGAACCATAGAACTCGATGGTTTCAATTTATTATTTTCGAAACTCTAAATTTCGAAATTAAGGTTTGTTTGCATGAAATGATGCAATAATTTTATCCTATGCTATTATTTAATATCTAAATCATATATTATGATATATATGAGTATATTTAGATCGAAAATTACATGAGTATCAATAATAGGTGTAATTTATATTTTTAACCCTATTTTTCCAAATTGATCTCGATAATTTCGAATTATTGGCTAAGGTATGATTTAATTATTTTTATGGCTTGTATTATATATCTATGATCATATGTGATGTATATTATGTATTAATGTACAAAATTAAAATTAAATCAGCCCTAAACACACACACATGCGCGATCTCTCTCTACTAACGAGCATGGGATTCCACCTATTTTGGACCAATGCATGGGCACCTTTTCCCTCTAGCCTAATGATCACCTCTCACTCATCATGGCTGCAGATTTTGCCCATTTTCTAGCTAAAAATCGAGAGAGAGAAGAGATGATAGGTGAGACCCTTCCTTCACCCCACTCTCATTATACACTCCCGTTCAAAATTTTGAACTCGTTTCCTCTCCTCTCCAATATCTTGAGAAAAATCGAGAGCTCTCTCTCTCCCATTTCTCAAAATTTTCTTCTTCTTCCTTCATTTCTCTTGAAAACCTTGACACCATACCTTGTTCTTGTGATTCCATATCATTTCAAGGTAAACTAAGGACTATGTTTGATTCTTACCCCATTTACTTAGAAAACCGAGCTTGTTCATATATGTGTGTGTATGTTTGAAACATTTATATATGTATATATATGTGTTTAAATGTTCTTGAGCATGAGCTATTGTTTATTTACATTTCTGAGGATTTTATTTTGAAAATACATGTGAATATATGTTAGATGAGCATAGGGTTGTATATTAAATTTTTGGAATGACCTAGCATGTTTACACCATTTTGAATCATAGTACATAATTATATAGTTTTCGAAAATAGTATAAAATGATATCATGAGGACGAATGTTCTTGATATAATTTTAATGAAGGATTATTGATCTATGATATAAGTTAAGACCATGGTATTTATTTAACAATTTTGGAAAACCACTAGCGAGTTTTGATAATTACAGTGAGCATATATGAACATACCTTAGTGTATAATTTTATTTCAAGCATGTAATGACATATTAATGCTTTAGAACCTTGATTTCATGTTCTATGATATATTTAGAATTTTTAAAAAAACCATATGCTTGATTTTAAATTAATACCGTGAGCATTATGAATGTATAGGTTGGTGTATGATTTAATTGTCACGACCCCATTCGGATAACTTGGGACTAGAGGGTGACTAGTACTAGGAGTAGTATTTTAGGGTTACAAGACTAAGATAAAGATTCATAATAACAATAAATTAGCATGCTTGAACATGATCAATCTAGCATGCTTGATGGTCATATTAGGTAATGTTATAACGATTGAATGGGTTGAGCCATGGGACCCAAAGACTAACTATGGTCCGATGGACCTCAATAGTTTATGTTGAATTATCCTCCACAATCAAAGTATAAAATGACTTGAGAGACCTTAACAATTCATAACAATACGTAAAGTAAATGAATTCGAGTTTGTGCGTGGAAAGTGTGTGAATACGTATATGACGATATGTATTCAAGGTGAAAACCACAAATCTAGATAAATTGGTCGAGGACACGGACTCTAAACACATCTCCCATCACCATCGTGAGCTCAACTGCACATTTAAAAACAAACATGCGGTGAGTACAAGAAATTGCACTCGGTGGACTCATGCCGAAAACATTTGATAAAGATTACGCTGCAAATATCGAGTAAGTCACGAGGGTTTTATTTGAAATGCCTTGCTTACTAAAATCATTCGATTCATAAAGTAGCTTGGCAAGCATTTTCTTGGTGTGTATGGTCCATATCTCATAGTAACAATTCATATGATGTTAAAAATTAAGCGTCGAGAGGAGGCCTCCCATCTACGACGCCATGACCGGCCGTAATATGCATAATGCATACGATCGCTCTCTGGCAAGCGTATGTTAACACAACAGTATAGTTCAACCTTCACGCCAATCCTAGCGAGACATTTATCATCCGGCACGGGACGACATTTAAAAGGTTGGGCGACCCAAATGACATAACTGTCGTAATAAAGTTCAACCATCTCCACGACCCTACCGGGCATACGAGATAGGATACATACACAAGCGAAATATTTTGGTAGGTAATGCGGTAAAACATTTTGTTATGATTGTAGAATAAATCTTGTAAATAAACTCATTTGGAATAACGGTGAAGTCACATTTTAGTGGGGTGAAAAGGCCCACATTTTGAAGATAAAGCCCACTTTGGACTATGGTTCGTTGTAAAAGTACTAGGTTCGATCGTTCGTCAAAATCCGATTCGCGGCGTTGCGTCCACGCCCTTCTGGCGAGGCTTTAGTATCGTCGCTCAAGTCTCTCGAGACTTTCAAAGCTAAGATAAACTTGATATTTCATATTGATGTAGACCGAATTCCTTAGTGAATTGATACGTCTCCAACACGTCTGATTGAGTTGTTCTCGATTCGCCGAGATACGCTCGGCGTATGAGTCGTTTTCGATATATGGTTTCATTTGTGAAATCTTTTCTTACTAATGAGGTATCATACTCAATTAGTATATCTTCACAGCGTCTTGGCGTATTCGTCGATCGTGTAGCGTGCGTTTGACTTAAAAAGTCAACGAAGTCGACACCGTCGACAAAGTCGACAATTTTGACTTCGAATAGTAATTTCTTACTATTTCGTTTTATAATCGAATTTGATCGATTTGAAAGCGTAAAGTCCTATTCTCGATTTATCACGTAAATCGAGGACTTATAAATAATTTAGCATTTAATAAACCTTTTTATAAATAAAGCAGCGTATTTTCGGTTTAAAGCGTTATAAAATGAACTTTTGTCTCAAACATAGCAATCTATGTTCATAAAATTTTGTAAAATTTAATTATGTCCAGAATATTAATTAAATATATATTTTATTAATAAAGCGATTTAAAAGGATTTAAAATCCTTATTAATTATCGAAAATCTCGATAATTAATTTAAAAATATCGAATGACTTTTGAAAATTTTTCTAAATTAATATAGTGCATTATTATACACTATGGTCAAGAATATGAATTTATAAAATCCATATGATATTGTTTGCCATTTATTAATATATATACATATATATAGCTACGGTAGTTTCAATAATTAGGGAATAATTATCCAAAAATTCCCAAAATTGAAATATACATAGTATAATATCCCAATATCAATAGACATCACCAATATAACCTATAGTTCACCATAACCATTCATTTAATAATATATAGCAATATTCACGGTAATTACAAGATAATTACCAAATAATTAGCAAACAATTTCTAAAAATTCCAAATAAATTCTAACATCATTAAACATTATACTATAACATTGTAACATCATAACATCAACCAAAAACATTTGAATCATCATCATATGGAGCTCAATAGCTCTCGGCTTTTTTGATTCAAAATGGTATTTTGATTTTCAAAAATTCCAACAATTATATACTATGTTTATACACTATAGTATACTAATATAACATCATAATATTTATCAAAACTAATTAAATCATCACCTTCAAGAGTATATCACTCACGGTTTATTTGATTTAATTGGATAAATGATTTCCAAAAATTCTAATAAATTCACACAATACATAAACAATATACTAAAGCATTAATACACCATTGCATGTTCAAAAATAAAATCATACACCAATCTATACATTCACAAGCTCACGGTATTTATTTAAAAATCCAACATATGGTTTCAAAAATCTAAATAAATTATAGAACATATAATCAAGGTTCTAAAGCAATAATATGCTATTGTATGCTTGAAATAAAAATTATACACCAAGGTATGTTCATACATGCTCACGGTATTAAAGGGTTAAATAGCTAGGGTTTTCAAAAATTTCTAAATACATTTCTATGTGTTCTAACCACATTATATAGCAATAATCAAGCTAAAACACCTAAGAACATTGGTCATCACCATTTTATTTTATAGTTTTGAAAATTATTTCAAATACATACTATGGTTCGAATATTTCATATACATGTTAAATCCTTACAAGCATTTCATACATGATAACCTATGTTCATTTCAACACATATGCTCATATTTTTGTAACTAAAAACCCATCAAGAATAATATGAACACATATCTCATGCTTCAAGAACATTTAAACAAATATGTATACATATATAAAAATTTCGAAACACACACATAAACATATATGAACATGCTCGATTTTTTTTTTGAATAAATGGAGGATGAAATCGGTGCTAATGACCATGTGTTACCTTGGAAATAGAATGGTTTCAAGAACAATGTATAATGTATCAAGGTTTGGTGAAGAAATGTAGAAGAATGGAAGAGAAGAAAATTTGAGAGAGTGAGAGAGATGCACTCGGTTTCTTTGGCTGAAAATGGGAGAAAGTGAAGTGTTTTGTGAGAGTGTAGAGTGTTTGAAATGTGTAGTGAGTGTAATAGAGTGTAAGGTGAAGAGTCCTCCCCTATGCCCTTGTACACGGCGCACACACACTTCACAAGGAGAAAAAAAAATTGTAGTGCTTGGGAAGTGGAGTGTGATGATTATAGAGTGTAAAAGGAGTCCTTCATGTATTGGGTGGTTTAAAAAGGCATAATCATGTTTATGGGGAGAAGGGGGAAATCGGCGCATGGGTGTGGGTTAAGGGCTGATTTTAAATTTTAATTATCTTATAATACAATGTATTGATCATATATAAATCATAGATATATAATACATGTCATAAAAATGATTAAATCAACACACAAACACAATTTCGAAATTATCGATAAAAATTTGAGAAAATAGGAATGAAAATATAAATTACACCTATTATTGATACTCATGTAATTTTCGGTCATATATATCATAATATATGATTTAGATATTAAATAATAGCATAGGATAAAATTATTACACATTTAAATACAATAAAAACCTAATTTTTAAAATAGGGTTTGAATTTTATAAAAAGCGAAACCATCGAATTCTATGGTTAGAAATCTGATTTAATGTAATAATATCCATATATATTATATTATATAGTTTAGATACCATATGATAATTTAATGGTATCATTTCGTGTGATCGAACCACTAATTTATAAGATTAGGGTTTGAAATTAATTTTAGAAATATCGAGTTTAATAACTCAATTATTGATTTTAATAATTATTAATACTGTAATTATATAAATAATAATAGAAATTAATTATTATAATTTCACGAGCATTAAACTCATTTTCAAAACGTCTCTGAGCGTTGGCGTTAACGTCTCAAAGCGTTCAAAATCGACTCATCTCAAAATGGTCGCGATAAGTTCATACTTACTAAATAAATAAAATTCCATTATCATAGGAATTAAGATGAAATTAATTCCAAGCTTCCTTTGCTCAGAAAATTTCATGAAATCTTTGACGTTCGATCTGCGTTCGACGTTAAAATATATTAATGAATCATTTCGTAATATTTCAATCCTTTAATTCACAATCCATAGTGAATTATGAAAAGAATCGTTATAACGATATCGTGTCGAAATCACAATATTCGATGTCGTAAAAATTATATCTGTGAAACCACAAATACGGGTTTAGAATCTGTAATGTCGTATGTTCGTTTCTTTGGAATATTACATTCCACCACTTACTGAAAAATTTCATCCGAAATTTGTATACCTCTAACAAAATAAATCGGGGTATTTTTCCTCATCGCTTCTTCAAGCTCACGTGAACGCCATCGTGGTGTCTCCTGACACTTTGACTAACGGAATCGACTTGCTCAAGTAGTTCTTGAACTTTGTGATCAAATATGGCTGCGGGTTCTTCCTTATAGCTCATGTCGGCTCGAGGATCACGTCGTCTTGATGAATCACATGCTTGGGTCGTGAGCGTATTTTCGTAATTGCGAGGCGTGAAAAACATTATGCACGTTCCACAGGTTTGGCGGAAGAGCCAGACCTATAAGCTCTTGGACCTATCCTCTCTAGGATCTCATGGGTCTGTGAAGCAGGGTCTAAGCTTCCTTTCGGGCCAAACACGACAATCACTTTCGATGGAGACCTTAAAAATACTTTGTCCCGTTATCAAGCGTAGCTTTCGGATCTACAGCGTGTCGGTAAGATTTGTTACATCACTGAGCCTCTTTTATCCTTAGTCTAATTTGTCGAGCGATCTCGATCATTTCGTTCAACGCCGGAGCCTATGACCTTTCTCTCACCGACTTCATCCCAATAAAGTGGTGATCTACACTTCTTGCCATATAAGGCCTCGTGTGGGGCCATGCGATCGTCGCGATAGGCTGTTGTTGTAAGCAAATTCGATAGCGGTAAAATCTCTTCCCATTTTACCTCGATCCAAAATTACGGTTCTAAGCATATCTTCTAGCGTTTGGATCGTTCTTTCGGCACATCCATCGGTTTGTGGGTGGAATCTTTGTCTTGAAATTTAATCTCGTACCCAGTTCTCTCAAGCTAATCCGAATCTGGATGTGAACTTGGAGTCTCGATCAGAGGTAATAGATTTTGGCACTCCATGTAGTCGTACAATTTCCTTAACGTCTGGTGGGCGACTTATCGGATCCATAAGTGCTTTGAATAGGTAGAAAGTGAGCACTTTTGGTAAGTCTATCCACAATTACCCATATGGTGTGTTTCCTCTTCTCGACTAGGGTAGCTTATGCTTGAAATCCATGGTTATATCGTCCCACTTCCTCTTGGGATTTCTACGGTTGTAACTTTCCTTAGGGGCGTTGGTGTAGTGCTTTCAACTTATTGACAAACAAGACGCGTTCTCGAAAAGCTATGTCTCGTTTCATGCCTTCCACCAAAACTTTTCCTTGGTCTTGGTACATCCTAATCTTGCTGGGTGGGCGGTGTAGGGCGTATCGTGAGCCTCACTCATGGTTTCGTTACGAAGCTCTGCGTCGTCGAGGAACATATCCTTCGCTTCAAATAATAAGGCGTTATCACATGCCTCTTGGAAATTCTTGAATCCTTGAGGACCTTAGTCTTTCTCGGATCTTTTCAACTTTTCCTCCATCCTTTGTCTCTCGACAATCCTTTTCTTAGGTCGAGATGCGGTGTGAGTGTGGCGACCACGACTCCTGATGTCTCGGCGGTTCCACGGTTTAATCCTCATTCTACCAAACTCTTCAGCGAGTTTTCCTCTTGTACAAAGGCGTCCTAACTTAGTATGGCTCTTTACGACTCGAGCATCGGCTACTACATTCGCTTTGCCGGTTGATAGTTAATACCACAGTCGTAATCAGGCCCCTGAAAACCTGAGTAAAGTTTGGCCCACTAAAATATAAAGGCAACTACTTTCGGCCCATTAACATCATAATATCAAACCCTAGCAGCCCAAGCATTCTCTCCTATATCTCGCCTGACACACACACACCTGCACCGACAAATCGCGTCTGCCCGCCCACGTCGTCGACCACATCGCCGGTCGGCGGCTCAGCGTGACTTCGCTCTTCTCCCATCGTTTCCCTCACCGCTCACATACTCGTACATCTCAACCTCCATCCTCATCTCTCTCTGCCCATCGTATCCTCGTCCCGCGAGCCATGCGACCATTAGGCGTCAAACCGTCGCCTGTGATCTCGCCCTCCCCTCTCCACCGTGCGAATCGGCGCACACATACACATATAAACATCATTGCACGTCTCTCGTTCGTTTACGCGTCGTGCCCTTTTCCATTCCGCGGCGTGTGCCGTCGCCGTCGTTGGTCGGCGTCGGATCATCGATCTGCTCCGCCGCTCGTCCTCGATCCGAACAACGATTTGTTGGCTCCCATCCTCGGCCGTACAGCCACGCCGTGCTGTCACGCGCTCGCCTCGACGTCGGTGAACCACCGTGCCTCCTCTGTCTGTCTGCCTGCCACGGTACCGAGCGATAAGAGCCCTAATGGCTCGGATAAATTTCTAAGAAAATTCTAAGCTCTGTAATTTCTAATTTCTAGTATTTATGATATTATATGTTTGGATTGTTTGCATCATAAATGTATTTGTTTCAAGAATCGGATGTGAAATTAATGGTTACCATATACATGTATGGCATACAATTTAGTATAGTACAAATTTTAATGAGGAATGAGAAGGATATAACCTTAGTGAATCTGTTTGTTTTGCTTCTTGAAATATTGTTGGTGGTTTTTCTTGTTCTGTCGTGACTTGAAAATAGAGAGAAAATAGACTTGGAAGTGAGGAAAAAGTGTGTTGTATAAAAATTTTCATAGGATGCTTAGAGATGAAATGATGAGGTCGAAAGAAAGATTATATAGGAAAAAAAATGGAATATTCAGGAATAAAATGATGTGGTTTGACTAGACCATTTATCCATATAAAATGTCTAACTCGATTTATAATGTATTCGCTCTCACATTCGCTTAAATTCTCTCGTCTAAATAAAATCAAATCAACAATTATAAAATTTAATAATCGCTCTAAATTCAAATCTCGATTTAGCTAAAGAAATTAATAATCAAGTTTTAAATTTCTCATTTACAAAGGTCCTCTCGGGCTCGTAATCAGGAGACATAACTAAGATGGTGATGAATCGCGGTAGGTCGATCAAGTTAGTCTCCCCTCGGTAGATGTAATCACGGACACTTCCCATAATCTTCCCGATTTGGAAGTCGGGTCAAGAGCGCTGAGCGCCCGATCAAATCACCATATGCTAGCATCCCCATGTCGAGGTATTGCAAGAACTCTCCCAAGTCATCACCGAACACATCAATACTCCCGATAGACTACATCCTCGGGCGTTTGGTCCAAGCCTCCTCCTAGGCGTATACGCATCTCCTCCGCCCACACAACTAGCGTAAGTTAACTCATTATCCGATAAGCAGATAAGATAAACTTAAACGCTCTCTTGCGCTAGGATAAATGGACAATCTATAAAGCGATAAACAATCACACATCGATGAACATATAAATGTTATCGGAATGTTTTCATGTACAACACAGTCGTAGCTTTCTCATTCTGGAAACTTATTATCTAGCAACGCTTCTAGGTCTATGTTATACTATAAGGTCTTTGTACTAATTAAAACTGAACTAACTTTCTCAGACTCTGTGAATTCTGGAGAAGAACAGGGTTCAGTCCTTCATAACAAATTAAGTCCAGTGTATTAGGAGTGCAGGTGAAAACCGTGCATAATTGAGTTCAAAGCGAAGAGAGCTAAAACAAAATCACTGCACAATGCAGAAAATTTCGCAGTTGTATTGGCGATGCGACACCAGGTCGTGCATGCCGTTCGATACCGAGTGGTACAAGCTCAAGGTCGACATATCAAAGTCAATGTTATGGACTTGAGTCAAAGTCGGCGATCGCACATGCAAGTGGATCAGTCGCGTACGCGGTCAATTGCATGCCGAGGTGAAGTCGAGTCGCTTTCTTTTCACATTGCTTTTGCCTTGCTCGAGGTTATCGTTACTTTTGTTCTTCATGTCATTCTTTTGTTCTAGTAAGGGAAGTTCATACTTTTAAGTTCTTTGCAATCGTGATCATCTTCTTACTATCTATGTTCTTCTTGTGATGACATATCATTTGTCATAATCAATCTTGAAATTTGAAACTAAAGTTTCAATAATGAAAACATAATTCATTCATACATGCATATTTCTTTGAATTCAAGAATCCATCATTTTCATCATTGGCCATTCACGTTTCAAGCATATATTTTCATTATCAAATCTTGAAATTTGAGCAATTTGATTATGAAAATCTGAAAATTTTATTCATTTCATAATATAATCTATTAAAGCATGTATTAATCGAATGTTGCTAATTCGATATTTCATTTGTGGCAATAATGTCCATTATCGAACATAGGTATTCATTTCAAACATGATCACTTTGCATAGACTTGCTTCGTTTTCAACATTAATCGCTAATCTTCCCAATCATTTGAATGACTTTCATTAATTTCAAAGAAAATAAGTTTTGAAAATTTCGTTCTCGTAACCTATATTTAATTACATCATAACATTTCTTTCCTTTTCCTTCAAACATGATCTCAAACTTGTTCATCGAAAACTTTTCATTTCAAGAATTTGAGAAAAATCATTTACCTCGTCTGGTTGAAATGGATGTGATGGAGTGTTGAGCATGTCGTGATTTCTAGAAGTCTAGTGACTCATCTAGACTCACTTTGAAAGGAGGTTTTGGTTTAAGTGACTGTCGATCCACTCTGTACTACTAATCCTAAGGAGGCGTAATAAAGAGGACTAGTACTAGGAATAGTAATTAGGGTTCATGAAGCCTAATTGAGACATATAACACGTAAAATAAGCGATTCGACCATTATATACATTAATAACATAATGTACGAAAATAGCCATGATCCAAAAGAAACTAACGATCAAGGACTTAGCTATAAACATTCAAACTTAAGCATGATATTCAAAGCGACATTTTCAAAACTGGGAAGACATGTGAATACAGTCGACGTGCATTCAATTTCTTACTTAACATCTTAAACATGCAGCCTCAACTCCTCAACACCTCCATCTCACCATCATGACTCAACTGCACTTTAAAAGCAAACATGCGGGATGCAAGAATCACTCGTGGACTCATGCCAAACATTTTATCATATTTAAATTACCTGCCACATCATGGTAAATTATTTTCTTGAAATGCCTTGTACTTACTAAATCATTTCACGCTCATAATCATCATTGCTTGGCAGCATTTTACTTATGTATGATCCATATCCTTATCCTTTTATCATAACTTTATCATTTAACGCGTAGAAGGCCTCCTCCGTCATGTGACCGATTGCATTGCCTTGACTCCACGTCCATTATCTTGTGCACACGTTAATCCTGGCGTATAAGCCTTCCGGCATGGATCCGAATTCGATTTCGTTCATAAGTCGGGGCTACACACATTCATAACATTTCATTCGAGGATGGGACATACATAAAACATAACTTTTTGGCGGTAATTTCATAAACATTTTATCATCATTTCTTGATATAAGCATCTTAAACAAAATCATTTGTTTAGCATTTTATCACGTGGGAGTATAGTAAAGCCCACGGACTCTTGATCGTCTTAAACTCGATTTATCTTCAGCGTCAGTCGTGCCAGCGTCCACCTTACGTATAAAACAATTTCGATCGTGTTTCACGTTTTGAGATTTTCAAAGTTTAGAATTATCACCCCTCCGGACTACGGATGGACTAATACTAGGAGATATTTTAGGGTTACGGATAAAATAAAGATGCATATACAATAACTAGCATGCTCGAACATAATATAAGATAATGTCAACAATTCGAAGGTTAGCCATCGGACCTCAAAAGTCTTAACCATGGTCCGATGGACCTCAATAGTTCATAATAAAACATAAATAAATGAGTTCGAGTGTAGCAAAGTGTGTGAATACATATATGCGATATGCACTCAGTGCACAAATTCTAGATAAATTGGTCAAGGACACGGACTCCTCAACACATTCCCCATCACCATCATGAACTCGATTTAAAACAAACATGCAAATCGAAATTTGACTCGGTGGACTCATGCAAAACATTTGATATAAGATTACGGCCATATCGAGTAAGTCCGAGGGTTTTAGTTGAAATGCCTTGTGCTTACTAAAACATTTCAGTTCATAAACATAGCTCGGAGCATTTTCTTGTGTGTATGGTCCGTATCTCATAGTAATTCATACAGTATTAAAGGTAAGCGTCGAGAGGCCTCCCTCGACGCCGTGACGCCGTAATCTCGTACGCACAAGATCACTCTCACAAGCATATGTTAACATAGCATAGTTCCAACCTTCACAATCCTAGCTGGCATTTATCATCCGACACAGGACCCGACATTTAAAAGGTTAAGCGCGACAAATGACATAACTTCGTCAATAAAGTTCACCATCGCCCTACCGGATAATAGATAGGATCCATACAAACATGAATATTTTTGGCGGTAATGTAATAAACATTTATCAACGATTGCAAAATAGCATTGTAAAAGAATTCATTTTGGAACGAAAGTCACATCTTGTTTGGAAAGTAAGCCCACTGGACTATGGTTCGTTGTAAATTGAGTTCTAGGTTTGTTAATGCGTCGATCCGATCGCCGCGTTTGCGTCCGCCTACGCGCGAGGTTTGATCGTCGCTCAAGTCTCTCGAGACTTTCAAAAGCTAAGATAAACTTCGATATCTTATATCGATGTAAACGAATTCTCAATGCATTCATATGCTTCTCATCGTATATAATTGAATTGTTCTCATTCCTCGAGATACGTTCGTATAAATCGTTTTTCGATATCTGGTTCATTTGTGAAACCTTTTCTACTAATGATTGTCATACAATTAGAATATCATACAGCGTCTGACGTATTTATCAATCGTAATCGTATGTTTGACTTAAAAAGTCAAAAGTCAAACGGTCGACAAAGTCACAATTTGACTTTCAATAGTAATTTCTTACTATTTCGTTTTATAAATCGAATTTGATCGATTTGAAACCGTAAAGTCCTATTTCTCGATTTATCAGTAAATCAAGACTTATAAATAATTTAATTATTAATTAACCCTTTTATAAATTTAAAATATATTTTGATTTAAAAGCGTTATAAAATGAAGCGTTTGTCTCAAACATAGCAATCTATGTTTATAAAATTTTATAAAATTCAAATATGTCCAGAATATTAATTAGACATATATTTTATTAATAAGCGAATTAAAAGATTTAAAATCCTTATTAATTATCGAAAATCTCGATAATTAATTTAAAAATACTAAATGACTTTTGAAAATTTTCTAAATTATTATAGTGTATTTATACACTATGGTCTAGAATATAATTTATAAAATCCATATGATATTGTTTGTCATTTATTAGTATATATACATATATATATATTCGTAATTCCATATAATATGGAATAATTATCAAAAATTTCAAAATTTATATACACATAGTATAATATCCCAATATCAATATATATCATAAATATAACCTATAGTTCATCATACCATTCATTCAACAATATATAGTAATATTAACGGTAATTTAGATAATTACCCAATAATTATCAAACAATTTCTAAAAATTCTAAATAATTCATACATATTAAACATTATACTAAAACATTGTAACATCATAATATTACAAACCAATTTAAATCGTCACCATATGAGCTTAAGCTCTGAACTTTCGATTTAATTAGGGTTTGTTTCAAAAATTACAATTTTATACTATGCTATATACTATAGTATACTAATATAACATCATAACATTAATCAAAACCAATTAAATCATCACCATATGAGCTTATTGCTCTCGGTTTATTTGATTAAATTAGGTAAATGATTTTCAAAATTCGATAAATTATACAACACATAAACAATATCTAAAGCATTAATACACCATTGCATGATTAAAATAAAATCATACACCAACCTATACCTTCTTAATGCTCACGGTAAAATCTGCAGCCCTTGGGAGTAGTATAAGTGATGATTGAAGAGTGTTAAATGAGCTCTTCATGCGTTGGCGATTAAAGAGAATCCCATCTTTGTTGTGTGATAATGGGCGGCATGGGAGGTCTAGAGGGCTGATTTTATTTTGTTTTGTACATTAATACATTATATATCATACATGATCATAGATATATAATCTGAGCCATAAAATAATTAAATCATTCATATAGTATATAATCAAATTATCGAGCTTTCTCAAAAAGTACGGATCATATGGATAAATCACTTGGTATAATAATGCTGACGGATATATACATCACTAATCAATACACTTAACCAATCAATTACGAATAAATGCATAAACCTGAAAGGAGTAAGTTGTTTCGATAGAAACTCAAGTCATAGAAGGACTTGCCAAAAGGTTCAATGTTCAAATATAACCCAATCGTATGCAATTCAAGGAGCAGGTGCGACCTCAAGTTCAATACGATATAAGAGTCATAATCAAAGATATCAAACAATATCGAGTTAGGACCAAATAGCGGTGAACATGTATATGACGATACATGCTCAAGGTTCTAGAAATCCTTCAATTAAAGCAACAAACTACTACCACTCGCACCGCTTCGCACCCATCATCAATCCTTGCTCAACCTCGCACGTCAAAACGAGATCGGGGCTAAGTACAAAAGTACTCGGTGGACTCATTCACGAAAATATTTTCTTTATAAAAGTTATTGAGCTGCCCACGATATGCAGAGATTTTAGTTGAAAGACTCATGCCTATCAAACATTTTATCATTTCTCAAAAGCATCAGGCCTGACTATTTCATTCACATTGTCCCATATCTGATCATTCATTCATTCATTCAATCGCGCACTATGGAGGTGGCCACCTACACATAGTCGCCGTGACCGGTCGAGGTAGCTAACCTTAACACACAGTCACACGTGTACACAATCCGAGTTAGTCCTCAACTAAGTCGGATCCGATCGTTACCCTTTTTTAACGTTGGTGGACCAACTCATTCACTACCAATCAATTCTCATTCCACGTTGGATTAACCAACCTCAGATATGGCCACAACAAAACATAAAACATTTGGCAGTCAATAACAGTTCATGTGATAATATTTCATAAAGCTTTGTAAATCATGCTTTGAGATAGATATGCATGTCATTTTTGTTTCAAGAGAGCCCACCTCAAGAATTGTCCTTCTTGGAGTACCTGCTAGCGATCCTCTGTTGTTTTTGTTTACGTCCACGTTGGACCTTGTCAACTTAAGAAATATAATTTAGTACGTCATTCGCTTCTTTTGGTAAGCATCATTAAGATTTGACAACTCGATATCTTTTAAGTATTAGAGTTTCTGGTTTTTAGGATTTTCGTTATTGATACGACTCAGTTAACAATCTATATCGCCTCTTGTGTCTGCTTGCCATGACGATAAATGACACTTCGACGTCGCATTCTTCCTTTCCATCGATGTTTCTCCACGTCGTTTCGTACAATTTATGAATCTTAAATTCATAGCTAATATTCATCATTTGTTAACGCGTATCAACGATTTCGAGCTCCAATACCTCATTCGTCACTATCATCTTCTTGCCGCGTTTTCTCGCCTCACACGTCCCACATATTCTATCAGAGAAACCCATATCTATAGTACACAATCGATAAAGGTTTCTTATAAATCAATCATCTTCTAACAATCGTTCTATAAATTAAAGTTGCTTAAATAATATTTTCTCAAGCATTTACTTGACATAATCAACTCATTAATGTTTAATTAAATCTCTAATTTAATTTAATAGATCCATAATTAAAGCTTAATTAAATGGATCCATTAAAAAGTCTAATAATATTTGATTAATCAATCAAATTAATTTAATTCATCTTAGATATCCATTAATTAGGATTTATTTCCAATCACACATTTGTAACAAATTATATAAGGTTCCTCTCGTTACATAAATAAATTACTTAAAAAGAATAATTCTCAAATTATCCCTTAACATAATTAATTAATTATGTTATTCAATTTCTAAAAATTAGACATTATTCAATCCCATAAATTTAATTAACTCACTCTAAATAATTTATATTTAGATTATTATTAAGTTAATTAAGAATTAATCTCCAAAATTTAATTATTAGAATTAAACCTCATCTTTAATTAATATGGAATTAATTCAATCCTTAATTTAATTTAATGGATGCTAGAAGTAATTAATTCAAATCCATTACCCATTTATATACTTAGCCCAACATTTTAAAATAAGTCTAAGCCCATCTTCCATTAAATTAATTCAAGAGTCCATATCATTTTAATTTAAAAGCCCATAGTAATTTATTCTAAAGGCCCATTTCAATTATTTAATTCCGAAGCCCATATAAATATTATTTTATTTGAATTAAGCATAGCTAAGCCAATCTAATAAATTGTCATTATTTGAATAAGGTCCAAACACAATTTATTTCAGCCACAAGAAAGTAATCCAATTAGATTCAAATAGGCCCATTATATCTTTTTATTAAAAAGTCCCTCTAACACTAGGCCCATTCTCAAATTTTCGGCCCATATATCACATTAATTTCTAGAGCCCATCTATTTAATACATATCAAGGCCCGATACTTTTATTTTCGCCCAAGGCATGCAGACCATTATCAAACATAAAATTAAAACCTAGTAGCCCGTCTTGGTTTGGTCCAATGATTAAAATCGGTCCAAAAAATAAGCCCAAATTTCACCCACACTGACAAACCAAGCCCAAAGTTTTGGCCACAACTAAAATATAAAAGGCACAACTATTTGGCCCATTAACATCATAATATCAAACCCTAGCAGCCCCCAAGCATTCATCTCCCTCTCTCTCGGCACTACTCACGCGCACACACACACACACACACTGACACACACAAAATCGCCGTTGCCGCCGCCTCCACGTCCGGCCGACCACATCGCCGGTCGGCGAGCTTCGCCGCGACTTCGGCCTCTTCTCCCCTCGTTTCCCCCTCACTCGCTCACATACTCGTACATCATCAACCTCCATCCCTCTCATCTCTCTCTGCCGCCATCGTATCCTCGTCCCGGCGAGCCATCGCGACCGGTAGGCGTACCAAACCGTCGCCGCTGTGATCTCAGCCACCTCTTCCCTCTCACTCGGTGCGAATCGACGCACACACACATACACATATAAACATACACACACAGTTGCACGTCTCTCTCGTTCAGTTTCTGCCGCCGTCGTGCCCTTTTCCATTCCGGCGACGTGTGTCGTCGCCGTAAATCGTTGGTCGGCGTCGGATCCGCACGATCTGCTCCGACCACCGCTCGTCCCCCGCCGAACAACGAACATTGTTGGCTCCCATCCCTCGGCCGTACAGCCACGCCGTGCTTTGTCACGGCTCTGCCTCCTGACGTCGCTGAACCACCGTGCCTCCTCTGTGCTGTCTTGCCTTGGCCACGGCTGACGAACGATAGACGAGCCCTAATGGCTCGGATAAATTTCTAAGAAAATTCCTAAGCTCTGTAATTTTTAATTTCTAAGTATTTATGATATTATATGTTTGGATTGTTTGCATCATAAATGTATTTGTTTCCAAGAATCAGATGTGGAAATTAATGGTTACCATATACATGTATTGGCATACAATTTACGAGTATAGTACAAATTTTAATGAGGAATGGAGAAGGATATAACCTTAGTGAATCTGTTTGTTTTGCTTACTGAAATATTGTTGGTGGTTTTTCTTCCGTTGCTGTCGGCAGACTTGGAAAATGAGAGGAAAATAGACTTGGAAGTGAGAGGAAAAAGTGTGTTGTATAAAAATTTTCATAGGATGCTTAGAGATGAAATGATGAGGTCTGAAAGAAAGATTATATAGGGAAAAAAAATGGAATATTCTGAGGAATAAAAATGATGTGGTTTGACTAGACCATTTATCCCATATAAAAATGTCTAACTCGATTTATAACTGTATTCGTTCTCCCACATTCGTTTAAATTCTCTCGTTCGAAATAAAATCGAAACGTCAACAATTATAAAATTTAATAATCGCTCTAAATTCAAATCTCGATTTAGCTAAAGAAATTAATAATCAAGTTTTAAATTTCTCGGGGTATTACAAAGGTCCTCTCGGGGCGGCTCCGTAAATGCAGGAGACATAACTAAGATGGCTGATGAATCGCGGTAGGTCCGCGATCAAGTCATAGTCTCCGCCCACTCGGTAGATGTAATCACCGGACACTTCCCGGCCATAATCTTCCCAGTCGTATGGAAGTCGGGTCAAGAGGCGCTTGACGCCATCGAAATCCGTCACACCATATACTCGAGCATCCCTCCAATGTCTGAGGTATTGCATCAAGAACTCTCCCAAGTCATCACCGTAACACATCCAATACTCCCGATAGGCACGAACTACATCCTCGGGCGTAGCGTTTGGTCCAAGCCTCCTCCTAGCAGTATACCGCATCTCCTCCATCTGCCACAGACAAAACTAGCGTAAGTTAACTAAACATTATCCGATAAACAGATAAGATAAACTTAAACGCATCTCTTAAGCAGCTAGGATAAACTGGACAATCTATAAAGCAGATAAACAATTCAAACACATCTGATGAACATATAAATGTTATCAGGAAATGTTTTCATGTACAACACACGTCGTAGCTTTCTCATTCTACTGGGAAACTTATTATCTAGCAACGTTCTAGGGTCTATGTTATACTATAAGGTCTTTGTACTAATTAAAACTTGAACTAACTTTCTACAGACTCTCGTGAATTCTGGAGAAGGAAACAGGGGTTCAGTCCTTCATAACAAATTAAGTCCAGTGTATTAGGAGTACGCAGGTGAAAACCGTGCATAATTCAGAGTTCAAACGAAAGAGAACGAGCTAAAACAAAATCACTGCACAATGCAGAAAAATTTCGCGCGCTCGCGCCGAGATTGTTGGCGATGCCGACACCAAGGTCGTGCATGCCGTTGCCGATACCGAGGTAGTACAAGCTACCAAGGTCGACATATCAAAGTCAATGTTATGGACTTCCGAAGTCAAAGTCGACGATCGCACATGCCGAAGTGGAAGTCGAAGTCGCACATGCCGAGGTCAAAGTTGCACATGCCGAGGTCGAAGTCGAGGTCGCACTCGTTTTTCACATTCGTCTTTTGCCTTCGAAGCTCGAGGTTATCGTTACTTTTGTTCTTCATGTCATTCTTTTGTTCTAGTAAGGGAAGGAAGTTCATACTTTTAAGTTCTTTTGCAATACGTGATCATGCTTCTTACTCATCTATGTTCTTCTTGTGATGACATATCATTTGTCATAATCAATCTTGAAATTTGAAACTAAAGTTTCAAATAATGAAAACATAATTCATTCATACATGCATATTTCTTTGAATTCCGAAGAATCCATCATTTTCATCATTGGCCATTCACGTTCGTTTCAAGCATATATTTTCATTATACGAAATCTTGAAATTTGAACGAATTTGATTATGAAAATCTGAAAATTTTATTCAATTTCATAATATAATCTATTAAAGCATGTATTAATCGAATGTTGCTAATTCGATATTTCATTTGTGGCACATAATGTCCATTATCGAACATAGGTATTCATTTCAAACATGATCACTTTGCATAGACTTCGTTTCGTTTTCAACATTAATCGTCTAATCTTCCCAATCATTTGAATGACTTTCATTAATTTCAAAGAAAATAAGTTTTGAAAATTTCGTTCTCGTAACCTATATTTCAATTGCACATCATAACATTTCTTTCCTTTTTCCTTCAAACATGATCTCAAACTTGTTCATCAGTAAACTTTTCATTTCAAGAATTTGAGAAGGAAATCATTTACCTCGTCCTGGTTGAGCTGGATGTGATGGAGTGTTGAGCATAGTCAGCTGATTTCTAGAAGTCTAGTGACTCAATCTAGACTCAACTTTGAAAGGAGGTTTTGGTTTCAAAGAGCTTAAGGCTGTCGATACCACTGAATGTAACAGCCTACTAATCCTAAGGACGTAATAAAGAGGACTAGTACTAGGAATAGTAATTAGGGTTCATGAAAGCCTAATTCAAGACATATAACACGTAAAATAAGACGATTCGACCATTATATACATTAATAACATAATGTACAAGAAAGGCTAGGCCAACAGATCCAAAAGAAACTAACGATCTGAAGGACTTAAGCTATAAACATTCAAACTTAAGCATGATATTCAAAAGCACACATTGTTCAAAACACGTGGAAGACATGTGAATACACGCATTTACGACGTGCATTCAAGATTTCTTACTTAACATACTTAAACATCAAAAAGCAGTCTCAACTCCTCAACACCCTCCATCATCACCATCAACAGCTCAACCTGCACATTTAAAAGCAAACATGCAGGGCTGAGTACAAGAATCCACTCAGTGGACTCATGCCAAAACATTTTATCATATTTAAATTACACTGCCACATCATGGTAAATTATTTTCTTGAAATGCCTTGTACTTACTAAATCATTTTCATCAGTTCATAATCATCATTGCTTGGCCAAGCATTTTACTTGCATGTATGATCCATATCCTTATCCTTTTATCATAACTTTATCATTTAACGCCGTAGGCGAGGCCTCCTCACGTCATTGTGACCGACGTGCATTGTCCTTTGACTCCCAGTCACCATTATCTTGTGCACACGTTAATCCTAGCCAGGTATAAGCCTTCCGGCATAGGATCCGAATTCGATTTCGTTCATAAGTCGGGAGCTACCCAACACATTCATAACATTTCATTCAAGGATAGGACACATACATAAAACATAAACATTTTTGGCAGGTAATTTCATAAACATTTTATCATCATTTCTTGATATAAGCATCATAAACAAAATCATTTGTTTAGCATTTTATCACGTAGGAGTATAGTAAAGCCCACCTGGACTCTTGATCGTCTTAAACTCGATTTATCTTCAACGTCAAGTCGTCGCTTCAGCGTCCACACCTTTACGTATAAAACAATTTCAGTACGTGTTTCACGTTTTTCGAGATTTTCAAAGTTTAGAATTATCACGACCCCACTCCGGACTACCCGGACTGGAGGGCGACTAATACTAGGAGCAGTATTTTAGGGGTTACACAGATAAAATAAAGAAGCATAACAACAATAACTAGCATGCTCGAACATAATATAAGATAATGTCATAACAATTCAAAGGGTTAGGCCATCGGACCTCAAAAGTCTTAACCATGGTCCGATGGACCTCAATAGTTCATAACAATAAAACATAAATAAATGAGTTCGAGTGTAGCAATGAAAGTGTGTGAATACATATATGACGATATGCACTCGAGGTGAAAACCACAAATTCTAGATAAATTGGTCAAGGACACGGACTCCTCAACACATTCCCATCACCATCATCAAGCTCAACCTGATTTAAAACAAACATGGGCTAAGTACAAGAAATTTGTACTCGGTGGACTCATGCCGAAAACATTTGATATAAGATTACGCCCGATATCGAGTAAGTCACGAGGGTTTTAGTTGAAATGCCTTGTGCTTACTAAAACATTCAGTTCATAAACATAGCTCGCCGAGCATTTTCTTGGTGTGTATGGTCCGTATCTCATAGTAATGCTCATAACAAGATATTAAAAGGTAACGCGTCGAGAGTGAGGCCTCCCGTCTACGACGCCGTGACCGCCGTAATCTCGCACAAAGACACAGATCGCTCACAAGCATATGTTAACATAGCGATAGTTCCAACCTTCATGCCAATCCTAGCTAGGCATTTATCATCCGGCACAGGACCCGACATTTAAAAGGTTAGGCGCGACCCAAATGACATAACCTGTCATAATAAAGTTCCAACCATCGCCACAGCCCTACCCGGACATAATAGATAGGATCCATACACAAAATGTAATATTTTGGCGTGTAATGTAATAAACATTTATCAACAGTTGCAAAATAGCATTGTAAAAGAATTCATTTTGGAGGAACAGTAAAGTCACATCTTGTTTGGAAAGTAAGCCCACCTGGACTATGGTTCGTTGTAAATTGAGTTCTAGGTTTGTTAAATGCGTCAAGATCCGATCGCCCGCGTTTGCGTCCGCGCTTTACGGCGAGGTTTTAGTCGTCGCTCAAGTCTCTCGAGACTTTCAAAAGCTAAGATAAACTTCGATATCTTATATCGATGTAAACTGAATTCCTCAATGCATTCAATATGCTTTCAATACGTATATAATTGAATTGTTCTCATTCCTCGAGATACGTTCAACGTATAAGTACGTTTTTCGATATACGGATTTCATTTGTGAAACCTTTTCTTACTAATGAGGTGTCATACTCAATTAGAATATCATACGCGTACTGACGTATTTATCAATCGTATAATCGTATTTTTGACTTAAAAAGTCAACGAAGTCAACACTGGTCAACAAAGTCTACAATTTTGACTTTCAAATAGTAATTTCTTACTATTTCGTTTTATAAATCGAATTTGATTGATTTGAAACCGTAAAGTCCTATTTCTCGATTTATCATGTAAATCAAAGACTTATAAATAATTTCGCAATTATTAATTAACCCTTTTATAAATTTAAAACGTATATTTTTGATTTAAAAACGTTATAAAATGAACGTTTGTCTCAAACATAGCAATCTATGTTTATAAAATTTTATAAAATTCAAATATGTCCAGAATATTAATTAGACATATATTTTATTAATAAACAGAATTAAAAAGGATTTAAAATCCTTATTAATTATCGAAAATCTCGATAATTAATTTAAAAATACTAAATGACTTTTGAAAATTTTTCTAAATTATTATAGTGTATTATTATACACTATGGTCTAGAATATAAATTTATAAAATCCATATGATATTGTTTGTCATTTATTAGTATATATACATATATATAATTCGGTAATTCCATATAATATGGAATAATTATCCAAAAATTTCCAAAATTTATATACACATAGTATAATATCCCAATATCAATATATATCATAAATATAACCTATAGTTCATCATATCCATTCATTCAAAAATATATAGTAATATTCACGGTAATTTCAAGATAATTACCCAATAATTATCAAACAATTTCTAAAAATTCTAAATAATTCATGACATGATTAAACATTATACTAAAACATTGTAACATCATAATATTAACCAAACCAATTTAAATCGTCACCATATGAGCTTGTAAGCTCTCGGCTTTTTCGATTTTAATTAGGGTTTGGTTTCCAAAAATTCCAACAATTTTATACTATGCTATATACTATAGTATACTAATATAACATCATAACATTAATCAAAAACCAATTAAATCATCACCATATGAGCTTATTGCTCTCGGTTTATTTGATTAAATTAGGTAAATGATTTTCAAAAATTCCAATAAATTCATACAACACATAAACAATATACTAAAGCATTAATACACCATTGCATGATTAAAATAAAATCATACACCAACCTATACCTTCTTAATGCTCACGGTAAAAATCTGCAGCCCTTGGGAGTAGTATAAGTGATGATTGAAGAGTGTTAAATGAGCTCTTCATGCATTGGCCAATTCAAAAAGAGAATCCCATGCTTTGTTGTGTGATAATGGGCGACGCATGGGGAGGTCTAGAGGGCTGATTTTATTTTGTTTTTGTACATTAATACATTATATATATCATACATGATCATAGATATATAATACAAGCCATAAAAATAATTAAATCATTCATATAGTATATAATCGAAATTATCGAGCTAAATAGGAAAAATAGGATTAAAAATATAAATTACACCTATTATTGATACTCTTGTAATTTTCGATCATATATATCATAATATATGATTTAGATATTAAATAATAGCATAGGATAAAATTATTGCATCATTTCATGAAATAAAACCTAAGTTTCGAAATTTAGGGTTTCGAAAATAATTAAATTGAAACCATCGAGTTCTGTGGTTCAAAATTTGATTTTAATGCTTAATAATATCCATATATATCATATTATATAGATTAGATACCATATGATAATTTAATGGTATCATTTCATGTGAAAAACCATAATTTATAAGATTAGGGTTTTCGAATTCCATTAATTGGAATTATCGAGTTTTAATAGCAAATAAATTGATTTTAATACTTATTAATGCAATAATTATATAAAATAATAATAGGAAATTAATTATTATAATTTCTTGAGCATTAAACTCATTTTTCAAAAACGTCTCTAGACGTTTACGTTCAAAACGTTCAAAATCGACTCATCTCAAAATGGTCGCAGTAAGTTCATACTTACTAAATAAATAATATCATTATTATTGAGAATAATATGGAATTCCATTCCGGGCCTTACTGCTCTAAAATTT
This sequence comes from Salvia rosmarinus, assembly GCA_036937905.1. NCBI lineage: Eukaryota > Viridiplantae > Streptophyta > Magnoliopsida > Lamiales > Lamiaceae > Salvia > Salvia rosmarinus. Next base: position 41,864,705 of record CM072822.1, on the reverse strand, counting down.
TCATAAAGTGTTGACGTTCGATACGCGTTCGACACTAAAATAATACTGCCGTATTATTTCATAAATTTCAATTCCACAATTCACAATCCTTAGTGAATTATAAAAAGGAATTTGTTATATAGACACTGAACTGAAATACAATTCGATGTCATACAGATAAGAATATTCGGGAAAAACCCTAATTACGGGTTTAGAATACCGTAATCGTATGTTCGTTTCTTTGGAATATTACATTCCACCCCCCTTACGAAAAATTTTGTCCCGAAATTTGTATACCTCTAGGAAAATAAATCGGGGTATCGTTCCTTCATCGCTTCTTCAAGCTCCCACGTGGCTTCTTCTTGTCCGTGGTGTCTCCACAACACTTTGACTAACGGAATTGACTTGCTCCGTAGTTGCTGAACTTTGTGGTCAAGTATGGCCGCGGGTTCTTCCTTATAGCTCATGTTTGGCTCGAGGATCACGTCGTCTTGATGAATCACGTGCTTTGGGTCGTGAACGTATTTTCGCAATTGCGAGACGTGAAAAACATTATGAACATTTCCAGGCTTGGCGGAAGAGCCAACCTATAAGCTACTGGACCTATCCTTTCTAGGATCTCATAAGGTCCTATAAAACGGGGTCTAAGCTTTCCTTTCAGGCCAAACCTGACAATCCCTTTCGATGGAGAAACCTTGAGAAATACTTTGTCTCCATCCTCAAATTGTAGCTCGGATCTACGCGTATCAGCGTAAGATTTCTATCATCTCCGAGCCTCTTTATCCTCGACTAATCATTGAACGATCTCGATCATTTCGTTCGATGCATCGAGCCTATGACTTTTCTCTCACCGACTTCATCCCAATAAAGCGTTGATCTACACTTGCGCCATACAAGGCTTCGTGTGGGGCCATGCGATCGTCGCTTGATAGTCTGTTGTTGTAAGCAAATTCGATAAGAGGTAAAATATCTTCCCACTGGCACCTCGGTCCAAGACTACGGTTCTTAACATATCCTCTAAGGTTTGGATCGTCCTTCCGATCGTCCATCGATGCATGGGTGGAATCTTTGTCTTGAAATTTAACCTCGTACCCAGTTTTCTCGCAAGATAATCCGAATCACGGAAGTGAACTTGGAGTCTCGATCGAGGTAATAGATTTTGGCACTCCATGTAATCGTACAATTTCCTTAACGCAATACCGGGCTGGTTTATCGGATCCATAAGTGCTATGAATCGGTAGAAAATGGCGCTTTGTGCTTCTATCCACAATTACCCATATGGTTGTGTTTCTCTTCTCGACTTGGGTAAGCTTGTAACAAAATCCATTGTTATATCGTCCCATTTCCACTCGGGAATTTCTAGCAGTTGTAACTTTACGTATGGACGTTGGTGTAGTGCCTTCACTTGTTGGAAAACAAGACAGCTGCTACAAAAGAAGCTATGTCTCGCTTCATGCCTTCCCACCAAAACTTTTCCTTCGTGTCTGGTACATCTTAGTCTTTTTGCTGGGTGGGCGGTAGGGTGTATCATGAGCCTCACTCATGATTTCATTTTGAAGCTCTGCGTCGTCAGGGACGCATATCCTACCTTCAAATAATAAGGCGTTGTCTGATGCCTCTTGGAAATTCTTAAATCCTTCAGACCTTACCCTTTGTCTGATCTTTTCTAACTTTTCCTCCATCCTTTGTCTCTCGACAATCCTTTTTCTTAGATCAGATGTCAGTGTGAGTGTAGCGTCTGGTCTGGTGTCTCGGTGGTTCAATCGGTTCAATCCTCATTCTTCCAAACTCTTCAACGAGTTTTTCCTCTTGTACAAAGAGACATCCTAACTTGGTATGGCTCTTACGACTCAAGGCATCAGCTACTACATTCGCCTTACCCGGGTGATAGTTAATACCACAGTCGTAATCCTTTACAAGCTCGAGCCATCTTCTTTGTCTCATATTCAAATCTCTTTGTTCGAAGAAGTACTTCAAACTTTTATGATCCGTGAAGATCTCACATCTCACACCATAGAGATGGTGTCTCCAAATTTTCAGTGCATGAACCATCACCGCTAATTCCAAATCGTGGATTGGGTAGTTCGGTTAAGTGGGAGTCACGAGTTGTCGGGATGCATAAGCTATCACTTTTCCTTCTTGCATCAAAACACAACCCAGATCCAGTCTTAGATACGTCAGATAGACTACATACCCTTTGTCCGCACAGGATTGCTAGAAGCTGGTGCACTTGTCAATTTTTCCTTGAGTATTTGGAAACTCGTCTCGCATTCGTCGATCAATTGAACTTGATTCCTTTCCAAGTAGTCGGGTTATTGGCCTTGCAATTTTGGAGAATCCTTCGATGAATCTCCTATAGTAACCGACTAATCCTAGGAAACTTCTAACTCGTCTTTGAGTCTTTGGTGATTTCCATTCCTGCGGCCTCTACTTTGGCTGGATCTACTTTTATACCTTCTGCAGACACGATGTGTCCAAGGAACATAACTTCCTTCAGCCAAAACTCACATTTGCTAAACTTAGCAAAGAGTCTTTCATCTCTCAAGGTTTGCAAAACCGTTCTTAGATGTTCCCTATGATCCTCTTCATTCTTTGAATAAATAAGGATATCATCTATGAAGACCAAAACAAATTTATCCAAAAATGGATGAAATACTCTATTCATAAGGTCCATGAATACGGCTGGTGCATTGGTTAATCCGAATGGCATAACTATGAACTCATAGTGGCCGTATCTGGTTCGGAATGCAGTCTTAGGTACATCCTCAGACCGTATTTTCAGCTGATGGTATCGACTTGAGATCAATTTTCGAGAATACTCCTGCTCCTCGCAATTGATCAAACAGGTCATCAATTCTGGGTAAAGGGTATTTGCTCTTTAGTGTCATCTTATGTAGTTCTCTATAATCGATGCACATCCTCAAAGAACCATCCTTTTTCTTGACAAACAAAACAGGCACTCCCGAAGGTGAAACACTCGGCCTAATGAATCCTAGATCCAAAAGCTCTTGGATTTGGATTTTCAGTTCCTCCAACTCTTTTGGGGCCATCCTAGGGGGCGCCGACATCGGGCTGATCACGGCTCCAAGTCGATGGTAAATTCTAGTTGTCTATCGGGAGGAGGTCTGGTAGATTTTCGGGAAACACATCCGAAAATTCTTGGACAACTTCTATGTCTTCTACCTGCGCTTCGGGTTTATCCTCTCCGTTCAAATAAACAAGGAATGCATGGCATCCTTTCTGGTTCATCATCCTCCTCGCCTGTAGTGCTGATACAATCGGGACTCTTCTTCCCATGTTGATCCCGTGGAAATGCGTAGCTTCTTGTCCAGGAAAGTGAAACGAAATTTTCCTTTCCTTACATAGAGTCGTGGAATGATTCTTAGCTAACCAGTCCATTCCTAGGATTATGTCTACATCATCCATGGGTATTGTGTTTAGGTTGTTAGTCGAACCTTAAGTGATCCTAATGTCAACTCTAGGTTCGAGCAAAGTGTGTAAGGTCTAATCCTCCTATAGGCGATGAGATTCTCATATCACGGCTTGACTTTTCGGACCTAAGGCCCAAGCATTTCTTCATGATTTTGCAATAAAAGAATGCGAAGCACCCAGATCGAACAAGACTATAACCGGTAGGTTGAGGAGAACTCCCATACCGCCGGGTTTCCTAGTTTTGTTCATTCTCGCCTCCTATGAAAGCGCGAGGCCCTAGCCCGAGCCGACCGAGGCCGACGGGCGCTGGTCCTTGTTGATTCGGCGGTTGCTGCTCGTCTGCATTCGCCGCTTCTTTGGCGTTGTCGCGGTGGTTGCCGCTCTGTTGTTGTTGAGGCGGTGGCCGCCACCGCTTGATTCGGGGTTGTTGTTGCCGCCTGCCATTGTGGTTCTTGCACCACCTTGGGGTTGTTGCCACTGAGTTCTTTGAGGTTGGGGCTGGGAATTGTGGCGGTGGGTCAAGTATATAGCCTTTAATGGTTGAGCATTGCCAGGTTGGTTCGGCCTTATATCCGAACGTGACACTGGGCAATTGTTGGCGTAATGCCCTTTTACCCCGCACTTGTAACAGCTCACCACGTTTGCCGCACACCCCTTGTGTGCTCTAAGGCATCTAGGGCATTGAGGTACCTCCTCTGCTCTGCGGTCCCTTGCGGTGGAGCATAAGCTGCTCTCTTCCAGCTCTGCCCTTGCTGCGCCGCGTTTCCTTGCCACGGGCGCTTGTGACTTGCGTCCCCATAGCTCCCGCGGTTGGGTTCCCATTTCCCTTTTCCTCTGTCCAAAGTATTGTGTGTCTGAGCCGACACCGACTTATCCTCGGACATTGCCGCCTCAATATCTAAAGCTCGTGCAAGAGCTTCAGTGTAAGTTAGGTCTCCATGGCTGGCAAGAGACATCCGTATCTCCATCCTCAGTCCCGACCTAAACTTCTCCGACATTTTCAAGTCGGTGTCCACCTGTTCTGGTGCATATCTCGACATCTCGCAGAAAGTGCGATCATAGTCGGTCACAGACAATCTTTCTTGCTTTAGCAGGAAAAATTCCTGCTCCTTTTTCCTCTTATAGCTTTTGGGGATGTATTTCTCATACAGTTCCCTCTTGAAGTCCTCCCATGAGAACTCCTCAAGCTGTTCGGCAGTAAAGGTCTTCTTTCTGGCCTCCCACCAGAAGTCAGCTGGTCCATTCAGCTGGAAAGCAACGCATGACAGCCGTTCCTGGGCTGTGCATCTTAAGAAATTGAAAATCCGTTCAATGGTTCTAACCCATTGCTCGGCCTCTTCTGGGCTTCCCTTTCCGTTAAAGACCGGTGGGTTTTGCCTCAGGAATAGTTCCTCGATCCTTCGTTCAGGTTGAGGTGGGGGTGGTTGGGGAATATCCTCTTCCTCTTGCTCGGGGATTCTACCTCCCCAGGTCTTCCTCGACCTCTGGGTTCTCGTTCCGGGTTTCTTCTCGGAGGCATTCTGTTATATAAAACATATCATCGTCAATTACTCATCGCTTTCATAGCTTAACATACATAAGATTTTCATAGCCTCCTCGCAAAACGATATCAAAATAAAACAACTCATCCTCAACATAGACAATTTGTCGCAAAAGCCCCCACTTGGGTCAAATATATATAGATAGGTAAACAAGGTCTGTCAAAAGCAAGATGTTCAACATCAAGAATCACAAGAAAAACAAAACAGCAAGGTTTCGGGCCCACACGGCCTCCCAAAAAAAAATTCGAGTTCTAGAACCATCAGTACCGAAATATAAAACGGAAAAGCTAGCACATGCTAGTCATAACAAAACGAATTTTAATTAAAACATCGCCTAACGTCTTCACGGGCTCCTTCCTACTCTGCGTCTTCCTCAGGGTCTTCCTCCTCTTCGGAGTCGTCTTCCCCATCCGAATCATCCTCACGAGGTCGTACCCTGGATGGTCCTGCACCGCTGGCTTCCATCATCGGTATGTCGCGCAGGGGTCCGAAGTTGTGGCGGATCGGACTGTAGCATACTCGGGTCGGATCATAGCCATGTAAGGCATCCGATACGCTCATCCGCGCTGTCCGGCGGAAGGGCTCTTCCTCTTCCGGTGGTGGCGGATCGGACGCAGGTGGTAGGGGCGGTAGCGGCGGACGTACTGGGTGTCCAAAAACTGCTGGTGGCAAGACGGGCTCTCCCAGAGCTCTAGGGCGTGCTGCCCTATCTACCTCGTACATCCTGCCCTCATCTATCCGGTACAGGGGTATCACCGGATCGACCTGTCTCGAAACCTCAAGGTATAGCCACTCTGGCGACTCATCACGCCAAGTGTACTCCCTGGAGGGAGATAGGGTCCCATGGGTGCGGCTCAGATATATCTTGCACGTAAGTCGGATGACTCACGAACACAGGCAGATCCCCAATCAAATCGTAGCCTCGGGGCATCGATAAATGTAATCTCCGATACCTCTCGGGCATAACCATCCCATGTACAAGGGAGTATAGCTAGGAGTCGCTTAATGCCATCATAGTCGGTTGCGCTATAGGCTCAGGCGTTCCTCCACACCAAGGTAATCGCGGAAACTCGCCTAGGTCTTGCCAAGCACATCTAACATTCGATAGGTGCGCATCAGCTCCTCGGGTGTGGCATGTGGTCCTACCTCCTCCTAGCGATATAGCGCATCTCCATCATCGCCACGATCAAAACTAACGTAAGTCGACTATCGTCATCTCAAGACGTAAAAGATAGCATAACGAGAAGCAACTAGGTTGGAACTAAACAATCCATAAGGTAGGCAACATCATAAGGTACAACACATATTACAACTTACCTTCTTAGTCTTACCCAAATGTATACATATAGACTAATGACATCTTAATATATATATGCTACGAGATCCTTGTATTATACCAAACACTTAAACTAGAGTTCAACAGACTCTATCATATTCTGAAGACAGAATTAGGAATTCTGTTCTTCATAATAAATGAAGATCAGTGCGTTAGGAGTACGCAGGTGAAAACCATGCGTAAATCGGAGTCCTAACGAAAGAGATCTAGCTAAAACAACTTTACTGCACAATGCAGGAAATTTGCGCGATCGAGCCAAAATGTAAACCGAGACGTATGTCGACGTTATACGTCTACCATATTCAGGTCTTTAGGTTGAGGCTGAACATTCTGAAGCCATAAGTGACGTCCATGTCATGGCCTATGTCGACGGTTACTCATGTCAAAGTGGTGATGAAATATCGACGTCGTTCATCTTAAAGGTTGAGGTCGTCCTTGTTCATCCTTCTCGCTCGTCTTTCGTTGTCCGAGCTCGAGGATATCGTCACTTTCATTCTTCCTATCGTTCTTTTGTTCTTGTAAGGAAAAGAAGTTCGTACTTCTATGTTCTTTCACGATACGTGAGCATGCTCCTTAGAGTCTAGGTTCGTCTCATGTTAACATATCGTTCATCATAAACAAAATTTTGAAAGTTGGAAATAAAGTCTCATTTGAGAATTTGGAAATACGGTTTCAAAATGACAATCATGATCAACTCATATACATATCAAAAATGAATTCTTTCATTCCATGTTGATCATTCAACTCAATACCACCATATACTTCCATCTCAAAAATTTGAGTAATCGCATCAATACTTATTGGTTTCAAATCAAAGTTTTTGGAAAAACTTTCTTGCTCAAACTTCCATTTCCATCATCAAAATTTCCATAATAACATAATCTTTCAAAAATTCTTCCAACTTGCTCACTATGTAAAAATTTTCCATTTCATGAGTTTGAGAAAGAAATGCAGTTACTTTTTTCCCGGTTGAGCTCGATGTGATGGAGTGTTGAGAGGAGTCATTAGATTTCTAGAAGTCCAGTGACTCGATCTAGACTTAGAATAAAAGAATTTGGGTTTACAAAGAGCAAAGTGCTCGATACCCATCATCACGACCCCTCCAGATTACCGGATGGAGGCGACTAATACTAGGAGTAGTAATTTAGGGTTACGGCTAAAATAAATATGCATAACAACAATAACTAGCATGCTCGAACATAATATAAGATAATGTCATAACAATTCAAAGGGTTAGGCCATCGGACCCCAAAGTCTTAACCATGGTCCGATGGACCTCAATAGTTCATATGATAAAACATAAATAAATGAGTTGAGTGTAGCAATGAAAGTGTGTGAATATATATATGACGATATGCATTCAAGGTGAAAACCACAAATTCTAGATAAATTGGTCAAGGACATCGGACTCCTCAACACATTCCCCATCACCATCATCGAAGCTCAACCTGCACATTTAAAAACAAACATGCAGGGCTAAGTACAAGAAATTTGCACTCAGTGGACTCATGCCGAAAACATTTGATATAAGATTACGCTGCCAATATCAGAGTAAGTCACAAGGGTTTTAGTTGAAATGCCTTGTGCTTACTAAAACATTTTCAGTTCATAAACATAGCTCGGCCGAGCATTTTCTTGGTGTGTATGGTCCGTATCTCATAGTAACAGTTCATAACAGTATTAAAAGGTAAGCGTCGAGGAGGCCTCCATCTACGACGCCGTGACCGCCGTAATCCGCACGGCACACGGTCACTCACAAGCATATGTTAACATAGCAATAGTTCCAACCTTCACGCCAATCCTAGCGGGCATTTATCATCCGCACGGGACCCGACATTTAAAAGGTTGGCGCGACCGAATGACATAACTTGTCATAATAAAGTTCCAACCATCGCCACAACCTACTACCGGGCATAATAGATAGGATCCATACACAAAATGAATATTTTTGGCGGGTAATGTAATAAACATTTATCAACGGTTGCAAAATAGCATTGTAAAAGAATTCATTTGGAAGAACGATGAAAGTCACATCTTGTTTGGAAATTAAGCCCACTTTGGACTATGGTTCGTTGTAAATTGAGTCCTAGGTTTGTTAAATGCGTCGATATCCGATCGCAGCGTTTGCGTCCGCACCTTCTGGCGAGGCTTTAATCGTCGCTCAAGTCTCGAGACTTTCAAAAGCTAAGATAAACTTGATATCTTATATCGATGTAAACTGAATTCTCAATGCATTGATATGCTTTGTCGTATATAATTGAATTGTTCTCGCTCGAGATCGTTCAACGTATAAATGCGTTTTTCGATAAGCGGATTTCATTTGTGAAACCTTTTCTTACTAATGAGGTGTCATACTCAATTAGTATATCATCAGCGTCTTGGCGTATTTATCAATCGTATAATCGTATGTTTGACTTAAAAGTCGGCGAAGTCCACACTAGTCGACAAAGTCAACAATTTTGACTTTCAAATAGTAATTTCTTACTATTTCGTTTTATAAATCGAATTTGATCGATTTGAAATCGTAAAGTCCTATTTCTCGATTTATCACGTAAATCAAGGACTTATAAATAATTTCGCAATTATTAATTAACCCTTTTATAAATTTAAAACGTATATTTTTGATTTAAAAACGTTATAAAATGAACGTTTGTCTCAAACATAGCAATCTATGTTTATAAAATTTTATAAAATTCAAATATGTCCAGAATATTAATTAGACATATATTTTATTAATAAACTGAATTAAAAAGGTTTAAAATCCTTATTAATTATCGAAAATCTCGATAATTAATTTAAAAATACTATATGACTTTTGAAAATTTTCTAAATTAATATAGTGTATTATTATACACTATGGCCCAGAATATAATTTAAAAATCCATATGATATTGTTTGTCATTTATTAGTATATATACATATATATAATTCGGTAATTCCATATAATATGGAATAATTATCCAAAAATTCCCAAAATTGATATACACATAGTATAATATCCCAACATCAATATATATCATAAATATAACCTATAGTTCATCATAACCATTCATTCAACAATATATAGTAATATTCACGGTAATTTCAAGATAATTACCCAATAATTATCAAATAATTTCTAAAAATTCTAAATAATTCATGAAATGATTAAACATTATACTAAAACATTGTAACATCATAATATTAACCAAACCAATTTAAATCATCACCATATGAGCTTGTAAGCTCTCGGTTTTTTCGATTTTAATTAGGGTTTGGTTTCTAAAAATTCCAACAATTTTATACTATGCTTATATACTATAGTATACTAATATAACATCATAACATTAATCAAAAACCAATTAAATCATCACCATATGAGCTTATTGCTCTCGGTTTATTTGATTAAATTAGGTAAATGATTTTCAAAAATTCCAATAAATTCATACAACACATAAACAATATACTAAAGCATTAATACACTATTGCATGATTAAAATAAAATCATACACCAACCTATACCTTCTTAATGCTCACGGTAATTTCAAAAATTATAGCATATGGTTTTCAAAAATTCTAAATAAATCATAGAGCATATAATCAAGGTTCTAAAGCATTAATATGTCATTACATGCTTGAAATAAAAATTATACACCAAGGTATGATTTTTAGAAGCTCACGGTATTAATGAAATAAATAGCTAGGGTTTTCCAAAAATTGTTAAATAAATACCATAGTCTTAAATCATATCATAGAACAATAATCCATGCTAAAAACATTTTAAAACATGCTCGGTCATAATCCAACATTTATACTATTTTCGAAAATTATAACAATATATACTATGGTTCGAAAATTACCTATACATGCTAAATCCTTAAAAACATGTCATATATGATATCCTATGTTCATTTCAACATATATGCTCAAATCTTTGTAAATAAAAATCATTAAGAAACATACAAGCAACAACACCTTATATTTAAGGACATTCAAATACATACAAATATACTATGAACATGCTCTCGGTTTTTCGAACAAATGAGGAGCAAAATCGAAACTATGGTCCATGTATTACCTTAGGAATGGTGTTGAATCACAAGGACAATGCTAGGTATCAACTTTGGTGAATGAATGAAGAAGGAGAAGGAGAAGAAAAATTTGAGAGAGTGAGAGAGATGCTCTCGGTTTTCAGCAGAAAATGGAGAGGAAGAAGTGTGTTGTGTGTGTTCAAAAATGGGTTGAGAGTGTATAATGAGAGTGGGGTGAAGAATGGGAAGGGTCTCCCTATGTTATCTCTCTCTCTCCCTCTCGATTTTGGCTAGAAATGGGGCAAAAATCTGCAGCCCTTGGGAGTAGTATAAGTGATGATTGAAGAGTGTTAAATGAGCTCTTCATGCATTGGCCAATTCAAAAAGAGAATCCCATGCTTTGTTGTGTGATGATGGGCGACGCATGGGGAGGTCTAGAGGGCTGATTTTATTTTGTTTTTGTACATTAATACATTATATATATCATACATGATCATAGATATATAATACAAGCCATAAAAATAATTAAATCATTCATATAGTATATAATCGAAATTATCGAGCTAAATAGGAAAAATAGGATTAAAAATATAAATTACACCTATTATTGATACTGTCACGACCCCATTCCAGACCAACCCGGACTGGAGGGCGACTAGTACTAGGAGTAGTACTTTAGGGGTTACATGAATAAAATAGAGATGCGTGAAAATAAGCTAACATGCTTGAACAGAATACGAGATGATGTTATATTGTTTTTGAAAAGGTTTAGGCCATCGGACCCCAAAACTTGGCCTGATCCGATGGGCCTCAATAGTTCATAACATAAAGCATAATTAAAGGAGTTCAGAGTATAGCAGCGGAAAGTGTGTGAATACATATGTGACGATATGCATTCAAGGTATAAACCACAAATTCAAGTAAATCGGTCAAGGACACTGGACTCCTCAACACTTTCCCCATCATCACCATCAGAGCTCAACCTGCACATTTAAAAACAAACATGCAGGGCTAAGTACAAGAAATTGCACTTAGTGGACTTATGCCGAAAACATTTGATTGATTTGGATTACGCTGCCAATATTGGGTAAGTCACAAGGGTTTTAGTTAAAATGCCTTGTGTTTACCAAATCATTTTCAGTTCGTAAACATAGCTCGGCCGAGCATTTTCTTGGTGTGTATGGTCCATATCTCATAGTCACAATACATAATAATAAATAAATAATAAGCGTCGAGAGGAGGCCTCCCAACTCTACGACGCCGTGACGGCCGTAATCCGTCTGACCTGACATCACTCTCTGCAAGCATATGTTAACACGGTATAGTTCCAACCTTCACGCCAATCCTAGCGGGCATTTATCATCCGCACGGACCCGACATTAAAAGGTTGGGTGCTACCACAACAATTCATATAATAGTTCCAACCATCTCCATTTCTACCGGGCATAACGAGATAGGATCCATACACAAAATGAAATATTTTGGCGGTAATGCAAGTAAAACATTTGATATGATTGTAAAATAAGTCTTTGTAAATAAACTCATTTGGAAATAACGATAAAGCAATTTTTAGTGGGGTACAGAAAAGGCCCACATTTTGAATAATAAAGCCCTTTGGACTATGGTTTGTTGTAAAGTCCTAAGTTCGTTCGTTCGTCAAAATCCCGTCGTTGCGTTTGCGTCCACACCTTTCTGGCGAGGTTTTAGTACGTCGCTCAAGTCTTCGAGACTTTCGAAAACTAAGATAAACTTCGATATTTCACATCGATGTGGTGAATTCTTAGTGAATTTAATCGCCTCTAACACGTATACGATTGACTTGTTCTCGTTCTTCGAGATACTTTCGGCGTATAAGCACGTTTTCGATATATGGATTTCATTTGTGAAATCCTTTCTTACTAATAGGTATCATACTCAATTAGTATATCTTACGCGTACTGACGTATTTATAAATGTATAATCGTACGTTTGACTTGAAAGTCAACGAAGTCAACATTGATCAACAAAGTCAACGATTTTGACCTTTAATAATAGTAACTCCTTACTATTTTGTTTTATAAATCGAATTTGATCGATTTGAAAACGTAAAGTCCTATTGCTCGATTTATCTTGTAAATCAAGGACTTATGATTATTTTCGCATCTTTAATAACCCTTTTTATAAATAAAAAGCGTATTTTGGTTTTTAAAACGTTATAAAATGAACGTTCGTCTCAAACATAGCAATCTATGTTTATAAAATTTTGTAAAATTTAAAAACTGTCCAGAAGATTATTTTAGTAAATTTTCATTAATAAACTGTTTTAAAAGGATTTTAAAATCCTTATTAATTATCGATAATTTCGATAATTAGATTAAAAATACTAAATGACTTTTGAAATTTTTCTAAATTCATATAGTGTATTATTATACACTATGGTCCAGAATATGAATTTATGAAATTCATATAATACTGTTTGCTAATTATTTATATATATACATATATATATATTTTGGTAATTTCAAATAATAGGAATAATCATCCAAAATTCCCAAAATTGATATGTACTCATTATAATATCCCAACATCAGTATATAATATTTATATAACCCATAGTTCATCATAACTATTTATTTCACAATATGTAACAATATTTACACGGTAATAATAGGATAATTACCAAATAAATAGCAAACAATTTCTAAAATTCTAAATAAATTCCAACATCAATAAACATTATATTATAACATTGTAACATCATAACATCAACCAAAATAATTTAAATCGTCACCATATGAGCTTGTAATGCTCTCGGTTTTTCGATTTATTTTAGCATTTGGTTTTCAAAATTTCAATAATTATATACTATGTCTATACACTATAGTATATTAATATAACATCATATAATCATCAAGAACTAATTAAATCATCACCATATAAGCTTGCAAGCTTTCGGTTTATTTGATTTAAATAGGTAATTGATTTCAAAATTCTAATTAATTCACACAATGCATAAATAATATACTAAAGCATTAAAACACCATTACATGTTCAAAAATAAAATCATACATCAACATAAAATTTTCTAATGCTCACGGTATTTTTCAAAAATCATGCATTTGATTTTCAAAATTTAGTTAAATCATATAACATATAATCAATACATTAAAGCATTAATATGTCATTATATGATTAAAACAAAATTATACACCAAGGTATTCCTTGAGATAGTTCACGGTATTTTAACAAAAATACCTAGGGTTTTCTAAAATTTCCAAATCAACACCATGGATTATAAACATGATAATAAACAATAATCCATCACTAAAATATTCAAGAAGCAATCGGTCATCAACATTTTATTTTATACATTTTGAAAATTTTATTAAACATCCTATGGTTAGAAAATTGTATAAGCATGCTAGATCCATTCAAAAATTAAATATACAAACCATCTATGCTTATCTAACATATATTAACACATTTTGAAAATATAAATCATCAAGAACCATTATCTCATGCTTTAGAACATTAAATACATATACATACATATATATCATTCGGTACCCAGCACACACATATAAGCATGCTCGATTTTTCTTGAATAAGGAAGGTAGAATAATCGAAGCTATGGTTTTGTTTTACCTTGAAATAGCTATGGAATCACAAGAACAACACTAGGGTGTCCAAAGTTTTCGAAATAGAGAATAGAGAAGAAGAAGAAAATTTTGAGGAGAGGGGATGAAGCTCTCGGTTCTTGGTCAAGAAAGGAGAGAGTGGAGTAAGATGGGGGTTCAAAATGGGAGTGATGTGTATAATGATAGTGAGGTGTTGAAGTGGAAGAGTCCCCTAGTATCTACCTCTCTCTCGATTTTTGGCCAAGAGAATGGCTAAAAATCTGCAGCCAAATGATTTTAGTAGGGATGATCATTAGCTAGGGAAAAAGGTGCTCATGGGTTGGGTAATAAAAGGTGAACCATTATGTTTATGGGAAGCATGGCGGTAGCATGTGTGGTATTTAGGGCTGATTTTATTTTTATTCTATCCCAATACAAAGTATTAATCATAGTATAGGTCATAGATATATAATACATGTCATTAAAATAATTAAATCAAGCATATTGCACATAATTACGAAATTACCGAGCAATAAATTAGGAAAATAGGAATAAAATACAATTTACACCTATTATTGATACTCATGCCATTTTCGATCCAAATATACATATACATCATAATATATGATTTAGATATTAAATAATATCATAGGATAAAATTATAGCATTAATTCATGCATATAAAACCCTAATTTTAAGAATCATGTATCGAAATTTATAAAAATCATATCGATTTTAATGATCTAAAACTGATTTCATAGCTTAATAATACTCATATATATCATATTATAAAGTTTAGATACCATATGATAATTTAATAGTGTCATTTCATGTGAAAACCAAAGTTTATAAACTTAGGGTTTTGAAAATTTCAATATCAAATTATCGAATTTAATAACTGAAAATTCGATGTCAATAATTAATAATACTGAAACTATATAAAATATTAGTAGGAAATTAATTATTATAATTTCACGAGCATTAAACTCATTTTCAAATCGTCTCAGACGTTGACGTTCAAAACGCCTCTCAAAATCGACTCATCTCAAAATGGTCGCAGTAAGTTCATACTTACTAAATAAATATATTCCTTTTAATAAAGGAATTAAGATGGAAATTAATTCCAAGCTTCACTGCTCAGAAAATTTCATGAAAAGCCGACGTTCGATACGCGGTTGACGTTAAAATATATTGACGAATCATTTCGTAATATTTCATTCCTTTAATTCACAATCCTTAGTGAATTATGAAAGGAATTCGTTATAGCGATATCGTATCGAAATCACAAGATTCGATGTCGTAAAAAGATAATATACGGCAAAAACCCTAATTACGGGTTTAGAATACCGTAATCGTATATTCGTTTCTTTGGAATATTACATATAGATACTCGAGCTAAATAGGAAAATAGGATTAAAATATAAATGTAATTTTTGATCATATATATCATAATATATGATTTAGATATTAAATAATAGCATAGGATAAAATTATTGCATCATTTCATGAAATAAAACCTAAGTTTCGAAATTTAGGGTTTCGAAAATAATTAAATTGAAACCATCGAGTTCTATGGTTCAAAATTTGTATTTTAATGCTTAATAATATCCATATATATCATATTATATAGATTAGATACCATATGATAATTTAATGGTATCATTTCATGTGAAAAACCATAATTTATATGATTAGGGTTTTCGATTTCCATTAATTGGAATTATCGAGTTTTAATAGCAAATAAATTGATTTTAATACTTATTAATGAAGTAATTATATAAATTAATAATAGGAAATTAATTATTATAATTTCTTGAGCATTAAACTCATTTTTCAAAAACGTCTCTAGACGTTTACGTTCAAAACGTTCAAAATCGACTCATCTCAAAATGGTCGCAGTAAGTTCATACTTACTAAATAAATAATATCATTATTATTGAGAATAATATGGAATTCCATTCCGGGCCTTACTGCTCAGAAATTTCCATAAAGTGTTGACGTTCGATACGCGTTCGACGCTAAAATAATATTATTTCATAAATTTCAATTCCGCAATTCACAATCCTGAGTGAATTATAAAAAGGAATTCGATATATAGACACTGAACCGAAATACAATTCGATGTCATACAGATAAGAATATTCGGGAAAAACCCTAATTACGGGTTTAGAATACCGTAATCGTATGTTCGTTTCTTTGGAATATTACAAGAATAAACTCTGACAACTTATACTAATATAATTTGAATTCCTTAACGAATTCAATACGCCGTTCAATCGCGTATCTTAACTAAACATTTCTCGTACTTCGAGATATATTCAACTATTTTATTTTAACCTTTTAGGTTAAACGTTCAACGTATTCTCACGTTTTTCGATATAAAGATCTCAATTATGAAATCTTTTCTCACCAACGAGATTTCCTTATATAAATAATACGTTTTACACGTATTAGCGTATTTATTGAACGTATTTCATACGTTAATTTCAAAAGTCAACAATTTTGACTTTTCTTATTAATTTCTTTAATAATTCATATTTTTAATATCTAATTTCCATATTCTTTTCATAAAACCCTAATTCTCGATTTTTCACGCAAATCGATAAACTTTATTAATATTTTTCTTAAATATTAATTAACTTATTCATTAAATATTATTTTTCATTTCTAACGTTATTTAATATAACGTTTCGCCATAAACATAGTATTCTATGTTTACAAAATTTCATAATTTCTTAATATGTTTAAAATAATATCTAGACATATAATGTATTATTTTTCTTGATATTAAGGAATTAAAATCCTTAATATATATATTCAAGCTTAAGGTTTTCAAGCTTTAATTTTCATTCTTCTTCCAAAAATTCTTCTAAATTCATATAGTGTACTATTTCATCATAGTATCACTAATATGTATTAACATTAACTATAGAAAAATTTGGGCATCACCTATTTTAATCCATAGGTCACGGCTATTATCTTTAAATTGTCCAAATAATTTTCTAAAATTTTAGTTAATTTATTCAAGGTCCCAACATTAATTTATAACATATCTATAACCTATAGTCCAACATATGAAATTTCTACACCAAGGTATATATACTCCATGGTTTCGGTTCTTCCAAACTATACATTAAACATTTTTATAAAATTCCAATTAAATTACATTATGCTTAAAGTACTATAGTGTAACACTAATACATCATAACATTGATCTAAAAACAACTAAATCATGCTTAAACAAGGCTCATAGTTTTCGGCCATTTTGGGTAAAAATAGCTATATATACCCAAAAATTCTAATAAATTCCAATATCACATAATTAATACCCTAGATCAACAATATGCTATTACATTTCTCAAATTAAAATTGTACATCATCCTAGCATATTTCATGAATTTTCGGTAGTTTTGAAAAAAATAGTATAGGATTTTTATAAATTTCCCAAAAATCACAATATGCTTCTACTACATCATATATCATTAATCCATTCATAAATCTTCAAGAAAATTTTTGATACACATGACATAATTTCAAAGCATTTTTAATATCATATTAAACATGCTACATGCTTCCATTTCTTCTTAATACATAATAATAATGAACAACTATCATTCTTAGCATATTTTCTCATTTAGTAACACATGCTAACATTTAAATCTAGCCATTAAAAATTTAAAAACTTAGGGTACAATCGAAGCTCGTTCGATTTTTAACCTCTTTAATGGCTTTGATTTTATGTGAAATGATTTAGTATCTAGCTTTGGTGATTGAAAGAGATGAAGAACTCAAGGTTTTCTCCAAGAAAAGCTCACGGTTCTTTCTTTGAAAAGAGAGAGAAATGTGTTTGTATTTTAATGAAGCAAAGTGTTCAATTATATTTAGTAATACACCTTACTCTCTCTCTCTCTCTCGGTCATACTCTCTCACATTTAAAAAAAATTGGAAGCCTTTTCCAATATCCTTTGTGAGTCATAGTGTATTACATCACCATACTTAATACATGCATAAAGTTTTTGATTAAAACAATTCAATTCATTGTTTTGGAACACTATGAGCCGTCGGTCACCATGCTAGACACAAGGATTTTCGTGGTGACTCATTATTCTTATGTCATGGTATTTACTAGGTTCTTACATTTTGAAAGAAACAAAGACTTATCATTGCTTTTGGAGAAGCAAAAGCCGTCGGCTATATGGAATCATAGAGAAGGAATTTTAATTTCATGAGTTAATACTTGGTATAAGTCAATGTACACTCTATCCCAAATATAATTCTCATCATCAAAAAGAGTAGTGTATAAGCTTCCAGCCTCAATTGGGAGACCAACATACACGGTTTTGTCACTCTTTCCATACCACTTGATTTTTACTTGATAAATGTGTAATTAGATCACACTTGTATCACTTAATTCATAACATAGCAAATTCTAATTCAAATTGACGTGAACTTGTCTATTGAACACAAAACTCACGGCTTTTTCATTCTACATGTGATATATAATCTATTTTCATGCTAATATATATATATATATATCATAATATATGTTTTAGAAGATAAATTATATCATAGGAAAAATTATTGGGATCATTTCATGTAAGAAAACCCTAATTTTCGAATTAGGGTTTTCGAAAATTAGTGCATTGTCCAATAATTAATCCTTAATGTTCTAGCATTGTTTTAATGCTAAATAATACTCTAATTACATATAATAATCATAGGAATTTAAATACTATAATTCCTTGATCATTAATCTCATTTTTCTATTCATCTCTAAACGTTAACGTTTGAAACGTCTCAAAACGTTAATTATCGACTCATCTCAAAATGGTCGTAATAAAGTCGTAGTCACTTTATTAAATTATTCCCTTAATAAAGGAATTTAATTCTAAGCTTCGTTGCTTAGAAAATTTTACTGAAATTTTAACTATCGATACTCAATCGACGTTAAAATAATACTGCCGAAACACTTAATAAAATTATATTCCTTAATTCACAATTCTTAGTGAATATAAAATAGAATTAGTTACTTAAGTAATTAATCGAAATCATTATTCGATATATTACTAATTCTATTATTTCGGCGAAACCCTAATTTACGAATTTAAATTATCGTAATTAGGTATTTAATTCTTCGGGATATTACATAAAACAAGCTTAAACTCATTCATTTACAATTTAATCGCCTAATTCCCTTCAACTACATATATAGAAAATTTCAATAGGTTTACCATCTAAAATCCATTTAATATCAAATATCTCATAATTATACTCATTTAGCATCAATGATCATTAATCTATGACCATTCAAATCTTGATCAAGTTCATCACATATATTCCTAACTTCGTACAAAACTTTAATTTTTTTAACTTTTAGTACATATGTTCAATAATTCCCATAAATTCAACTTAAGCATTATTTTTATCCTAGATCTCAAAAATCATATCAAATACATCAAATAAAATCAAGAAATCCAAGTTCAAAACCTCCCCTTTATTTTCGAAATTTAGGGCAATTTGTATATGTATGAATTAAATTCCCATAATGTAACAGCCCGCCAACCCAAAGTACGGATTAGCAGGGACTGTTAATTTAAACGAGATTAAGTAACGAATAACAACATAGAACACTGAATGGTGTGACATATATCGGGAATATTTCTAGAACTTCATGAGTTAGGGTTTAACAAAACATAACATACATAAGACTTCATAATCTAGCAGCGGAAAACATGTGAAGTACACATGTGACGATGTGTATTCAAGGTTCTACTATCAGCAACAAATGACATGACTGCTCAACACTGCTCCATCCCATCAATCAGCTCAATCTGCACATTTAAAAACAAACATGCAAGGGCTGAGTACAAATAATGCCCTCAGTGGGCTTATTGCCAAAAACATTTTCTTTACTTTAAATTACACTACCCTTCTGAGTAAGACACAAGGGTTTTATTTGAAAAAGGCCTTGCGCTTACTAAAATATTTTCTCATTTTCTCAAAAACATCGCCTGCGCAGGCATTTTCTCTTGTATGTATGATCCATATCACAAATAACATCTCATAAACTGAACTCATAATCTCATCTATGCGCCGTAGAAGGAGGCCTCCTTCCACGGACGCTGTGACCGGCCGAGAACTCTTTCAGCACACAGTCACCTATAGTGCACATCTGATCCTTGCCACTCTGGCACAAGATTGGAATTCTCAATCATCCTGCGAGTTCTAGCAAGGATACAAATTCGCTATAATAAGTTGGGAGCGACCCAACAACTTTTTCACTTTTACAGTTGGCTTGCCCAACAGCTTGATAGGATCCATACATAAAAACACAAACACTTTGGGCAGGTAATCATCTCATCATCATTTTTCAACAGAAAGCTTATAAATAAATACTTTTCATTTTGCAGAAAACAAAATAAATAAAATGGTTTTCGAGTAAAGCCCACCTGGCACGTAGCTTTTCACAGTTCCTTTCTAACGTTAATGATCGCATCGCGTTTCCTCTCTACGTAAGAAATTAATTTAGTACATCGGTCACGTTTTTTTCTAAAACGCCTAAGTCTAATAAGATTCAGGGATCTTTCTAATACGTCTTAGCGTGTCTAATCATCGTAAACTATATTTCTACTAGACGTATTCATCACTCTGATCATATACTAACGTATTTCAACGTTTTGACTTTAGTCAACATCCTTGACTCATATATATACATATATCGAATTATTCATATGTTTATCAATAAATTTTCATATAAATCGATTCTCAATCGATTTTCAATCTTACTAACATAAGTCTCGATTTTTCACGTTTTCCAACAATCATGCTCAATAATATACATAAATTGTAATATTCCAAAGAAACGAACATACGATTACGGTATTCTAAACCCGTAATTAGGGTTTTTCCCGAATATTCTTATCTTTATGACATCGAATTGTACTTCGATTCAGTGTCTATATAACTAATTCCTTTTATAATTCACTAAGGATTGTGAATTGCGGAATTGAAATTTATGAAATAATCGGTAGTATTATTTTAACGTCGACAGCGTATCGAGCGTCAAAGACTTTATGGAAATTTCGGCAGATGGGCCGAATTGAATTCCATATTATTTCCAATACTAAATGATATTTATTTATTTAGTAAGTATGAACTTCTGCGACCATTTTGAGATGAGTCGATTTTGAGCGTTTGAGGCGTTTTGAGCGTCAACGCGTCTGAGAGCGTTTTGAAAATGAGTTTAATGCTCAGAAAATTATGATAATTAATTTCCTATTACTAATTTATATAATTACAGTATTATTAATTATTTAAAATCAATTTTTGAGTTATTAAAACTCGATGACATCGAATGTTACTATTCGAAACCCTAGTTTGTGATTATGGTTTTTAACACATGAAATGATACCATTAAACTATCATATGGTATATAAACTATATATTATGATATATATGGATATTATTAAGCTTTAAAATCAAATTGGACCATAGAACTCGATGGTTTTAATATATAAATTTCGAAACCCTAAAATTTCGAAACTTAGGTTTTGTGCTTGAAATGTGCTATTATTTTATCCTATGATATTATTTAATATCTAAATCATATATTATGATATATATGTGTATATTTTGATCAAAATTGACATGAGTATCAATAATAGGTGTAATTTATATTTTTAATCCTATTTTTCAATAATCACTATCGGTAATTTCGAATTGTGCATATATTGTGGTTTAATTATTTTTATGACATGTATTATATATCTATGACCTATAATATGATTAATACAATGTATTATGTGTAACAAAAAAAATAAATCAGCCCTCTAGACCCCTTAATTACCGTCGACCACCCCTAGAGACAAGCATGGGATTCTCTTTTAAATTGGCCAATGCATGAAGAGCTCATTTAACACTCTTCAATCATCACTTATACTACTCCCAAGGGCTGCAGATTTTTGCCCCATTTTTGGGCTAAAAATCGAGAGGGAGAGAGAGAGATATCATAGGGAGACCCTTCCCATTCTTCACCTCTCCTATACACTCCATTACAACACTCTTAGAACCCACATTACTCTCCATCCTCTCCCATTTTCTGCTCCAAGAACCGAGCCAAGCTCCTCCCATTTTCGAAAGCTTCTCTTCTTCTTCTCCTTCCTTTCTTCTCCCCAAACCTTCATACCATACATTGTTCTTTGATTCTATACCATACCCAAGGTAAATGAGACACAAAAGCTTCGATTTTTATCATCATTGGTTCAAAAATTTCGAGCATGAGTATTTAATTATATATGGATGTTTTAGAATATATATATGTATATTTGTATGGTTTAAATGTTCTTATGGTTGAGTTATGGTTCATATAGTTTTCTTGATGATTTTTACTTACAAAGATATGAGCATATATGTTGAAATGAACATAGGTTATTATATATGACATGTTTTTAAGGATTTAGCATGTATAGGTAATTTTCGAACCATAGTGTATATGTTAATATTATTTTCGAAAATGTGTAAAAATGTTTTATGATGACCGAATGTTCTTAGTATGTTCTAAGCATGGATTATTGATCTATGATATGATTTAAGACTATGGTATGTTATTTAGAATTTTGGAAAACCCTAGGTAATTTTTATGATATTACCGTGAACTATTTTAATTGTACATTGGTGTATAATTTTTATTTCAAGCATGTATTGACTTTTTAATGCTTTAGAACCTTGATTACATGTTCTATGATTTATTTAGAATTTTTGAAAACCATATGCTATGATTTTAAATAGTACCGTGAGCTTATAAGTTGGATACCTTGGTGTATGATTTTATTTCAATCATGCAATGGTGTATTAATGCTTTAGTATATTGTTTATGTGTTGTATGAATTTGTTGGAATTTTTGGAAATCAAATGCTAATTTAAATCAAATAAACCGTGAGCTTCAAGCTCTTGAAGGTGATGATTTAATTAGTTTTGATAAATATTATGATGTTATATTAGTATACTATAGTGTATAAACATAGTATATAATTGTTGAAATTTTTGAAAACCAAAAACCATAAATAATCATAAAAGCCGAGAGCATTGAGCTCCATATGGTGATGATTTCAAATGGTTTTGGTTGATGTTATGATGTTACAATGTTATAGTATAATGTTTAATCATGTCATGAATTATTGGGAATTTTTAGAAATTGTTTGATAATTACTGGGTAATTATCTTGAAATTACCGTGAATATTACTATATATTGTTGAATGAAGGGTTATGATGAACTATAGGTTATATTTGTGACATATATTGATGTTGGGATATTATACTATGTGTATATCAATTTTGGGAATTTTTGGATAATTATTCCATATTTAATGGAATTACCGAATTATATATATATATATATATATTAATAAATGGCAAACAATATCATATGGATTTCATAAATTCATATTCTGGGCCATAGTGTATAATAATACACTATATTAATTTAGAAAAAATTTGAAAGTCATTTGGTAATTTTAAATTAATTATCGAGATTTTCGATAATTAATAAGGATTTTAAATCCTTTTTAATTCAGTTTATTAATAAAATATATGTCTAATTAATATTCTGGACATATTTGAATTTTATAAAATTTTATAAACATAGATTGCTATGTTTGAGACAAACGTTTATTTTATAACGTTTTAAATAAAAAATATACGTTTTTAATTATTAAAAGGATTATTAAATGCAAAATTATTTATAAGTCCTTTGATTTACGTGACAAATCAAGAAATGGGACTTTACGATTTTAATAGATCGAATTTCGATTTATAACGAAATAGTAAGAAATTACTATTTGAAAGTCAAAATTGTTGACTTGTTGACCAGTGTTGACTTCGTTGACTTTTTAAGTCAAACATACGATTACACGATTGATAAATACGTCAGTACGCATATGATATACTAATTGAGTATGATACCTCATTAGTAAGAAAAGATTTCACAAATGAAATCCGTATATCGAAAAACGTACTTATACGTTGAACGTATCTCGAGGAATGAGAACAATTCAATTATATACGTATTGGAAACGTATTGAATTCATTAAGGAATTCAGTTCACCCCGATCTCAGATATCGAAGTTTATCTTAGCTTTTGAAAGTCTCGAGAGACTTGAGCGACGTACTAAAGCCTCGCTTTTTCGTAAAGGTGTGGACGCAAACGCGGCAACTGGATACTGACGTACGAACAAACCTAGGA
Source organism: Salvia rosmarinus (assembly GCA_036937905.1). Lineage (NCBI taxonomy): Eukaryota > Viridiplantae > Streptophyta > Magnoliopsida > Lamiales > Lamiaceae > Salvia > Salvia rosmarinus. The sequence continues at coordinate 41,840,570 of CM072822.1, read as the reverse complement.
CTCAAATTACAACGGACCATAGTCCAGGTGGGCTTCTTATCTTCAAAATGTGGGCCCTTTTCTTACCCCACTAAGATGTGATTTTACTGTTCTTCAAAAATGAGTTTCTTTACAATTCTTATTCTATAACTGTTGACAAATGTTTATCTGACACCGCAAAAATATTCATTTTGTGTATGGATCCTATCTCATTTGCCGGGTAGGGCTGTGGCGATGTTGGAACTTTATTATAACGAGTTATGTCATTTGGGTCGCACCCAACCTTTTAAATGTCGGGTCTGTGCGGATGATAAATGCCCTGCTAGGATTGGCGTGAAGGTTGGAACTATATGCTATGTTAACATATGCTTGTGAGAGCGATTGTGTGTTTGTGATGGGATTACGGCCGGTCACGGCATCGTAGATGGGAGGCCTCCCTCTCGACGTTTAATTTTTAATACTGTTATGAATTGTTACTATGAGATCTGGACCATACACACCAAGAAAATGCTCGGCCGAGCTATGTTTATGAGCGAAAATGTTTTAGTAAGCCAAGGCATTTCAACTAAAACCCTTGTGACTTACTACGATATTGCGCGTAATCTTATATCAAACGTTTTCGGCATGAGTCCACTAAGTGCAATTTCTTGTACTTAGCCCTGCATGTTTGTTTATAAATGTGCAGGTTGAGCTTCGATGATGGTGATGGGGAATGTGTTGAGGAGTTCGGTGTCCTTGACCAATTTATCTAGAATTTGTGGTTTTCACATTGAATGCATATCATCATATATGTATTCACACACTTTCCGCTGCTACACTCTGAACTCGTTTATTATGCTTTAATGTTATGAACTATTGAGGTCCATCGGACCATGGTTAAGATTTTGGGGTCTGATGGCCTAACCCTTTGAATCGTTATGACATTATCTTATATTATGTTCGAGCATGCTAGTTTATTGTTGTTATGCATCTTTATTTTAGCCGTGTAACCCCTAAAATACTACTCCTAGTATTAGTCGTCCTCCAGTCCGGGTCGTCCGGAGTGGGCTCGTGACATAAATATGATTCAATTCACACATAGCACTTTACTTTCGACCTTTCGTCACTTAATAAAATATTTTGACGTAAACATAATATTTCTCGTTCTAAAAATCACATAAAATCATAGTATGTCTAAAAAACATTTTAGAACATATTATGTGATTATACCTCATAAAATAAATTTATATCATTAATACCTATAACTTAATGTTTTCGGTAATTATGGAATATTATTCTATACTTGTGCATAAATTCTCATAAATTCACATAACACACTATATTAACATAGGATCAATAATATGTAATGATATTGATCATAGAAAAATTGTACATCATTAAATTTTATTCTATAGTATTCGATAATTTTGAAAAATATACTAAACATTTTTCAAAAATTCCAATTAAATCACATAACACATAATCACCACCATATATCATCACTATAACATAATTTTCATCAATTATGAATTTCTCATTAAAATAGCCTAAGGTCATATTTTCGAAAATATGACTTAGGTCAAATTAATTTTTTTAAAACTCCAATAAATTCATATAACACTATATTATGAATCTTCATCATTAATATGCTATAATTTTATTAAACCATGAATTATATCTCATCATATATTTTTTTCCAAACTTTTGGTAATTTTAAATATATATACTATTGTTTTCCGAAAATTTCACATAAAATCATATAAGCATATTTAATATCATAGATCATCATTTCATGCTCAAATCAACAATTAAAAATCATAATCATCAACATATGGTACTCCCAGGTTTTCGGTCAACACATAATTTTTATAATCATGCTTAATTTTGTATTAAAATCATAATACATGCTTAGAAACATCATATAAACATAATTTTTAAACAACTTAGGATAAGAACATAAATTCCTAAAATTTCATCATAAATGAACTAAGCTTATAACATAAGATTTAATGGATGAAATTCAAAAATTTAAACGTATATATAAAGTTCGTACAATTTCTAACCTTTTAATCGGAGTCGATTATTGGCGGCAACGTTTTTCTATCTAAAGTTTTGGGAAAGAATGTGATGAACTCTCCCTCAATTTTTCTCTGACATTTTCGGTACTAAGGAAGCAAAATGGAAGCAATTTGGACCTTATGTCGTATTTATAGACTTTTACCAAGTGTACATAAAATATCTAATTAAATCACATAATTACTTGTTACAAAATGTCAAAGTTTTCGGCCACCTAGTGGCACAAGGGAACAAGGATTTTATCCTATCTCATTATAAATTATCAAGTCATCTTTTCATGTAATTAGTGTATGCCACCTTTATTGACATTATTTCCAACAATTTGCATAAGTCTTAGTTTTTATCTATGAGTGTTTCGGCCAACTAGGAGGTGTAAGACAAAAATCTTACTTAATTATATCTTAATACATCATATTATACAATAATTAATGCAAGTCATTCTCATTTCCTATCTTTTTCTAAAAAGAAGAAAAATCAACACTTATTCATGGTATGTATAAGCTACGGCTATTTCAAAAATGGAAGAGAATTTCATTTTGTCTTATACTAGTATTTAATGAAGCATATGTGTCATTATCATGTATAATCCAATGATAATACTTTAGGAAAAATCAACTTTGAAAAGTCAAAAATATACACATGATATTTTCAACATGTTCACACTTAATTTTTCTAACATTTCACCTACTACCAAACAAATTCCATAGTTACTTGTTCAAATTGCTAACTTACTCTATATTATCACTTTAAAAATATCCTAGCATTATAATTATATCATCTCATTAATAGGATCATAATATTAGCTTCTAAAGTCAATATTTTTGGCACTTTTGCCTACAAGTGGCCTCCCACTTGTATAAATCATAATATACCTTGTTTTATACAATAATAATGTCTCACTATAATAATTAATTCATAGGATCATCAAAAGATAAGGATTTAATTCACTTTTCACTTAATAATGCAATTTTCGGCACCCTCATAGCATAATTGCTACATTTTATTTTCTTGCAATTAATAGATATATATGACATAATATATGTCCTAGATAATATAATAAATCATAGGAAAAATTATTAAAATAATCCCATGTCATAAACTTATTATTTTCGAACAAACTTTGAAAATAGGAAACAATTATCCTTAATTGTTCCTTAATTCTCTAGCATTATTTTAATGCTAAATAATGCTCTTATTACATAAAATAATCATAGAAATTTAAATAATATAATTCCTTGATCGTTATACTACGTTTTCGAATCGTCTCTAAACGTTGACGTTCAAAACGTCTCAAACTGATACTAATCGTATCATCTCTAAAATATTCGAAATAAAGACTTATTCACTTTATTTATTCCTATAATAATAAGAAATACAAATTCTGAGCTTCGATGCTAAAAATATTGTAAGATTTAACTATCGAATTTAACCGACGTTAGAATAATACTTTCGAAGGAATAATATAAACTATATTCCTTATTTCACCAATCATTAGTGAATATGATGTAATTAGCCTTGTATAAAGGATAGTCGAAATTAAGTTTCGATAATTCACTATTTCGATTACAGGAATAAAACCCTAATTAGCGATTTTATTATCGATTTGGCGTTCAAAACTCGGGGTATTACATTCTACCCCTTAAAAGAAATTTCGTCCCGAAATTTCCATATCTTAGGACAGTATGGGGAACCTTCTTATCATAAGATTTCTCAAGTTCTCAAGTGGCTTTCTCTTGTCCATGGGTTCCTCATTGGATGTTTACCCAGGTTGTACACTTAATTCTTAATCATTGAATATTACGATCCAAATAGTCGCAGGTTCTTTCTCATCACTCATATCTTGGTTCAAGAATAATATCATAATGATGAATCACGTGTTCTGAATCATACACGCACTTTCTTAACTATACCACGTGGAAATATTCTGTACATTCCCCAGACTTGGTGGAAGTACCAATCTATAGGTTACTGGGTCTATCATTTCTAGGATCTCATAAGGTCCTAGTGTAATACCCCGTCCTTTTTAAGCTTCAGGTTTGTATGGCACATTTTTCGAGAAAGGTCAAAAGGTTGACTCTTTGTTTCGGTGATACGATCGTCACGAAACCTCAGCGTTGTGAAGAGTGTCTTATGACGAATTCATAGACACTAAGTATGCAGTTTTCGACCACCCACGGGTTCGCACTCAGGGAAGTTATCAAAAATCGGACTTTTCATGGGTCTTTAAAAGCATATCTTGTTTATAGTCGTTGTGTCAGGTATTTTATTTCGTGTCCATGGGTACTAAGTTTGCTAAATTTGAGTCCGTTTGCAAAAGTTGCGTCTTTTGAGTTTTCGAAAAGGACGCTTCATGAAGCATTTGTGCAGACCGCTTTCCTATAAATAGGAGGCTAGGGCCTTCATTTTCAACGCTCATTTTCTTCGTCTCTCGTGTTTACGGAAGAGCCGAGCAGCTCCATGTACGCTGCTGGAAGTCACTGGAGAAGTGGGGATCTAGCCGGGAGGCTCGGCAAGGCACCATTGCGTGCCGCCGCCACCACCGCCGATCGACCCTCCCGGCAGCCTCTTTTTCTTCTTTTTTCCTTTTCTTGTTTTGATTCCTCCTTTAGTAGATCGTATAGCATAGAACTCGTGGATTCTAAAGGACGGGCGGAAACGGCCGAGGTCGCCATTTCGCCAAACCACCTCCGCCGCCGATTCGCCGCCGTGAGCACCGGTTGTCGCCGTTTGGTGGCCGGCCGACGGGCCACTTCGCTATGGGTCCTTTAGTTTTGAGTTCGGGCTAAGCATTCCACTAAAGTACCGATTCGTTTTTCGCTTTTCGCGTTTCGCATGTCGGGATGTTTTCCGTTGATTCGAGTTTTCTAAAGGAAGTACATGCCCGGGTTATCAATTTTCAACGTAGTTTGTCATTCCATGTTCGATCGTTATGCATATTGCTTATGTTTCCATTTTCATGCATCGATTTTAGATGGTTTATCCTAGATCTGAGGATAGGCATCGATTTTTGAAGCTTTTTCGCTACTAAGATTTGAGTCAACTTGCATGCATGCATATTTCGAAAGTACCCTATTATAGGTCTTGATGCCTCGAATATATTTCCTTCTCAGATCGAGTTGATTTGAAAACCGGAGAGTGCCAAATGTGGGATCGAAGTCGAAAACCCTAGTTTTCTACGATCTTCGTTTGGATCACGATGTTGCTTTGCTTTTGTGGGTGTAACCCCAAAAGTTGTTCCGTCTTGTTACTGTGTACCTACCGGTCGATCGGTGAAGTCATCGGATCCGTAGATATCTCCCGATTGATGTTTTAAATCTGCTCGTGTGGGTTATATATACTTATTTTGAGTTATTTACTCGATATTTCAAAATAAAACATGTGAGCCGTAAATTATTTTTGTGAAGTTACATCGTTCTCCGATCCGAGATGTGGTTCTATTGTGATTGTGCGGATCTCTATTCGTGGGTTGATCACCATCTCGAGTATTGATCGTGAGGAATAGACCCCAACACGTGGTTATGGTTCGAGGGGATAGACCACGGAAGTTCACACGAAATGGTAATGAGGTGGTTATGGTTCGACGGATTTGACCTCAAGTCCACACCGAGTTAGTCGGCCGGATACGCCCGCATGGGCTGTTGGATATGTTCCGGCCGAGATATTGTGGGCTGGCTAGATATGTTCCGGCGAATGAATGAGATGTGATGGGTGGCAGGATACGTTCCGAGCCGTGGTTCTATGATGAGAACAACAGTAATAACGGATCGTATCGAAAAATGAAATATCTATTTTGCTTACTTAGTAGTGGATTTACGCTTTAAAACCTTCTAAGGTAAGTGCTCAACACGGCATCATGATTCTTTTGATTTATGATAAACCCCAACCGAGTGCGCTAGTACTCACCCCAAACTCTTTTCAATTCTTTTCACTGTATGGAGGAGGGTCGACGGGCGACGCGAGGGGTGGAGCTGCGGGTTCTTCATGCTATGCTTCCAATGATGTCAGGTTATATACGTATTCGATGTTGATGTATTCTTGTCCCTTATTTTGCTTTCCTCGATGGGAACAAGTCGCTATTATGTTATTATGTTGTGAGTCTCGATATGAGCATGCTATGTGGTTGACCGGTCTAGTCAACAGGGTGTAATGCTATTTTGCTTCCTTGCATTACTTATTATAAACCAAGATCATGTTTCATTGAGGTTATGGTATCGATATTATTCTGTTGGTGGATTGTTTGCGCACCCTCCCTTCGTGATTTGTCCTAGCTATAGATGAGATGTCGCCCGATTTCATGGTCACATCTTCTTATCGTATGTTATATGTGTCCCCTTCTTCCCCGCTTAACCCCCACCCTAATCACACCCCGACATCCGTGCCTTCCTCGGAATTGGGGCGTGTGAATTGGTATCGTAGTATTGTTCTCGCCCCGACATCTATTTGTTATCCGATACCGCCTTGGTATCGCAGCGCTTTTCCGGCATGGGTATCAAAATTTCGATATCAAGGCAGTTCATTTGCTTTATATCACGTACATTCTTGAAATCGAGTGTTTAGAACTTGTTCTTCTAAACTGCTTATCGTGTACTGTACTACCCTCACCATCGTCAGCCGCCTCCTTTAAAAAGGGACGAGGTATGTGTTTATTTGTCGATGCTTTATGTGATTACGTGATGATTGATATGATCTTGGTTTCATGTGTTTTGGCTCGTAAGAGTTTACGTGATGTAAACGTGATGTGGATGAGATATGGTTCGATGGTGATGTGGACGTGGAAGTGATTGTGATATGGGAACCATTGATGTGGTATGATGTGATTGATATGATCATGAATGGATGATGTGAATCTATGTGTTTACATAGAAATATGTTGTTGATTGAAAATCTTGTTTATATTGATAAACCAGTTCTTGTAAGTGAATCATGTAATTGTTTACGTGATTATTGTTATCTATATCGATGTTGATATGTGTTGGAAGTGAATATGTGTCTCAAGACATGATTACCCGTATGATCGCGTAAAAGGAAACGTGAATATTTGTTGTTATTTTGATGAAATAACATGTAGGTTTATGGATATTCAAAGGGCCCGCATAACGCGGTTAAGATCCCTGTGATGGATGAGCGATCCGTAAGTTCGTGGAATGTACCAGAATGTCCATGAGCCGTTGGGAGTGTTTCCGGGAGATTTGTTGGTTTGTGGAGAAAGATTCGAGATAGTGGAATGGTATCCGAGCACGAGGCTTACTATCGGATGACGTAAAGGCTACCGACAGTGTTGGCAACCATGGGCAAGAAGGCAAGGTACGTGATGTTCCGTCGATCCTATCACCGCATTAATCTTACCGATTTCAAAGAGTTCGCCGCTCGAGTGTGGAGACAAGTGGACCGATCATCGAGGCATACCATCCGAGGCGTATGTGATAGCGATGCATGTTCGAGGGCCGATCCGTATTGATGACGAGATGACGTTCTCGAAGAGCCTTTGGGAGAGCAACCATCGCAGACGATCGCCAGCTCATCGTGATACTCCAGCCACTACACCTCCATCTACGATCCTCACCTTCGCATGCACTGTGAATGATTTTCGTGCGGGACCTCCCTGTAGAGAGATTGTCCATCCCGGCGGTGTGGAAGAGCCCTGTGATCGTAATCTTCATGCCACCGAACAAGATCAGTTGGCCTCCCGGAAGGAGATTCTGGCGAGGAGGATAAGACCCGGAGGAGGACAATGAGGATAGTGAGGATTTAGAGGACCCGTGATCCGTGATAGCGATGACTCGATGAGGTTGAGCACGTTGAGGAAGCGGCAAGCGCCGAGACTCGAACCCAGAACAAGATTCACCGAGACTCAAAGCGATCGTGGCACACTGATCGGATCATACCCACGAGACTTGCTTCCATGCAGATCGCTTTAAGCCGGCGGCCAATTCAAGCCCCGATAGGAAGGGAGAGAGGATGAGGAAAGGCGTAATGGAACCATTGAAACGACCGAGAGTAGGGACGGATATGGATTACGAGATCCGGGTAGTCGGTGTATACAGGTCACCGCAGAGTCCGCTTTAAGCATGGACAGAGCGGCATCTTTTGCAATGACCCTGAGTCGATTCTTTGCTCATATCTCGACCTTTTGACCGACATACCGATCTTGTATTTTGACAGCCCTTTATGAACAATACTGATACTAACGCTATCTATGACAGGATGTTTATGTTTGATGCTTATATGTGATATGAGCTATGCCATGATAATATATGATCTATGTGATGTGTGATGATGATGTAATGTGAAATGCATAACGATGATGTGTTGGCAGATTGCATGTTTATATGTGATCGTAATATGTGGCATATGTGATGATATGTGGTTATGGGTGATGATATATGTTATGCGATGATACCCGGTTATCTATGCGAAAGTGTTTCTAATGTTTCAAATGTCGGTACAGAATGCCGAGAACAAGGAATCGAGAAACAATAACGTGGAAGAAGCCCAAGAACCACCTTTGGTTGGCATGCGATCGAGAGTTTTCGCAGTGTAATCCCCACGCTCGACGGTCTCGACAAACCGATCGACGCCGAGAACCGGATACCATCCACCGAAAGGATCTTTGAATACATCGGTCAAGAAGGTGAGAAGGTCAATTGCGCGATCTTTCGCCTAACCGATGAGGCTGATTTCGTGGGAACTGTGAGGAGGACCCTAACACCGTGACAATGGGGAAGGTATACGGGAAAATTTCAAGGAAGAACTCATGGAAAGTATGTGCCCGGCGCTTATAAAGAGAAGGCGAAACGAGTTCGTGAATCTTCATCAGGAGAAGGACGATCACCGAGTACGATCGCTCGCTCAATCGCTCGTCAAGTTATGCCACGCACTGGTCGGCACCGAGGGTGTCGTAAGGCATAGTTCAGAGAGGACTTCGACCGAAAATCGACTTCGCTCGTTAGTCCGTGAGATATGACGATGCTAGCCCTCGAACCGGGCTTTAAACATTGAGTCAATGTTGCCCTGAGAGAATGATGCCACCCGACAGCCACCGACTGAGGAAAGAGGTAAGAGGAAATGGGAAGATCGAGGAAAGGCAATCAGTGTTCCAGGGAACCGAGCGGTCCAATGATTCCGAGGAATCTGGGTATTAGGAAAGAGAAAGGCAACTGGGAAGTAATTTCCAACCCATGCGGCAATGAGGCAAAGTGTGGAAAACCTTGGTGCCGTAAATGCCGGAGGAATCATTTGGGCGAGTGCGTGCAAGGTAACATCGAGTGTTATCGTTTTAGGAAGTTTGGACATTACGCCGAGATTGTCCATTAGAGGTCCCGGCAAAGGCAAAGAGCAAAGGAGACAAAGATCCAGCTCGCAGAGGTAAAACCAAGTCTGCCGAGGACAAACAACGGAGTAGGAGGTCACCCTAGGCCAAAGAAACCAAAGGCCATCGCAACAAGCAAGGGTGTACGCTTGAATCGCAGACCAAGCTCAAGCTCCGTGCAATCTTGCGGTATAATCCGGATGAGTGATATACGCCGCTTTGTTTGATACAGTGCCTCACATTCTTTCGCTTCGAAAATCGCGTGTGAGAGGTTGGGTTTGGTACCCAAGAAATCACAGTACCTCGAAATTAGCATCCCATCGGGAAGTGCTAATGGCAAAAGAGATATGCCCAACCGTGAGGTAGAAATCAGGAGCGTAAGGTCCTTGTCAATTTGCATGTCATCGAATGGAAGATTTCATGTCATCTTTGCATGGATTGGTTCGAAAAGCACGTGGCAACTATACGCTGTCTCGAGAGAAGTTGCTTTTCAACAGCCAAGGAGTGAAAGTTTGTTTCACGGCATAAGGATGGGTGTTTGCGTGCTCTATGATCTCAAAGACCAAGGCGGTGAGGATGATCGAGAGGAAGCTGTCAAACTTTCGTGAGTTTGACAGGCACGATGAACAGCAAAGCGATTGCAAGAGGAGCTGGGCAAAGTGTGAATATCCGAACGTGTTTCCGAGGACTTGCGTGTTTACCGATAGACAAGTGGAATTCACTATTGATCCGGAACCGTGAGCAGACCAAGATCAAAGGCACCGCATGTAACGGCACCTAAAGAATTGCAAGAACTGAAAGCGCAGTTGCAGGAGCTGTTGGATCTAGGTTTTATCCGACCTAGCGTGTCGCCGTGGGGAGCGCCAGTTCTGTTCGTCAAGAAGAAGGATGGGTCAATGCGGATGTGCATTGACTACAGAGAGCTAAATAAGCTAACGATCAAGAACATATATCCTCTTCCAAGGATCGACGATCTGTTTGACCAGCTCAAGGGAGCGAGTGTCTTCTCTAAGATCGATTTGAGGTCAGGCTACCATCAGCTGAAGATCAGGAAGGAGGACGCTATAAGACCGCGTTCGTAACGAGGTATGGGCACTACTAGTTCATCGTGATGCCGCTTTGGTTCGACCAACGCGCCAATGCCTTTCATGGATCCGATGAATCGAGTTTTCCATCAGTATCTGGATAGTTTCGTCTTTGTTTTTATCGATGATATACTCATCTATTCCAAGAATGCAGAGTTGCATAGAGAACACCTCCGCATCGCTCGAAACGTTACGAGCAGAGAGGTTGTACGCCAAGTATAGTAAGTGTGAGTTTTGCTCGGAGAAGTGATGTTCCTCGACACATCGTGTCGCAGAAGGAATAAAAGTCGACCCGAGCGAAGGTTGAAGAGCAAGTAATCGAAGGTTCCGACTAATGCTAATGAGGTTCAAGCTTTTAGGCTTGGCAGGTGATATTATAGACGCTTCATCAAAGGTTTTCGGGTTGGTAAGGCCGACGACGCAACCGCCGTGAAAGGGATCAAGTTTTCATGGTCCAAGCTCAGGAAACAAGTTTCCAAGAGTTGAAGAAGAAGCTAACAACCGCCCAAAGTGTTAGCCGCACTGGAAGGGAACGATGGGTTTGTGGTCTACACCGATGCATCCAAGCTTGGTTTAGGTTTTGGTCTTATGCAGAACGGAAGGTTATAGCTTACGCGCCTCGTCGGTTGAAACCGCGACGAGTTAAGCTACCCAACTCACGACCTGGAGTTAGCAGCAGTCATTCATGTGTTGAAGATTTGGAGGCACTATCTCTATGGAGTTAAGTGTGAGATCTTCACAGATCACAAGAGCCTCAAGTACTTCTTTGAACAAAAGGAGCTGAACATGAGGCAAAGGAGACGGCTAGAGTTGGTAAAGGATTATGATTGCTCTATCGCCTATCACCCGAGAAAGCCAATGTCGTAGCAGATGCCCTTAGTCGCAAGTCGAGAGCAAGTTGGATATCTTTCACGCAAGAGAAAGAGATTATTCGAGATTTTGAGAAGCTCACCGAAGTGATTCACCCACCGGAATCAAGTAAGGATTCGTCGCACCGACAAATGAACCGACCGAGAGAAGCCATCGTGAGCGCAACGGAGAGACGAGTTCTTGGAAAGGATGCGTTTGAAAGCAAGGCTAGAAGATAGCAAGGATTCACTAAGCGAGAGATAACGCTATTATTCCGAGGAAGGTTATGTGTGCCACCAATAGGGAATTGAGAGATAAGATCATGAGTGAAGCTCATGAGGCACCATATACTGACTCATCCTAGAAGCACCAAAATGTACAGAGACCTTAAGAGGAACTTTTGGTGGGAAGAAATGAAAAGGATGTAGCCGCTGTTTGTGGAACGTTGTTTCGCTTTTCAAAGAAGTGAAAGTCAGGCACCAACGTCCGTCAGTTTGTTGCAACCGCTACCAATCCCGAGTGGAAAAGGATCATATCGTTATGGATTTTGTGGTGAGTTTTCCAAGGTCAGCGCGAGGAAACACCGCTATATGGGTTGTCGTCGATAGACTGACGAAGTCAGCTCATTTCTTACCGATTCGGATGATGTACGGGTTAGATAAGCTTGCTCAGCTTTACGTTAGAGAAATCGTACGGTTACATGGTGTGCCGGTATCGATTACATCAGATCGTGACCCGAGGTTCACGTCAAGGTTTTGGAGAAGTCTGCAGGAAGCCATGGGGACCAAGCTGAATCTCAGTACAGCTTTCCATCCTCAGACTGACGGTCAGTCGGAAAGGATGATTCAGGTCTTGGAAGATATGCTGCGAGCAGTCGTGGCCGATAGAGGAGGAAATTGGGAAGAGATACTACCTTTGGTGGAGTTTGCCTATAACAACAGTTATCAGGCCACCATAGGAATGGCTCCCTATGAAGCGTTGTACGGAAGGAAGTGTCGATCGCCACTTTATTGGGACGAAGTGGGCGAGAGAAAGATGTTAGGACCAGAGATGGTTCAACAGATGGTCGAGGTTATCGATCAGATCAAGCGAAGGATCAGGAAGCTCAGATGTGCGTAAGTCCCATGCGGATAAGCGCCGTGACGGATCTTCGGGCTCATGATCGAGATTGAGTTTTCCTAAGGTTTCCGACGAGAGGAGTCGCTCGCTTTGGGAAACGAGGTAAGTCTGCGATCGAGGTTCGCTGGACCTTCAAGTTCTTGAGAGAATAGGCCCCGCTGCCATAGGTTAGCTTTGCCACCCAGCATCGGAGATGTGCACGACGTGTTTCACGCTTCTCGCCTGAGAAAGTACGTGTTCGACCCAAAACACGTGATCAAGCATGACCAAGTGGTTCTTGCTCCGGATCCGAGTTACGAGGAGACCGGTGGTCGTTTTGGAACCAGAAGTTAAAGAGTTGAGGAACAAGCGATTCACTGGTGAAAGTGTTGTGGAATCACCATGGCGAAGAGGAAGGCTACGTGGGAGTTGGAAGACAAGTTCGTGGCTCAAGACTCGAGTTGTTTTCTCCACGTGTTTGAAATTTCGGATGAAATTTTTCTAAGGAGGAGGATGTAATACCCGTCCTTTTAAGCATCGTGTTTGCATGGCACGTTTTTGAAAGTACATGCACGGGTTATCCATTTTCAACGTAGTTTGTCATTCCATGTTCATCGTTATGCATATTGCTTATGTTTCCATTTTCATGCATCGATTTTGGACGGTTTATCCTAGATCCGGGATAGGCATCGATTTTTGAAGCTTCTTCGCTGCTAAGATTTGAGTCAACTTGCATGCATGCATATTTGAAAGTACCCTATTATAGGTCTTGATGCCCGAATATATTTCCCTTCGAATCGAGTTGATTTGAAAACCCGAGAGTGCCAATGTGGGATCGAAGTCGAAACCCTAGTTTTCTACGATCTTCGTTTGATCACGATGTTGCTTTGCTTTGTGGGATGTAACCCCAAAAGTTTTTCCGCCTTGTTACCGTGTACCTACCATTGCAATCGGTGAAGTCATCGGATCCGTAGATATCTCCCGTTGACGTTTTCTGCTCAGTTGGGTTATATATGCTTATTTTCGAGTTATTTACTCGATATTTCAAAATAAAACATGTGAGCCGAAATGTTTTGGTGAAGTTATTATCGTTCTCGATCCGAGATGTGGTTCTATTGTGATTGTGCACGGATCTCTATTCGGTGGGTTGATCACAATCCGAGTATTGATCGAAGGGATAGACCCCAACACGTGGTTATGGTTCGAGGGATAGACCCCTAAGTCCACACGAAATGGTAATGAGGTGGTTATGGTTCGACGGGATTTGATCCTCAAGTCCACACCGAGTTAGCCATTTGGATACGCTCCGCATGGGTCGACCGGATATGTTCCAAGCCGAGATATTGTGGGCTTGCCGGATATGTTCCAGCCGAATGAATGAGATGTGATGGGCTGGCGGGGATACGCTCCAAGCCGTGGTTCTATAATGAGAACAACGAAGAATAACGGATCGTATCGAAAACTAAAATCTATTTTGCTTACTTAGAAGTGGATTTATGTTTTAAAACCTTCTAAGGTAAGTGCTCGAACACGGCATCATGATTCTTTTGATTTATGATAAAACCCCAACCGAGTGCGCTAGTACTCACCCGAACTCTTTTCAAATCTTTTCACGTATGGAGGAGGGCTGGGACGGCGACGAGAGGTGGAACCCGGGTTCTTCATGCTATGCTTCCGCGATGTTGTGTTATATACGTATTCTGATGTTGATGTATTCTTGTCCCTTATTTTGCTTTCTGATTGGGAACAAGATTTGCTATTATGTTATTATGCTGTGAGTCTCTCGATATGAGCATGCTATGTGGTTGACCGGTCTAGTGAACAGGGTGTAATGCTATTTTGCTTCCTTGCATTACTTATTATAAACCAAGATCATGTTTCATTGAGGTTATGGTATCGATATTATTCTGTTGGTGGATTGTTTTGCATCTCCCTTTCGTGATATGTCCTAGTTATAGAGCAGAATCGCCCGATTTCATGGTCACATCTTCTTATCGTGTATGTTATATGTATCCCCCCTTCTTCCCCACTTCTTAACCCCCACCCCTAATCACACCCCGGCATCCGTGCCTTCCCTTGGGAATTGGGGCGTGACACCTAGTAAAACGTGATCTCAACATACCTTTTTCTCCGATCATTATTATTCCTTTTACTGGAGAAATTTTGAGAAAAACTTTATCTCTCCATTCAAAATACAGTTCATATCTACGCATATCAGTGTAAGACTTTTGTCTATCATAAGCTTCTTTTATTCTTTGCCAAACTTGGCAAACATCTTAATCATTTCACTCACAAAATCAACTTTAAAACTTTCCTCTTACTTTCATCATCACCCTAAAGAGGTGATCGACACTTTCTTTCGTACTATACCTCATATGGGCTATATTGATCGCTTTTGTGACTATTGTCGCAGTGATCTTAAGAAATGGAAGTCGATTTAATTTGTACTTCATCTCGACATTAATGTCCTCAACATATTTTAAAGCTGCTCATATCGCTCTTTCCAACTGCTCATTTGTCTCGTGAGCGAGAATTATGCTAAAGTTCAATTTCGTGTCGAACTCTTTTGTAAGCTAATCCAAAATCTAGAAGCAAATTTAGAACCTCTTTCAGATATGATAGATTTTGGTATTCATATAATGTACGATCTCTTTTATGTAAAACTTGAACTAACTTATTAGATCCAGGAGTAATTCGCATAGGCAGAAAATAAGTTCTTATAGTAAATCGATCCACTACTACCCATATAGCAGTGTTACCTTTTTCGGCTTTAACATTTTTCCTTTGTTCTTCTATTATCCTTTTCCTTAAATCAGGCGTCAGAGTGAGTGTAGCAATACAACTCATGATTGTCTCGGGTTACTCCACTATTTCTATCTTTATTTTCTCAAATCCTTCAACTAGTTTCTATTCTCTTGTTAAGAGATATCTTGATTTGATTGACTTTTACAACTCAAGGCATCGCTACTATGGGTGCCTTTCCTATTCGATATCTTATACCACGCTTGTAGTCCTTTACTAATTCGAGCCATCCGTCTTACCTCATGTTCAACTCTTTTGCTCAAGAAGTACTTCAAACTTCTTTGATTGGTGAAGATCTCACACCTTACTTCATAAAGGTGATGTCTCCAAAACTTAATACGTGTATGTTCTCGTCGCTAGTTCTAAGTCGTGAGTTGGGTAGTTCCATTCATGTGGTCTAAGTTGTTGTAATACATAGGCTAACACTTTTCTCTCTTGCATTAACATACAATCTAATCCACTGTTGGAAGTTCACACCTTGCATTTATCAATCCAAGTAAACTTTATTCCTTTTTGAGTAGTCATTTCGTTGGCCTTGCTATCTTAGAGAATCATTCTATTAATTTTGTTTGGTATGATTTTGTGATGATTCTTGGTATTGTTTTACATGTCATTTTCTATGGTTTGTTCTATTTATGTCGTTGGTTCGATTAATATTTATCGATTCGGACTTACTTCGTTCGCTTCGATGTTTTGTAGGAAAACGGCAGAAAATAGGATGAATTGATCCGCCAAGAATCAAATATATCAAGAGCATCTCGACGAGGAGTTCATAGGCTTAAAGGATCGAAAATCGGAGTTCAAACGAGGAAGAACGAGCGACACGTCAAGGTCGCGCACGAGCGCCCGAGCACCCACACGCCGCGACGCGTGCGAGCGCCCCGCCGCGCGCCCGCGCCCAAGCCTCGCAGACAACCAGCGGCACCGCAGCGAGCGCTGCTCGACTTACCTTGCACGCCGGATTGAGCGCGGCCACCTACCGCGCCCTGCCTCGTTGAGCTCCATTGCACGCCGCACGCCAGATGCCACCCCAGACGCCCGGCGCCTGCCGAGAGGCCGCCGCTGTTCCACCCGAGAGCCCAGCCAGCGCCTGCAGCCTCACTCGCCCAGACTCGCCGCGCGTCCATCGGCGCTGGTTGCGCAGCGCCCGCACACCCCCTGGCCATTCGTTCCGCGCTCCAACAAGACGCTATGCGTTTTCCTCGACGCCGCCTTTCCACCTGGGCCAGGCCTCGGCGCGAGCCCTCCTTCCAGCGCCCGCTGCTCACGCTACGACCTCCACCCAGCTCTAGCTTCCCAACCGACGCCGAACCCCGCCCACTGGAAGCGCCCGTCGCGCTAGACCCCAAACCGGCGCAAGATGCCCGGCTCACGCCGTCGGTAGCACTTCAATCGACGCTCAAGTGCGAGCGCGTTCTCCATCTTCAACGCTGCTCAACCGTAACGCTAGCTCATTTGTGAGATGTAACTTTTTTCATCGGCGCTCACTTTGAACCGGCGTTCACTTTCAAGTCGAACGTCAACGAACATTATTTCATCCGCGCCACATTCATTTAATATAAATATACGCTTAGGGTTGAGTGCGTGGTCCGCAGCTTAGTTCTTCGATTTTAGTTCGATTTTTCTTTGGCGCGACGCGGTTTCTTTTCACCATGTATTCTTCCGGAGCAATTCCTCAGGCAACATAACAGATACAAGTCTTGTTTTAATTCCTGTTTTCTGTTTCATCATTTGAATATTTAAATTATCAATTTATGCTTTGGATTATCAGTTCTTGTGGAATCAATTTCATAGTGTTTGGTTTGATGATTTATGTTGAATTCAATTCCATAGTGACAGTGGATTGGATTTTCATGTTCCGTTGATTTAATTTGCTTAATGATTTCTTGCTTTCGATTATTTCAAGTTCTTGTTGGATGATTGATAGTTATTGTTTATGTGCAATTAGATTTAGATTCGGATCGACAAACCCTATGAATAATAGAATTGCATATGCTTTTGTTTATCGCTTTGATTTATCGCTTTCATAGTTCACCTAGGGATTGACAACCCTAGTTTAGATTTATTGCTTTATTAGTTTAGCTCGGGATTGACAACCCCTAGCTTAGGATGCTATTTAATTTTCCGTATTTCATTTCTTGCATGTTCAACCCTCGTTGGCATTAGAATATTTAGATTTAATTGCTTTACGTGCACGACACTAACAATAGCCTGTCAAGTTTTCCTTGAGAGACGACTCGTGTTAACTTATCACGCCACGATTACCTAAATGCGATTGCATAGTAATTTGAGTGTGTTTTTAGCTCCATCAAATTTCTAATAGTAACCAACAAATTTTAAGAAACTCCAAATTTAGTTGTTGGGTCGTTGGCGAGTTCTATCCTCGCACTGTTTTCAACCTTCACCGGATCTTTAATTTCTTTTGAAGACACAACGTGTCCAAGGAACATTATTTCCTTAAACCAAACTTCTCATTTACTAGACTTGGCAAGAAGTTATTCGGCTCTTAAGGTTTGTAGAACAGTCCTCAAGTGTTCCTTATGTCGTTTCTTCCTCTTTGAATAGATGAGGATATCATCTATGAAGACTAAGACAATTAGTCTGAGTAAGGATGTATCACTCGATTTCTTTGTGGTCCATACATATGGCTGGTGCATTTGTTAGTCCGAACGGCACGACTATAAACTCATAGTGGCCACATCTTGTTCGGAAAGCCATTTTGGGTACATTTTTAGCTCGTACCTTAAGTTGATTATAGTCCAATTGAGATCGGTTCTCGGGACTACTCTTGCTCTTTTCCACTGACCGAATACTCATTTATCCTCGGTAATGGATTATTCACTATTAATAATCAATGCACTTTCTTAATGGGCTATCTTTCTTCTTGACAAGCAAGCTGGGTGTTTCTTAAGGTGATACACCAGTCCGATGAAACTTAGATTCTCTGACTTTTAAATTTGAATCTTTGTTCCTCGGTTTCCTTGAAGCCATTCGATAAAAGTACTTTTGAAATGGTTTAATAATGGTTCTAAATTGATAGTGAAACTCTAGCCGCCATCGTGGAAATCTTGGTAATTTGTTGGAAAACGTAGAAAATTCTTGAACAATTTTCCACCTCCCGACCTTTATTTCGCTTTTCTCTCTATTTAGATAAACAATGAATGCTTGACATCCCCTCTTGTTTATTATTCTCTTTGTTTGGAGTGTGGATACGATTGAATTTCCTTTCCCACGTGATTCCATAGAAACTCGTAGCTTCTTTGGTTTAATTTTAATTTCTTTGATCATATGATGTTTATATTCATTCCTAAGCATATAATTAAGCTCAATTCAACTAAATCATATCATATCATTCATATACAAAATTTAGAGTTCATATATGATTCTTTAATTTTTCAACTTCATGAATTTAAAAATTAAAACCATAGCATATGTTAATTAAGCTTCATAAACATAATTAATTCAATAAACATAACAAATATTAAACAAATCAATCATAATCAACACTTCATAATTTTCGAAAACCCTAGCAATATAAAAGATCATATATATCAGTTTAAATCACAAAAACTTAGGTTAAATGAAGTAATTACCTTCTTTGGATTGATTTGCCACTAATTTCACACTAAAATATGGATTTAAAAGTGAAAATTAAAATTTGTGTGTGCGTACTTGTGTGTGTGCCGAAAGTTGAGGGAGAATGGATGTTGAGATGATATATTATGTGTATATATTTCTAGAAGTTTATATGTGTAATTAAATGTGAATTTAAATTTCATTTCATTAGTATTTTGCACTAATTTCAATAATTTATACTTATACCTCAAATTTTACTAAGGTTATACCTTAGTATAATTTAATTAATAGAACTATATTTCTAATAATTAATAAAATCTAAAAAAATTTATATCCATGATTGAAATTAAATTCATGTAACATAATTTAAATTCTTTCATATGTTAAAATTCAACTAATTATATTCATGCTTCTTAATTTTCGAAAATCATACCAAATAACTCTTTTATCACTAAATATTAATAAAATAAATTTATTCAAGAAAATTAATAGCTTGAACCATAATTTATTTTATTTTATAAGAAAATTTCCACATAAAAATAATTAATGCATTCCATAGCATAATTTCTATTTAATAGCATTTTCATTCAACACACATTCATAATCACAAAATTCAAATTTTATCATAATAAAACTCATTTCTAAATATTCTCTAAGTTTTCAAATCACATATTCTTCAATTAAGAAATAATCGAATTTCTATCGATTAATAATCCATTATATACCTCTTTATACATTTCTATGAATTAAATGACTTTTAAGCCCCTAATTATAATTAATCAGGCTTTATTTAATACTATAAGATTTTCGGGTTACTACATTCCCTCCCCCTTAAAAAAAAATTCGTCCCCGAAATTTAGTACCTTGTTAAATAAATCGGGGTACTTCTCTTTCAACTGTTCTTCTAGTTCCCACGTCACCTCTTCTGGACCATGATGTTTCCATTGAACTTTCACTAAAGGAATAACTTTATCCTTAACTTTTGTTCTTTCCGGTCTAGAATGCATTCACGTTTCTCCTCATAGCTCAAATCGGCATCGGGAACTATTTCATCATAATGAAGGATGTGTTTTGGGTCATACACATACTTTCTGAGTTGAGAGACGTGGAAGACATTGTGTACGTTAGCGAAATTATGTGGCAACGCTAACCTATAAGCCACTGGCCCAATTTGTTCCAATACTTCATAAGGTCCAATGAATCGTGGCTTGAGTTTCCCTTTTATGCCAAAACGATGAACTCATTTAGTTGGAGAAACTTTGAGAAAAACTTTGTCTCCTACCTCGAAATTCAATTACATGCGGCGATTATCGCGTAAGATTTACGCCATCTTGGGCTTCTTTCATTCTTTTCTTTATCCGTCAGACTATCTCGGATCATTTCTTCTATCGCCTGGGGCGAGAATCTTTCTTTCTCCAACTTCATCCCGATGGCGGTGATCGCACTTCGCCATATAGCGCTTCGTGGGAGCCATGTTGATTGTAGCTTGTAACTTTTAATATAGCGAATTCGATCAATATGTAACTGCTCCCATTGATCTCCCGATCTAGCACCACCGTTTCGATCATGTCTTCCGGTGTTTGAATCGCCTCTCGGTTTGACCATCCGTCTCGAGGACGAAAAGCGATACTAAAATTTAATCGAGTACCCAATTCTTTTGAAAGGTCGTCCAAAACCGTGAGGTGAATTTGGTATCACGATCAGATGTAATTGATATCGGCACTCCATGCAAGCGAACGATTTCTCGAACGTAGATTTGTGCTAACTTATTTGCTCCGTATGTTACTGAAATTGGAATGAAATGTGCACTTTTGGTTAATCGATCAATGATTACCCAGATAGCAGTGTTTCCTCGTCTAGACTTGGGTAATCCAATTACAAAGTCCATCGCAATGTGATCCCATTTCCATTCCGGAACTTCTAGAGGCGGCAACTTTCCATACGGTCTTTGATGCAAAGCTTTTACATGTTGACACGCTAAACATCGTTCGACGTAAGATGCAATGTCTTGTTTCATTCCTATCAACACGAACCTCTGTTTGAGATCTTGATACATCTTCGTGCTTCCAGGATGCGCGGCATACGGAACATTATGAGTTTCACTCAAAATTTCATTCTTCAATCTTTCGTCATTAGGCACTTATATACGATTGCCAAACATAATCTCATTATCTCCCGCTTCGTGATATTCCGGGAGATTTCCTGTTCTGATTTTCGCTCGCAATGTTTCGAGTTGTTCGTCTCGTCTTTGCGCTTCAACTATTCGAGCTCTCAAGTCCGGAAGTACAACTAACGCCGCTAAAATTTCTTGAATATTCTGAGGAGGCAACACTACTTCCAGCTTCATTCTCTCAAACTCTTTTAGCAATTCTTCTTGATCCGTTAAAAGAATTCCTAATTTTTCCTGATTTTTCCTACTCAAAGCGTCAGCGACGACATTAGCCTTTCCCGGGTGATATTTGATCTCGCAATCATAATCTTTGACCAGCTCGAGCCATCTTCGTTGCCGCATATTTAAATCTTTTTGTTCGAAAAAGTACTTCAGACTCTTATGATCCGTGAAAATTTCGCATCTTGATCCGTATAAATAATGCCTCCAAATTTTTAATGCATGGACTACAGCTGCGAGTTCCAAGTCATGAGTAGGATAATTGTGTTCATGGATTTTCAATTGTCGCGAAGCATATGCGATGACTTTCCCTTCTTGCATTAGAACGCATCCTATCCCGTTTCTAGACGCATCGGTGTATATGGTATATTCCTTCTCCGGATCAGGTATTGTCAAGATAGGAGCAGTGATCAATCTTTCCTTGAGTTCTTGGAAACTGTCTTCACAGTCTTGGGTCCATTGAAATTTCACCCCTTTCTTCAACAATTGTGTCATTGGCTTAGCAACTTTAGAAAATCCTTCAATAAATCTCCTATAGTACCCAGCTAAGCCCAGAAAACTCCGAATCTCATTTGGAGTCGTAGGTGATTTCCATTCCTGTACCGCTTGGACCTTTGCAGGATCAACTTTTATTCCTTTAGCCGAAACTATATGCCCCATGAAATTCACTTCTTTCAGCCAGAAGTCACACTTGCTAAACTTAGCGTATAGTCTTTGTGTTCTCAACTTTTCCAACACCATTCGCAAGTGTACTTCATGTTCTTATTCACTTGAAGAATATATTTGAATATCATCGATAAATACTAGTACAAATTTTTCGAGATATTCATGGAAAACACGGTTCATAAGGTCCATAAACACAGCTGGAGCATTGGTTAGCCCAAATGGCATCACTACAAATTCGTAGTGCCCATATCGGGTCCTAAAAGCGGTTTTAGGTATATCTTCGGGTTTGATCTTCACTTGATGATAACCCGATCTTAGATCAATCTTCGAGAATACCCTTGCTCCTTTTAATTGGTCAAACAAATCATCGATCCTGGTAATGGGTATTTGTTCTTTAATGTCACCTTATTCACTCTCGATAATCAATACACAACCTTAAGTTGCCATCCTTCTTTTAACAATAACACCGGTGCTCCCAAGGAGACGACTTGGTCGGATGAATCCCAAGTCCAAAAGTTCTTGTAATTGACCTTCAACTCTTGTAGCTCCTTCGGAGCCATCCGACTGGTGCTTTAGAAATTGGTGCGACCACGGTTCCAAATCGATAACAAAATCCAATTGTCGATCCGCGGTACACCGTAACTTTTTCCGAATACGCCCGGATATTCTCGAACAATTGGCGTCGTCAATATTTACATCTTTCTTACTTTCCTTGCTCGGACATACAAGGTAAGCATGATTTTCATCACATCATAACAATCTTTACGCCGCAGTCGAAATCACGGCACTTGTTTTTTCTTTCATCAATCCCGTAAGCGAGTGGGTTCTTTTCTTGGTGGAAACGCGATCTCCCATTGTTCACAATGAATTGTTGCGAAATTCTTTGTCAACCAATCCATGCCTAGAATAATATCTACATCCCACATGCATAGGAGACGTAATGATTCAGCTCTTAACTGAAGTGATCTAACTCGAACTCTAAGTTAGGACATATTTTATCAACTACTGTCGCCCCACCTACCGGAATAATCACTTTCAAAACCTATTTCAGTTTGTTCTACGGGGAGTTCAAGATTGTCTACACATGCGGTAGAAATAAAAGGATGCGAAGCTCCCGTATCAAACAAAACTATAATAGGTACACCTTTTAACTTGGCCATACCTGTCAAATTGGCCGAGCTCTTCTCCGGTTGTTTCTGTTTAAGTGCATACATTTTCTGATGTTGAGGTTGAAGTTGAAGAGATTGGGGCTACGTCTGTTGAGTAGAAGTTTCTGGATTTGAGATCACTTGTGGAGGAGGAAGTTGACAACGTGGCTGTTCTGGATAGCCAGTCATTGCTTTTACTGTTTGGACTAGTCGGAACGACTTTACTTTCTTTCCTCTCCCAATCGCATTCTGTCTATACGGACAAGCAAAGGCGAAATGACCGAACTGTTCGCACGTGTAACAAATGTTGCTTCCACTTCTGCATATGCCAAAGTGTGGGCCGTTGCATTGAGGACACATGGGCTGCCTCATCTGGTTCGAAGGAAGGAATGTTGGTCCAGGTACCGATGGTCGAAATGATCTCGATGCTTTAGGTCCTTGCCTCGAAAGGCTTCTTGCTTGGAAATCCTTTGGTTTCCTACTCCGCTTTCCTTTATACCTTTGTTCCATTTGAGAAGGTTTCATGAAACTAGACTTTGGGTACACCGCATTCGATTCGACCGCAGATCTTCTAATCAGATTTCCATCTCCACGCCTAGCCGATTAAGGGTTTCGGCATAGGACATAGGTTGTCGAGCGCCGTAATAATCCAAATTTCGTGTCACAATCCGAACAAAACATCTCTGCCATTTTCTCGTCGTTTTCCACTTTATATGGTGCATATCGGGATAACGTGCAAAATTCCCGATCATATTCCGCTACACTCTTACTTCCTTGCTTTAAGTTCATGAACTCGATTTCTTTCTGTTTTCGATAACTCCGCGTAATAAATTTGGCATACAGTTCTTCCTTGAATTGATCCCATGTGAAGTTTGCCAATTGTTCTCGGAGTGAGGGTTTTGTCGGCCTCCCACCGTAAACTGTGGGTCATTTCATCGTAAAATTTATACACATCAAACATTCCCGGTCATTACATTCTAAAACTTCAATATCTCGTTTCATCAGACGTAACCATTCTTGACGGCGGGACTACCACCGTGAAATTGGGTGGATTTTGCAAGAACTATTTTTCGATTCGGGAGAAGGTTCACGGTCGGAAAAATTCTGAGGAGTGGCTTCACTTCCTCTTTCTTCCAAGTTTGGGTTTCTTCTTCTAGGAGGCATACTGATGCAAAAGAAGAATATTATTTCCATAACAGTTGATAAATATCAAGACAGAGAGGAAAAAAAATTCAAGTTATAACAAAGTTCAATCATCACAAGAACTAAGAACAAATCACTTGATCACAACAAAATAAACAAGTATTGCATATCATAATTTACAGGAAAATTGCCTCCTTGAGGACTTTTTTACAAAATAAATTAGTTTCATTTTCATCGGGCTGATAGTTCTGCCTTGCCTTCCTATTTCACTACCCTAACTAGATTTAACTCATTTCTCTTAATCTTCAATTTCTTCTTTCGGATCCTCTTCCGGTTCCTCCTCTTCTGGATCTTCTTCCTCTTTTTCGGGAGCATGAGAGTGGTCAGCGGACGAGCAAGCAGGCTCCCCCGGTAAAAGAAGGGATGGATCAGACAAAGACGGCATCTCATTAATAGATAAAGGCCGTAAACTAGAAGTACTAGTGGATGGTTGCTGTTCAAATTCATAAATTACATCAGCAGAAGTCAAGGCTAATGTAATTTCTGGAAGAGGAGATAAAGGAGGTGAAGGGGTCTTTAATACAAAAGGTTGGTCATATAGATCGAAATCAAATGAAGTCCACTGAGACTCAATTGGAAAAGGGATATCATCATCATAATAAAACTCATATGTAAGACTAGATACAACAATCTCCTGAGATTCAGGTTCAATTTCCTTACTTTTTGGATCTATAATATCAGATAAAATTTGATGGACTGATGGGATGAACTGATCAAAAGGACGGTATGGTGTGAATGGAAGATCTCCTACCGTCCTATATTGACTTTTGATAAGATTTACAAATTGATCGAGGTTACCAGTAATTCTGCACTCCATATCGGGATGTACATAGTCTAGAGAAATTTCAGATGCCCATCCCCGTCAAGAAAGAGGTAAAGCTTGTACTATTTGGAGCAGCCTGTCTAGCTCAGTCACTCCACACCTCATAACTGACTTCCACATCATCATGTACTGATTGAGAAAGAACGGCATGTGCTGCTCTTCTCTCATTTTAAAGGAGAAGAACTTATCAACACTGCCTAATCCCGACGACCTATTATCTACATTCTTTCGAGCGGTAACCTTCTTCCTTGCCATCCCATAATCAAATATAACTTACATGCGGATCAAAACAATCATATATCACTTATGTTCCTACATGCTACATCGCAATAATTCACCATACTCAAGAACTATTTTCAATATATGCATATATATTCACTTCTACACATAATTCACAATTTACTTTACCTGGTTGAGCTAAAGAGATGGACTGGAACGCTGAGCTCTTATCAATAATTCAAGGTTTACACAGAAAGGTTGGCTCAAAGAAAGGAAACCTCTGTGTCCGTGAGCTAACAAGCTGCTCGATACCACTCTATCACTTAATTCGACTAATTAATTAGATAATTAACTAATTAATCAGGCCGTGACGGGTTAAAACGAATAACCGTGACACGGAAGACACGATCTCGCTTAGGCAAGACTCGATACCAAATGATAACCACACATCTCCTCTTTAATCCTAATTTGGTTTTCCAATGATCCACAACGAAGTATATGACTCAAGGACCCCAAAACACCCAACGAAAACTAAACAAAAAAATTGGCGAAATTTCCGAATTTTTTTGAATTTTTCCTAACCTCTCTAGGGACCTCTTGCATCTAATATCAAAACTAGAAATAACGAAACTGTAATTTTGTTTCCGCCAATTTACTATTTTTTTCCCAACAATTTTTTCCCACAATTTACTCTTTTCCGCTCGATTCTCGGCTACGTATTCGTGTCAATTTACGCTCTTTTTTTGTCTCAATTAGTGCAATAACCTAGAGAGCTGCCTGTTTGAAAACCCGCCTTAATAAACGATACTACTAATAAATAAAAAATTAAGACAAACGTTTCATTTCTAAAACCAGTATGAGCTCGAATCGTTACTCACTAGCATGCATTATCATGATGTGAAAATCATTTTGAGATTGTCAATCTCGCTATCTGATTAATTTGAGTACGGGCGTTTATATAATAATCATAATAAAACACATATAACCATATGAAGTTATTACTTAATTATATATGAAAATATTTATAGCGGCAAGAAGTTATTACTTACTAATTCGAAGGACAAGATTATATAATTGAACACCTAACACTTTTTTTTTAAGTTGGAAATCTGTATGAAAGCTCTTTATATGAATGTGCTACAACTTAGTCTACTTAAAGTGTTAAATTAAAATTTCATAGCTTGATTGAATAAGCATATATATATATATATATATATATATATATATATATATGGGGCGTTTGTTAAAATAAGAGTAAGTCAGATATTTGTATATAATATATATGTATACATGTAAATGTATATCTCTCATTAGGGGTTGGATCCAGTGAGAACTCATCTTTTGAGAACTTGAGAACCATGCATAAGGCGTTGAAGATGATGCACAAACAAGTATAAAGTTAGCATAACGAAAACTTTCTAAAATTGTTGAACAACAAAATAATTTTAGAAAGTTTTCGTATACACAACTTTATACCGTTTTGTGCATCATCTTCAACGTCTTATCCATGGTTCGCATAGTTCACAAAAAAGATGTGGTTCTCATTTGATCCACTCCCTCTCTCATTATATATATATATATATATATATATATTGGATATTTAATTGTTGAAATGTGCATGTGTGAGTAATGTGTTTGTGTCGTGTATTGTGTGCAGTGTGTGTGTTGGAATGCATGTCTGTAGGAAATCGATTTTAACCCTCCCGAGGATCTATCTTGGATGTTTAATTCACCATACATTGATTATATACCTAGCATGCACCTATATAATTAATTGCACACGAGGAGTTTTCTCAGATTTACCGCGAATCTGTCGGGGTTGAATAGATCAAGACTCGTGCTTTGATCTTCTGGACTATATCTCGTTTGCCTAAACTCCAATGTCGAGTGAGGACAATCTATTGAGAATGCTATAGAAAATCACCCTCTTTCTTCTCACTTAATTTTCGAAAATTCTCACTATTATGATATAGTAATTCTCGAAAATATGGAATGAGGATTAGCCTTGATTTTCTCTCTCACCTTATATTTATAATGCACTCCCAAATCCTATCTAGATAGGATCTATGCATATCTAATAAATATAATAATATCTTTTAGGATAGAGAGGATCAAATCAGAGTCCCAGTAGGACAAGGAGAGAGAGTGGGCGATTTTCACTAAGCTATAGGCCTGGATGGGCCAGCCCAGGGATCAAATGCAAGGAATAAAGATGGGCCTCAAATAAATTAATTATCTTATGTTCAGCCCAGAACATAAATTAATTTATAAACATTCATTCATGCCACTAGAGAATAAATGTTGACTTACCCCTTTATTACCGAAGTTGAGTCGGGCTTGCACTTAGACTTTACAAATCCCCGTATTTAAGATATCGTACGTCCATTAATTATTTACAGCGTTCTGACTGCTTAAAATAATTAATATCTTTAATTCCTTAAGTAGTACCACTCAACCTTATTATTGTACTTGAGATAACTCAACCTGCAGGGTTTAGTACAATAAACCTTTAAGCTCCTTAAGGGGACGTCATCATCCTAAACGGATACGGTGACTCGACACAGGTAACTAGCATGACATACAAGATTGCCACCACCCAAGATGAGAGAATTGGGTTATCTCATGTAACCCTCACCCATAGCAAGTCAAAGTGATGGTCAGCAACTCATACTCATCTAATACCTTATCGAGGTTTAGATCAACGTAAGTCTCCGAGATCTAGGTTCTTCACGACGGTCAGATAGAAGAACTCATCTCACTGTGATCCATCAATACGTCAGAGACGTACCAGCATAGACAAGCAACCAAGTCAAGTCACTTCTTATCTACACAAGACTATACCGACAACTCGTCCTCAAGTTGTCTCAGCTGTGATACTATTTATATCTCATTAAGCTTGACCAATCATACAGACTTCTGTGATCTACAACACACTGTATGATCTAACTTATATATGAGATAAAGGGACATATATATGCAATCAAGTAAACAATTCAGATATGAGATTGTAATAGTGGTAACAGAAACATTGTATACAAGCTCAACCAAAACTGCTTCCAATATACAAATCCAACAATCTCCCACTTATACTAAAGCAAAACTTTTAGTATACAATGTGTCTCTCTACTAGCTATTACAAACAACACCATCACTTTACTTATCCCACTTATACAAAAGTTTCCTTTCTAAGTGGGTGTCATCTTCTTTAATCCAAGTCCTCGAATATGTTCTTCTTAGACTTTTTATGCGTGCTCTTCGTGAATGGATCAGCAAGGTTATCCGCAGCACCAATCTTCTCAATCAAGACATCCTCGTCTAACGATTTCTCGTATGACATGGTACTTTCTCTATGTGTTTCGTTGCCTTGTGGGTGCATGGTTCCTTCGAGTTTGCCATCGCACCGAGTTATCACGAAGAAACTATGATACTCTTGGGCAAACCAGTACCACATCTAGATCCATGAGATAGTTCTTGAACCATACAGACCTCTTTAGCACCTCAGAAGAGGCTACATATTTAACTTCCATGGTGGAGTCCATTCTTGCCTCGAACGTATAGCATACATCTTTAAAAGTTATCTTACTTGCTTAATTACTAAATCACACATAAGATGAGCGTTTTGTCTCTATATACTTAGTGTACGACGGTTTCATCTCAAATAACAAATCTACTTCTTAATCCACTTCTTTCCTTCAAAGGAATTACTTTACTTATCGTAATCAAACTGTTTGCAAAAGTTATCTCATGTTCCGGGCTATCTCATAACTGTATAGCTGGTAATTTCCTCAGCTATTCTTAACTCTTGCCCTTTTCTTGAGCATGATATCCGAAAGTTATATTACTCTCGTTATACTTTGATTCTCACTTTTAAGATCAAGACCGTCATTATTACAATCTAGACTGGTAAGGTGGTATGTTTGTACACCATAACTTACATTCCAAGTACCAATGTTCTATTGCCAAGTCTCAACTTCGGGGTATCTCCCCCATTCTTGGTTTAAATACTAGGAATAGCCTAGCTATTCACATATCTCATTATTTGATCCATCGATCACACTATCTTTGGTTTAACCAAAGTCTCAATTACTCGGAACGATTCTTCTTAAACATAATCTTTATCGATTTATGGATAAAGCGGAAAACTTGATACTGAGATACTATCATTCCTTTATATCCATCAACTGAGTCTTATTCATCTCCATACTTTAAACACGTCCGACCTACTATCGAGGTCTTAGGGACAATCAACTATCTTAAAGATAAGTTGTATTCTTTCTTATTATGACATAATAAGAGGAGGTTATATCCCAAGGATATCATATACTTCTCTTTACTTCTACTCCAGCACTAAATGCTAAAGAGTATCTTGTTCATAACTTAGTCATTATATACTCACATGGAGGTATAACTTTTACTGTTATCAGTATTGGGAAAGCCCATCAAGGGTCGATCCACCTATGTGTATCATAAAAATAATATATATCTCGTCCCGATCGAGAACTTCTTTACATCATATCTTGATGACTATCACTTTACTGATCTGAAACTTTTAGGTGACAAGATACGTCAACCTACGTCATACTTATTGGTTTCAAGGATTGAAGAAAACTCATCAAGACAACTTACAAATAAAGGTTCGAATTTTCAAGATGACATTCTTTGAAGGTTTGAATCAACATGTTCTTTGAACTGAATAATTGGGAGGTAGGGTCCGAAGACCAGAATAACGACTACTGAGATTTCTTTGGTCATATGGGGTGGCCAGGCCCGTCACAAATACTTTCTCAGTCACATGAAGATTTGGTTTCAAAAGAACGCTTTATGAAATTTTTGGTTGCAAACTTCTTTCAGAAAAAGTGAGAACTCAAATGATAACTCAATTGGAACTAGGTCATAGAGTGAAACTCAATGATATAATTTGAACTATGAATAAAATTTGAAACCTTATAGAACTCAGAATAGGTCATCATGAATTGTAAAGGTTATCAGCAAAAGTTCTCATGTACTTATATGCTATAGCTCCTCTTGTACTATTGGAAATCTTACTTTCTAGTAGCATTCTAAGATTCCTGTCACACTATAGAGTTCTCGTTTTATGTATGTCACAAGATCAGTATCAACTGTTTCTTTGATCATATTCTTATTTCATTTGTAACGAGAAAGTCATAGTCAATTTGGATTTCCGTCATACGTGAACATCCAAACAGAAGACTATACTCATGTCACTGTAGTATAGTGACATTCATCATCACCATTCCCATCTTTGCTCTTTGATTTTCTTCTCTTTGTTCTCGTCGTTCTCGTTATTCAACTCGAGATTCTAATTTCGATCTCGTTTCTGTCTCATGATAGACTAAAATTCTCATAGTTCTCTTTCTATGTTCTTTCGCAAAAGGATCATGCGACTTAAGCGGTCTATGTTCTTACGGGATGACATATCCATCATCAAAATAACTGGAAATTTCGTAACTTAAAACATTCATAACATAACTCTTTCATAATAGTCATACTCATTGAATTTCAAAAATTCAAAGATTCATCTTTTGACATAACAATGTCAACACTTTCTCATATAACATTATCATAACATAATCATACGTTAGTAGCGAACCAACAACTTTGAATATCGTCATAACATCACAATATGTTGGTAATGATCCAACAACTATCAATATCATCATAACATTATCATATGTTGGTAGCGAACCAACAACTTTCACAAGAAAAATTCTCATTGAATTCCATGAATTCAAAGATTTCCCTTTTGACATATCAATGTCAATACTTTCTCATATCACTTTCAACTCTTTCAAATATCACTTTTCTCTTTATAAAACTTTATTTGCAACATTTGCAATTTCTTTCACTTTCAACAAATTCTCATAACTTTCACTTCTTTGGAAACATCATTTTCCATTTTCAAACTTTTCATTTCAAAAACTTTGAGAAAGAGGCATTTACTTTCAACTTTTCACTTTCAAAACTGAGAAAATCATTTTCCTAACGCATATCAAATCTTTTAAGTTTCCCATGAATATGCAGTCCCATACCTACATATTCTTGGAATACTTTGAGCTTTCCTTGAATATGCAGTCTCATACCTGCATATTCTTAGAATCTCTTTTATTTCAAAACTTTCATTTCCTTGAAAAATCATTTCACTTTAATAACTTTCACTTTCAAACTTCTCATTCTCATTCTCAAAACTTTGAGAAACTCATTTACCTCTTTCCCGATTGAGCTTGATGTGATGGAGTGTTGAGCATAGTCAGCTGATCTCTAGAAGTCTAGTGACACAATCTAGACTTAACTTTGAAAGAAATTTGGTTTCAAGGAACGAACTGCTCTGATACCACTTTGTAACACCCCGCCAACCCAAAGTACGGATTAGCAGGGACTGTTAATTTAAACGAGATTAAGTAACGAATAACGACATAGAATACTGAATGGTGTGACATATATCGGGAATATTTCTAGAACTTCATGAGTTTAGGGTTTAACAAAACATAACATACATAAGACTTCATGATCTAGCAGCGGAAAACATGTGAAGTACACATGTGACGATGTGTATTCAAGGTTCTACTATCAGCAACAAATGACCTGACTGCTCAACACTGCTCCATCCCATCAATCAGCTCAACCTGCACATTTAAAAACAAACATGCAAGGCTGAGTACAAATAATGCACTCAGTGGGCTTATTGTCAAAAACATTTTCTTTACTTTAAATTACACTGGCCCTTCTGAGTAAGACACAAGGGTTTTATTTGAAAAAGGTCTTGTGCTTACTAAAATATTTTCTCATTTTCTCAAAAACATCGTCTGCGCAGGCATTTTCTCTTGTATGTATGATCCATATCACAAATAACATCACATAAACTGAACTCATAATCTCATCTATGCACCGTAGAAGGAGGCCTCCTTCCACGGACGCTGTGACCGGCCGAGAACTCTTTCAGCACACAGTCACCTATAGTGCATATCTGATCCTTGCCACTCTGGCACAGGATTCGAATTCTCAATTTTCCTGCGAGTTCTAGTAAGGATACGAATTCGCTATAATAAGTTGGGAGCGACCCAACAACTTTTTCACTTTTACAGTTGGCTTGCCCAACAACTTGATAGGATCCATACATAAAAACACAAACACTTTGGACAGGTAATCATCTCATCATCATTTCTCAACAGAAAGCTTGTAAATAAATACTTTTCATTTTGCAGAAAGCAAAATAAATAAAATGGTTTTCGAGTAAAGCCCACCTGGCACGTAGCTTTTCAACACAGTTCCTTTCTAACGTCAATGATCGCGTCGCGTTTCCTCTCTACGTAAGAAATTAATTTAGTACATCGGTCACGTTTTTTTCTAAAACGTCTAAGTCTAATAAGATTCAGGAATCTTTCTAATACGTCTTACACGTCTTAGCGTGTCTAATCATCGTAAACTGTATTTCTACTAGACGTATTCATCACTCTGATCATATACTAACGTATTTCATACGTTTTGACTTTAGTCAACATCCTTGACTCATATATATACATATATCGAATTATTCATATGTTTATCAATAAATTTTCATATAAATCGATTTTCAATCTTACTATCATAAGTCTCGATTTTTCACGCTTTCCAACAATCATGCTCAATAATATACATAAATATGATTCAATTCACACATAGCACTTTACTTTCGACCTTTCGTCACTTAATAAAATATTTTGACGTAAACATAATATTTCTCGTTCTAAAAATCACATAAAATCATAGTATGTCTAAAACAACATTTTAGAACATATTATGTGATTATACCTCATAAAATAAATTTATATCATTAATACCTATAACTTAATGTTTTCGGTAATTATGGAATATTATTCTATACTTGTGCATAAATTCTCATAAATTCACATAACACACTATATTAACATAGGATCAATAATATGTAATAATATTGATCATAGAAAAATTGTACATCATTAAATTTTATTCTATAGTTTTCGATAATTTTGAAAAATATACTAAACATTTTTCAAAAATTTCAATTAAATCACATAACACATAATCACCACCATATATCATCACTATAACATAATTTTCATCAATTATGAATTTCTCATTAAAATAGCCTAAGGTCATATTTTCGAAAATACGACTCGTGTCAAATTAATTTTTTAAAACTCCAATAAATTCATATACTATATTATGAATCTTCATCATTAATATGCTATAATATCATTAAATCATGAATTATATCTCATCATATATTTTTTTCCAAACTTTCGGTAATTTTAAATATATATACTATTGTTTTCAAAAAATTTCACATAAAATCATATACGCATATTTAATACCATAGATCATCATTTCATGCTCAAATCAACAATTAAAAATCATAATCATCAACATATGGTACTCTCATGTTTTCGGTCAACACATAATTTTTATAATCATGCTTAATTTTGTATTAAAATCATAATACATGCTTAGAAACATCATATAAACATAATTTCTAAACAACTTAGGATAAGAACATAAATTCCTAAAATTTCATCATAAATGAACTAAGCTTATAACATAAGATTTAATGGATGAAATTCAAAAATTTAAACGTATATATAAAGTTCGTACGATTTCTAACCTTTTAATCGGAGTCGATTATTGGCGGCAACGTTTTTCTATCTAAAGTTTTGGGAAAGAATGTGATGAACTCTCCCTCAATTTTTCTCTAACATTTTCGATACTAAGGAAGCAAAATGGAAGCAATTTGGACCTTATGTCGTATTTATAGACTTTTACCAAGTGTACATAAAATATCTAATTAAATCACATAATTACTTGTTACAAAATGTCAAAGTTTTCGGCCACCTAGTGGCACTAGGGAACAAGGATTTTATCCTATCTCATTATACATTATCAAGTCATCTTTTCGTGTAATTAGTGTATGCCACCTTTATTGACATTATTTCCAACTATTTGCATAAGTCTTGGTTTTTATCTATGAGTGTTTCGGCCAACTAGGATGTGTAAGACAAAAATCTTACTTAATTATATCTTAATAGATCAAATTATACAATAATTA
Organism: Salvia rosmarinus; assembly: GCA_036937905.1. Classification (NCBI taxonomy): domain Eukaryota; kingdom Viridiplantae; phylum Streptophyta; class Magnoliopsida; order Lamiales; family Lamiaceae; genus Salvia; species Salvia rosmarinus. The sequence continues at coordinate 41,806,290 of CM072822.1, read as the reverse complement.
ATGCAAGTCATTCTCATTTCCTATCTTTTTCGAAAAAGAAGAAAAATCATCACTTATTCATGGTATGTATAAGCTACGGCTATTTCAAAAATGGAAGAGAATTTCATTTTGTCTTATACTAGTATTTAATGAATCATATGTGTCATTATCATGTATAATCCAATGATAATACTTTAGGAAAAATCAATTTTGAAAAGTCAAAAATATACACATGATATTTTCAACATGTTCACACTTAATTTTTCTAACATTTCGCCTACTACCAAAAAAATTCCATAGTTACTTGTTCAAATTGTTAACTTACTCTATATTATCACTTTAAAAATATCCTAGCATTATAATTATATCATCTCATTAATAGGATCATAATATTAGCTTCTAAAGTCAATATTTTCGGCACTTTTGCCTACAAGTGGCCTCCCACTTGTATAAATCATAATATACCTTATTTTATACAATAATAATGTCTCACTATAATAATTAATTCATAGGATCATCAAAAGATAAGGATTTAATTCACTTATCACTTAATAATGCAATTTTCGGCACCCTCATAGCATAATTGCTACATATTTTATTTTCTTGCAATTAATAGATATATGACATAATATATGTCCTAGATGATATAACAAATCATAGGAAAAATTATTAAAATAATCCCATGTCATAAACTTATTATTTTCGAACAAACTTTCGAAAATAGGAAACAATTATCCCTTAATTGTTCCTTAATTCTCTAGCATTATTTTAATGCTAAATAATGCTCTTATTACATAAAATAATCATAGGAATTTAAATAATATAATTCCTTGATCGTTATACTACGTTTTGAATCGTCTCTAAACGTTGACGTTCAAAACGTCTCAAACTGATACTAATCGTATCATCTCTAAAATGTTCGAAATAAAGTCTTATTCATTTTATTTATTCATATAATAAAAGAAATACAAATTCTGAGCTTCGATGCTAAAAATATTGTAAGATTTAACTGTCGAATTTAACCGACGTTAGAATAATACTTTCGAAGGAATAATATAAACTATATTCCTTATTTCACCAATCATTAGTGAATATGATGTAATTAGCCTTTTATAAAGGATAGTCGAAATTAAGTTTCGATAATTCACTATTTCGATTACCGGAATAAAACCATAATTAGCGATTTTTATTATCGCATTTTGGCGTTCAAAAACTCGGGGTATTACATTCTACCCCCCTTAAAAGAAATTTCGTCCCAAAATTTCCATATCTTAGGACAGTATGGGGCACCTTCTTATCATAAGATTTCTCAAGTTCTCAAGTGGCTTTCTCTTGTCCATGGGTTCCTCATTGGATGTTTACCCAGGGTGTACACTTAATTCTTAATCATTGAATCTTACGATCCAAATAATCGCAGGTTCTTTCTCATCACTCATATCTTGGTTCAAGAATAATATCATAATGATGAATCACGTGTTCTGAATCATACACGCACTTTCTTAACTATACCACGTGGAAATATTCTGTACATTCCCCAGACTTGGTGGAAGTACCAATCTATAGGTTACTGGGTCTATCATTTCTAGGATCTCATAAGGTCCTAGTGTAATACCCCGTCCTTTTTAAGCTTCAGGTTTGTATGGCACGTTTTTCGAGAAAGGTCAAAAGGTTGACTTTTTTTTCGGTGATGCGACCATCACGAAACCTCAGCGTTGTGAAGAGTGTCTTATGATGAATTCATAGACACTAAGTAGTGTGTTTTCACCACCCACGAAGGTTTGGCATGCTGGAAGTTATCAAAACCGGACTTTTCATGGGTCTTTAAAAGCATATCTTGTTTATAGTCGTTGTGTCCCGTATTTTATTTCATGTCCATGGGTACTAAGTTTGCTAAATTTGAGTCCGTTTGCAAAAGTTGCGTTGCTTTTTGCGTTTTGAAAAGGGTCGCTTGCATGTGCAGCTGTGACCACCGCTTTCCTATAAATAGGATGCTAGGGCCTTCATTTTCAACGCTCATTTCCTTCATCTCTCGTGTTTACGGAAGAGCCGAGCAGCTCAGTGTACGCTGCTGAGCTACTGGAGGAGTGGGGATCGGTGGGGAGGCTCGGCGGCGGCGCTTATTGCTTGCCGCCGCCACCACCGCCGATCGACGCCCTCCCCGATAGCCCCTTTTCTATTTTGTCCTTTTCGGTTTTGATTCCACCTTTTAGTAGATCGTATAGAATTGAACTCGGGATTCTAAAGGGACGGGCGAGAAAACGACGATTTCGCCATTTCGCCAAACCGCCGATTACGCCGTCGTGAACCATTGTTGGCGCCGTTTGGTGGCCGACGGCTGCCTTTTGCTACGGGTCCTTTAGGTTTTGAGTTCGGGCTATGCATTCTACTAAAGTACCGATTCGTTTTTACATTTTTCGCGTTTACGCATGTCGGAATGTTTTCCGTTGCTTGAGTTTTCTAAAGGAAGACAAGCCGGGTTATCCATTTTCAACGTAGTTTGTCATTCCATGTTCGATCGTTATGCATATTGCTTATGTTTCCATTTTCATGCATCGATTTTTGATGGTTTATCCTAGATATGAGAATAGCATCGATTTTGAAGCTTCTTCACGCTAAGATTTGAGTCAACTTGCATGCATGCATATTTGAAAGTACCCTATTATAGGTCTTGATGCCCTGAATATATTTCCCTTCTGCAACGAGTTGATTTGAAAACCCGGAGAGTGCAAAATATGGGATCAGAAAGTCAAAAACCCTAGTTTTTCTACGATCTTCGTTTGGATCACGATGTTGCTTTGCTTTGTGGGATATAACCCAAAAATTTGTTCCGTCTTGTTACCAGGTACCTACCAGTGCGATCGGTGAAGTCATCAGATCCGTAGATATCTCCCGGTTGACGTTTTCGTCTGCATTCAGTTGGGTTATATATGCTTATTTTGAGTTATTTACTCTGATATTTCAAAATAAAACATGTGCGCCGTAAAATGTTTTGGTGAAGTTATTACTGTTCTCTGATCCGAGATGTGGTTCTATTGTGATTGTGCACGGATCTCTATTCGGTGGGTTGATCACCATCTTGAGTATTGATCGTAAGGGGATAGACCCCGAACACGTGGCTATGGTTACGAAGGGATAGACCCGGAAGTTCACACGGAAATGGTAATGAGGTGGTTATGGTTACGACGGGTTCAATCAAGTCCACACCGAGTTAGCCGGCTGGATACGTTCCGGGCATGGGCTGACTGGATATGTTCCGGGCCGAGATATTGTGGGCTGGCTGGATATGTTCCGGGCCGAATGAATGAGATGTGATGGGCTGGCGGGATACGTTCCGAGCCGTGGTTCTATGATGAGAACAACAGTAATAACGGATCAGGTATCGAAAAACGAAAAATCTATTTTGCTTACTTAGAAGTGGATTTACGTTTTAAAACCTTCTAAGGTAAGTGCTCTGAACACGACATCGTGATTCTTTTGATTTATGATAAAACCCCAACTGAGTGCGCTAGTACTCACCCCAAACTCTTTACAAATCTTTTCACGGATGGAGGAGAATTTTGGACGGGCGATCACCGAGGGTGGAGTTGCGGGTTCTTCATGCTATGCTTCCGCGATGTTGTGTTATATACGTATTCTGATGTTGATGTATTCTTGTCCCTTATTTTGCTTTCTGATTGGGAACAAGATTTGCTATTATGTTATTATGTTGTGAGTCTCGATATGAGCATGCTATTTGGTTGACCGGTCTAGTCAACAGGGTGTAATGCTATTTTGCTTCCTTGCATTACTTATTATAAACCAAGATCATGTTTCATTGAGGTTATGGTATCGATATTATTCTGTTGGTGGATTGTTTGCGCACCCCTCCCCTTCAGGATATGTCCTAGTTATAGATTAGATGTTGCCCGATTTCATGGTCACATCTTCTTATCGTGTATGTTATATGTATCCCCCCCTTCTTCCCCGCTTCTTAAACCCCACCCCTAATCACACCCGGCATCCGTGACTTCCTGAATTGGGCGTGATGACTTGGTATCAGAGCATTGTTCTTGGCCCTGACATCTATCTTTGTTATCTGATACCAGCTTGGTATCAGAGCAGTTTTCCTGGCATTGGGTATCAAAAATTTCCTGATATCAAGGCAGTTCATTTGCTTTATATCACGTACGTTCTTGAAATTGAGTGTTTAGAACTTGTTCTTCTAAACTGTTTATCAGGTACAGCTACCCTCAGCTCACCGTCAGGCCGCCTCCTTTAAAAAGGGGATGAGGTATGTGTTTATTTGCTGATGCTTTATGTGATTACGTGATGCTTGATATGATCTTGGTTTCATGTGTTTTGGCCTGGTAAGAGTTTACGTGATGTAAACGTGATGTGGATGAGATATGGTTGGATGGTGATGTGGATGTGGAAGTGATTGTGATATGGGAACCATTGATGTGGTATGATGTGATTGATATGATCATGAATGGATGATGTGAATCTATGTGTTTACATAGAAATATGTTGTTGATTGAAAATCTTGTTTATATTGATAAACGAGTGCTTGTAAGTGAATCATGTAATTGTTTACGTGATTATTGTTATCCATATCGATGTTGATATGTGTTGGAAGTGAATATGTGTCTCAAGACATGATTACCCGGATTTAGGCGTAAAAGAAGCGTGAATATTTGTTGTTATTTTGATGAACTAACATGTAGGTTTATGGGACGTTGGTTAAGATCCCATGGATGGATGAGCAACGTTGGTTAAGATCCCGTTGGGGTGTTTACGGGGAGATTTGTTGGTTTGATGGATAGTCTTGAAGCGATTCCGTAAGTATTACTAATTCTTGAGAATGTACTAAGAATGTCCATGAGCGAGGCTTAGTGAATTGGGAGTGTTTAACATCGAATAAGGGAGATATTGTTGCGGTTAAGCTTAATTTGAAATTCCTCTTAATTTCAAATTCCTATTATTATAGGAATAAATAAAGTTGTAACAAACTTTATTTTGAACATTTTGGAGATAATTAAGCTATGAGAATTTAGAGACGTTTCAAACGTCTACGTTTAGAGATAATGCGATAACTTTAGCATATGATCTCGGAATTATAAAATTCAAATTCCTATGATTATATTATTATATAAGAGCATTATTTATCATTAAATAATGCTAGAAAACTTAAGAATGCAATGTACCTTATTTTATGGGTTTCGAAAACCCTAAATATTTAAATTAGGGTTTTTAAGACCTAAATTGTTTTAAATACTTTTCTATGATTAAAAAATTTATTATCTAAGACATATAATATGTCATATAAATGTGTAGTATCTATTTTATACAAGAAAATCAAATGTTTGGGAATACCTTAGCAATTTTCGAAAATGTGAGTTCTTAAGTATGATTTAATATTTTATTCTTATCTAATTAATGATATATGATAATTATTATATTATTATGATGTAATTAAGGACTAAATGAGGTGTAATACAATTTGCACAAGTGTGAGAGCACACTTGCATGAAAGTGGCGAAAATTCTTAGGATTTTAGTATGATTTTATGCATAAATATCCTACAACAATTAATGAGAGTAATGAGTTGTATCCTATCTTGTATTAGTTGTAAAGTAGCATTAATTAGCTAATAAAACAAATCATCCAATGCTCATTTATTGTGAGAGCCGAAAATGTTGAAAAAATGGTTAGAAAATATTTAATTTCATACTATATAATAGTGCCATTTGTATAGTTGAAATTTTTGACTTTTCTAAAAGCAACTTTATACTATATTAATAATATGATAATAATAGAGTATGTAATATAAAAATTAAATAAAAACCTAGTCTAAAATATAGAAGTTGGCGTGAACTACATAATGAAGGTTTAGTGTGATTAATTCATTTAATTATTGATAATTATGTTATAATTTGTTAATAAAATTATAATATAATAAAATAAGGTATATAATATAGTATAAAATAGAAAATTAATCCTAGGCTATGTGATATAGCCGAAACATATATATATATATATTTTGATGTTACAAATTATTTAATTAAATGACAACTAAGATCCAATGTATTTAATTAAGGATAATCATGATATATATAAGATAAGGATTAAATTTTGTCTCTAGATATGGAGTGGCGATTTTGTTGAATTTAAAGCAAGTGGATTTAGATATTTTTCATATAATAATTACAATACAAGTTGTATACATCTATAAATATTAGGAGAGCACAACACTCTCCCATTTTGCACCTCAAACTACCGAAAATATAGTGAGAAATTCTTGAGAGTTCTCCAATTTTAATCCCAAATCCTTAGCAAATAAACGTTGCCGATCAAAATCGAAACCGATTAAAGGTTAGAAATTTTACGAGCTTAGATACATACTAGAATTTTCGATTTTCGTCAGTTAGAATTTATGTTATGATCTTAGTTTATATATATGATTTTCAAAATTTTGAATCATGTGTTAATATGTTTAGATATGATGTTTATATGATGTTGTGAAGCATGTATATTAATTATATCATGAAATTAAGCATAGTATTAAATTATTCATATGGACCTAAAACTTAGGGTTCTATATGTTGTTGATTATGATTTTTAATTGTTGATTTAAGTATGAAATCATGATCTAGGGTATTAATTATGCTTATATGAATTTATTTAGAATTTTTGGAAAACTATAGCCTATAATTTGATTAGTACCGAAAATATATATATATGATAAAGTGTTGAGATATAATTCATGTTTAAGTGTTATAATAGCATATCAAATGTGTAGATTCATAATATATGGTTGTGAGAATTTATTGAAATTTATAAATATTATTTTGACCTAAGTCGAAAATTTAGAAAGTGACTTAGGTAAATTTTATTCAATAAGTCACAATAAATAACAATTATGTTGTAGTAAGCATAATTGAGGATGATTAATTGATATATGAATTTATTGGAATTTTTAAAAAATCATTTGCTTAGTGATTTGAGAAAATCGAAAACTATATGTTAAAAGACCATGGTGTATAAATTTTATTTGACTAAGGTAATTACATATTATTAATCACATGATAAAATAGTGTGACATGTGAATTTATAAGAATTATTGCACAAGTCTAAGCTATTTAATTAATAGTGACCGAAAACTTTATATTATGTGCATTAATATTATAAATTTATTTTATCATATAATTACATATTATGATCTAAAATAATGTTTTAGACATAATATGATTTTATAAAATTTTGGAACAAGAATTGCACATAAAATGATAAGAATTTCATAAATAGTTGAAAAAGTCAAAATGTTGACTTTTGTTGATAAAGTCAAAATTGTTGACTTTTAGTTGACTTGGTCAAAATAGTTGATCAAAATCGTTGACCAAGGTCAGCAGGCACGCAGTCGAGCAACGCGCGATCAATGTGACGTGAATGCGTTTAGTAACAATGCTACTTACGTTACGTAAGTACATTAAAACGACATTATATTCTAAAAAGGTAGAATACCCTTTTATGTTGAGAAATTCATAATCGACATCGATCGATTAAGAAGCGTCAAATTAAGTCCAACGTTAGCCTTATTTGATACGTGAACGTTATGACTATTATTCGCCTCATCAAACGTGACCGGCGTACTAAAATAATTCTTACGTAAAGGTGATACGTGGACGGGACATTGGCGTAGGAAAAGAGACCACTAGTATAAAGACTCGTGTACAAGGTGGGCTTTACTCGAAAACCCTTTTATTTACGACGCTTTCTTGAAAAGTATTTATTTACAAGCTTTCGGTGAGAAATGATTATGAATCGTTATTGATTACATGCCCAAAATATTTATGTTTTAACGTATGGATCTATCATGTTGTTAGGCGAGCCAACGATGTATGTGAATCGATTATTGGGTCGCCCCAATTTTAAAATCGATATCGGATCTTAGTCGATGCGAAATTCGCTAAGATTGCGTGTACACCAGTTTTTGTATTTGTGAGCCGTTAGCAACATCATCGGCCGGTCGTGGATCCTAGTCGACGTAATCACGGCTATGTGATTGGGAGCCGTTAGCAACATCTTCGACCCGATCACGGCGTCGGTGAAGGAGGCCTACTTCACGCACGTGAGATCGTTTATGAGATCGCTTATGAATAATTATGTGAATGATACGGATCATACGTAGCGGAAAATACTCACAGCAGCTTAATCTTTTGAGAAATGATAAAGATTTTGGTATTCACGAGTTATTTCAACTAAAATCCTCGTGTTATACTTATAGGCGATGTAATATTATGAAATGATTTTGGCATGAGTCCACTAAGTGCAATCTTGTACTTAGCCACGCATGTTTGTTTTTAAATGTGCAGGTTGAAGTCTGATAGGATGGACAAGTGTTGAGCGATGGAGTTTTGTCGCTAATAGTTCCTTGGATGTATATCGTCATATATGCATTCACATGTTTTCATTGTTCAAAACACTTTATTATATTTTGGATATTACTTACGTTACCTCGGATCATTGAATCCTTTTGTTAATGGTACATTGGTCTAGTTTGTATGAAACCGTTGTGTGTTTATCTATAAAAGTTTGGCGTCTTGAAGGTTTGTTGGTCATTATGTTCTTAATCCTGCTTAGTTTAATAATTCCGTCTAATCCGTACTTTGGAAAGGCGGGCGTTTGTGGAGAAAGATTCGAGATAGTGGAAAGGTATCCGAGCACGAGGCTTACTATCGGATTACGTAAAGGCTACCGAGGTTAGCAAACCATGGGCAAGAAAGCGGTGCGTGATGTTCGTCGGGATCCTATCACCGACACCTTACCTTGGAATTCCACGAGTTCGTTGCTCGAGTGTGGAGACGGTGGACCGATCATCGAGGTATACCATCCGAGGCGGATGTGATAGCGATGCATGTTCGAGGCCGATCAGCATTAATGATAGAGATGAAGTTCCTGAAGAGCCTTTGGGAGAGCAGCCATCGCGTAGACGATCGCCAGTTCATCAAGATACACCAGTCACTACACCTCCATCTACGATCCTCACCTTCAGACGGACCAGGAATGATTTTCAGGCAGGACCCTCCCAGGTAAGAGAGATTGTCCATCCGACAGTGGCAGGGAAGAGGCCCAGGATCAGAATCTTCATGGCACCGAACAGTATCAGGTTGGCCTCTCGGGAAGGAGATTCTGAGGAGGAGGAAGACCCGGAGGAGGACGAGGAGGATAGTGAGGATTAAGAGGACCCGGTGATCCAGATAGCAGATGACTCAGATGAGGTTGAGCACGTAGAGGAAGGGCAAGCGCCAGAGACGGGAACCTAGGAACAACATCCACATGAGACTCAAAGCGATCGTGGTACGGCTTGATGGGATCATACCCATGAGAGACTTGCTTCCATGCGGGATCGCCACCAAGCGGTAGCCCAATTCAAGCCACGATAGGAAGGGAGAGAGGATGAGGAAGGGCAGAATGGAACCATTGAAACGATCGAAGAGTAGTGGACGGATATGGAGTACGTAGATCGGGTAGTCGGTGTGTACAATGTGATGATCGCGATCTGCTTTAAGCATGGACATAGCGGCGTCTTTTGCGATGGACCGGAGTCGATTCTTTTGCTCATATCGACCTTTTGGTGACATACCGATCTTGTATTTTGTGATCCTTTATGGACAATATCGATACTAACTTTGTCTATGACGGGATGTTTATGTTTGATGCTTATATGTGATATGAGCTATGCCATGATAATATATGATCTATGTGATGTGTGATGATGATGTTATGTGAAATGCATAACGATGATGTGTTGGCAGATCGCATGTTTATATGTGATCGTAATATGTGGCATATGTGATGATATGTGGTTATGGGTGATGATATATGTTATGCGATGATACCCGGTTATCTATGCGAAAGTGTTTCTAATGTTTCAAACGTCGATACAGAATGCCGAGAACAAGGAACCAGATAAACAATAACGTGGAAGAAGACCAAGAACCACCTTGGTTCAGCGGCATGCGATCGAGAGTTTTCGCAGCGTAATCCCCACGTTTGACGGTCTCGCGAATCGATCAACGCCGAGAACCGGATACGATCCACGAAGGATCTTGAATACATCGGTGCGAAGAAGCAGAGAAGTCGAATTGCGCGATCTTCGACTCACCGATGAGGCTGATTTACGGTGGGAATCCGTGAGGAGGACCACAACACGTGACATTGGGGAAGGTATCGTGAGAAGATTTCAAGGAAGAACTCATGGAAAAGTATGTGCTGGCGTTTATAGCCAGAGAAGGCAAAACGAGTTCTGGAATCTTCGTCAAGGGAGATGGACGGTCACCTAGTACGATCGTTCGTTCAATCATCTGTCACGTTATGCTACGCACTGGTCGGACCGAGCTGCCGGGCCAGACGCGAGTTCAGAGAGGACTCGACCGAAATCGAATTTCGCTCGTCGATCGTGAGATTTGGCGTATCGCGATCCTTGAACCGGGCTTTAAACATTGAGTCAATGTTGCCCCATGAGAGAACGATGCCACCCGGACAGCCAGCTGACGGAGAAAGAGGTAAGAGGAAATGGGAAGATCGAGGGAAAGGCAATCAGGTGTTCCAAGGAACCAGGCGGTCCGATGATTCCGAGGAATCGGGTATTCGGAAGAGAAAGCAACCTTGGGAAGAATTTCCAACCCATGCGGCAATGAGGCGGTGTGGAAAACCTTGGTGCCAGAAATGCCAGAGGAATCATTTAGGCGAGTGCAGGCAAGGTAACGTCGAGTGTTATCGTTGTAGGAAGTTTGGACATTACGCTCGAGATTGTCCATTAGGAGGTCCGGCAGTGCAGCCGCCAGTGAGACAGCATCCAGCTCCGCAGAGGCAAAACCAAGCTCCGCCGAGGACAAACAACGGAGCAGGAGGTCACCCTAGGCCAGCAAACCAAAGGCCACCGCAACAAGCAAGGGTGTACGCCTTGAATCAGCAGCAAGCAGCTCAAGCTCCCGGAAATCTTGCAGGTATAATCCATATGAGTGATATACCCGTTTTTGCTTTGTTTGATACAGGAGCCTCACATTCTTTCGTTTCGAAAATCGCGTGTGAGAGGTTGGGTTTGGTACCCAAGAAATCACAGTAGTACCGAAATTAGCATCCCATCGTGGAAGTGCTAAAGCAAAGAGATATGCCCGAACCGTGAGGTAGAAATCGTGAGCGAAGGTCCTTGTCAATTTGCATGTCATCGAATGGAAGATTTCGATGTCATCTTTCGCATGGATTGGTTGGAAAAGCACAAGGCAACTATACGTTGTCTCGAGAGAAAATTTACTTTTCGAACAGCCGAAGGAGTGGAAGTTTGTTTCCACGGCATAAGGATGGGTGTTTGCGTGCCTATGATCTCAGACCAAGGCGGTGAGGATGATCAGGAAGGGAAGCTATCAAACTTTCTTGGTGAGTTTGACAGGGCACGATGAACAGCGCAAGCAATTACAAGAGGAGCCAGTGGTGTGTGAATATCCGGACGTGTTTCCCGAGGATTTTCCAGGTTTACCGCCTGATAGACAAGTGGAATTCACTATTGATGCGGAACCGGGAGCAGCACGAAGATCAAAGGCACCATACGAATGGCACCTAAAGAATTGCAAGAACCGAAAGCGCGATTGCGGAGGCTGTTGGATCTAGGTTTTATCCGACCCAGCGTGTCGCCGTGGGGAGCGCGATTACATTCGTCAAGAAGAAGGATGGGTCGATGCGGATGTGCATTGACTACGGAGAGTCGAATAAGCTAACGATCAAGAATGATATCCTCTTCCAAGGATCGACGATCTGTTTGACCAGCTCGAGGGGCGAATGTCTTCTAAGATCGATTTGAGGTCAGGCTACCATCAGCTGAAGATAAGGAAGGAGGACTTTGCGAAGACCGTGTTCAGAACGAGGTATGGGCACTACGAGTTCATCGTGATGCCGTTTGGTTTGACCAACGCGCCAGCAGTCTTCATGGATCTGATGAATCAAGTTTTCCATCGAGATTCAGATAGTTTCGTCTTGGTTTTATCGATGATATACTCATCTATTCCAAGAATGCGAGTTGCATAGAGAACACCTCCGCACCATTCGGAAGCGTTACGGCGGAGAGGTTGTATGCCAAGTATAGTAAGTGTGAGTTTTGGCTCGAAGTGATGTTCCTGGACACATCGTGTCTGCGCAAGGAATCAAAGTCGACCCGGTGAAGGTTGAAGCGGTAAATCGGAAGGTTCCGACTAATGCCAATGAGGTTCGAAGCTTTCTAGGCTTGGCAGGATATTATAGACGTTTCATCGAAGGGTTTTCGAAGTTGGCAAGGCCGATGACGCAACAGCCTCGGGAAAGGGATCAAGTTTTCATGGTCCAAAGCTTGTGAAGCAAGTTTCCAAGAGTTGAAGAAGAAGCTAACAACCGCTCCAGTGTTAGCCGTACCGGAAGGGAACGATGGGTTTGTGGTCTACACCGATGCATCCAAGCTTGGTTTAGGTTGTGTTCTTATGCAGAACGGGAAGGTTATAGCTTACGCGTCTCGTCAGTTGAAACCGCACGAGTTGAGCTACCCAACTCACGACCTGGAGTTAGCAGCAGTCGTTCATGCGTTGAAGATTTGGAGGCACTATCTCTATGGAGTTAAGTGTGAGATCTTCACAGATCACAAGAGCCTCAAGTACTTCTTTGAACAAAAGGAGCTGAACATGAGGCAAAGGAGATGGCTAGAGTTGGTAAAGGATTATGATTGCTCTATCAGCTATCACCCGGGGAAAGCCAATGTCGTAGCAGATGCCCTTAGTCGCAAGTCGAGAGCGAAGTTGGGATATCTTCTTACGCAAGAGAAAGAGCTTATTCGAGATTTTGAGAAGCTCAGCCTGGAAGTGATTCACCGTCGGCATCGGTGCAAGGATTCGCCGCAGCCTCGACGGTGAACCGGACACGAGAGAAGCCATCGTGGCAAGAACGAGGAGACGAGTTCTTAGAAAGGATGCGTTTGAAAGCAAGGCTAGAAGATAGCAATGGATTCACGGAAGCGAGAGATAACGCGCTATTATTCCGAGGAAGGTTATGTGTGCCACTCAATAGGGAATTGAGAGATAAGATCATGAGTGAAGCTCATGAGGCACCATATACAGCTCATCCTGGAAGCACCAAAATGTACAGAGACCTTAAGAGGAACTTTTGGTGGGAAGAAATGAAAAAGGATGTAGCCGCGTTTGTGGAACGTTGTTTGGCTTGTCAGCGAGTGAAAGTTGTGCACCAACGTCCGTCAGGTTTGTTGCAACCGCTACCAATCCCAGAGTGGAAATGGGATCATATCGGTATGGATTTTGTGGTGAGTTTTCCAAGTTCAGCGCGAGGAAACACCGCTATATGGGTTGTCGTCGATGGACTGACGAAGTCAGCTCATTTCTTACCGATTCGGATGATGTACGAGTTAGATAAGCTTGCCCAGATTTACGTTAGAGAAATCGTACGGTTACATGGTGTGCCGGTATCAATTACATCAGATCGTGACCCAAGGTTCACGTCAAGGTTTTGGAGAAGTCTGCAGGAAGTCATGGGGACCAAGCTGAATCTCGATCTGACTTTCCATCCTCGACCGACGGTCGATCGGAAAAGGACGATTCAGGTCTTGGATGATATGCTGCGAGCAGTCGTGGCCGATAGAGGAGGAAATTGGGAAGAGATACTACCTTTGGTGGAGTTTGCCTATAACAACAGTTATCAGGCCACCATAGGAATGGCTCCCTATGAAGCATTGTACGGAAGGAAGTGTCGATCGCCACTTTATTGGGATGAAGTGGGCGAGAGAAAGATGTTAGGACCAGAGATGGTTCAGCAGACGGTCGAGGTTATCGATCAGATCAAGCGAAGGATCAAGGAAGCTCAGGACAGGCAGAAGTCCTATGCGGACAAGCGTCGTACGGATCTTCAGTTCATGATCGGAGATTATGTTTTCCTTAAGGTTTTCCCGACGAGAGGAGTCATTCGTTTTGGGAAACGAGGTAAGTTGCGATCGAGGTTCGTTGGACCTTTCGAAGTTCTTGATAGAATAGGCCCCGTTGCCTATAGGTTAGCTTTGCCGCCGCATCGGAGATGTGCACGACGTGTTTCACGTTTCTCAGTTGAGAAAGTACATGTTCGACCAAAAACACGTGATCAAGCATAACCAAGTGGTTCTTGCTCGGGATCCGAGTTACGAGGAGACACCGGTGGTTGTTTTGGAAGCGAAGTCGAGGAGTTGAGGAACAAGCGATTCACTGGTGAAAGTGTTGTGGAATCACCATGGCGAAGAGGAAGCTACGTGGAAGTTGGAAGACAAGTTCAGGGCTCAGTACCCTGAGTTGTTTTCTTCACGTGTTTGAAATTTTGGGGATGAAATTTTTCTAAGGAGGGAGGGATGTATACCCCGTTCTTTTTAAGCTTCAAGTTTGTATGGCACGGTTTTGAGAAAGGTCAAAGGTTGAATTTTTGTTTCGGTGATCGACCGTCCACGAAACCTCAGCGTTGTGAAGAGTGTCTTATGATCTAATTCATAGACACTAAGTATGCGAGTTTCGACCACCCACGAAGGTTTGGCACTCGTGGAAGTTATCGAAAACCGGACTTTTCATGGGTCTTTTAAAGCATATCTTGTTTATAGTCGTTGTGTCCGGTATTTTATTTCGTGTCCATGGGTACTAAGTTTGCAAAATTTGGAGTCCGTTTGCAAAAGTTGCGTCGTTTTTACGTTTTGAAAAGGGCGCTATGCAAGTAAACATGCAACCCTCTTTTTCCTATAAATAGGAGGCTAGGGCCTTCATTTTAAAGTTCATTTCCTTCGTCTCTGTGTTTACGGAAGAGCCGAGCAGCTCCGTATGTGCTGCGGAGTCTGGAGGAGTGGGGATCGGCGGGGAGGCTCGGCGGCGGCGCCATTCTTGCGCTTGCCGCCACCACCACCGATCGACCCCTCCCGACAACCTCGCTTTCTGTTTTGTCCTTTTCTTGTTTTGATTCCGCCTTTTAGTAGATCGTATAGCATAGAACTCGGGATTCTAAAGGGACGGGCGAGAAAACGGCCGAGGTCGCTATTTTGGCCAAAATTGCCGCCCATTACCGCCGTGAGCACCTTTGTTGTCATTGTTTGGCGGCCGACGGCCACACAGCTACGGGTCCTTTAGGTTTTAGTTAGGGCTATGCATTCTACTAAAGTACCGATTCCGTTTTCTATTTTTGCGTTTACGCATGTCGGGATGTTTTCCGTTGCTTGAGTTTTCTAAAGGAAGTACATGCCCGGGTTATCCATTTTCAACCTAGTTTGTCATTCCATGTTCGTCGTTATGCATATTGCTTATGTTTCCATTTCCATGCATCAATTTTGGATTGTTTATCCTAGATCTGAGGATAGCCATCGATTTTTGAAGCTTCTTCGCTGCTAAGATTTGAGTCAACTTGCATGCATGCATATTTCGAAAGTACCCTATTATAGGTCTTGATGCCCTGAATATATTTCCCGTCTGCATCGAGTTGATTTGAAAACCCGGAAAGTGCCAAATGTGGGATCAGAAAGTCGAAACCCTAATTTTTCTACGATCTTCGTTTGGATCACGATATTGCTTTGCTTTGTGGGATGTAACCCCAAAAGTTGTTCCGTCTTGTTACCAGGTACCTACCAGTGCGATCGGTGAAGTCATCGGATCCGTAGATATCTCCCGGTTGACGTTTTCGTCTGTTCAGGTTGGGTTATATATGCTTATTTTGAGTTATTTACTCTGATATTTCAAAAATAAAACATGTGAGCCGTAAAATGTTTTGGTGAAGTTATTACTATTCTCTGATCCGAGATGTGGTTCTATTGTGATTGTGCACGGATCTCTATTCGTGGGTTGATCACCATCTCGAGTATTGATCGTGAGGATAGACCCGAACACGTGGTTATGGTTACGAAGGGGATAGACCCGGAAGTCCACACGGAAATGGTAATGAGGTGGTTATGGTTTGACGGGTTTGAATCAAGTCCACACCGAGTTAGCGGGGTGGATACGTTAGGGCATGGGCCGTTGGATATGTTCGGGCCGAGATATTGTGGGCTTCTTTGGATATGTTCCGGGTCGAATGAATGAGATGTGATGTGCTGGCGGGATACGTTCCGAGCCGTGGTTCTATGATGAGAACAACAGTAATAACGGATCAGGTATCGAAAAATGAAAAATCTATTTTGCTTACTTAGAAGTGGATTTACGTTTTAGAACCTTCTAAGGTAAGTGCTCTAAACACGGCATCGTGATTCTTTTGATTTATGATAAAACCCCAACTGAGTGCGCTAGTACTCACCCCAAACTCTTTTTCAAATCTTTTCACAGATGGAGGAGGGCTGGACGGGCGACGCTGAGGGGTGGAGTTGCGGGTTCTTCATGCTATGCTTCCGCGATGTTGTGTTATATACGTATTCTAATGTTGATGTATTCTTGTCCCTTATTTTGCTTTCTGATTGGGAACAAGATTTGCTATTATGTTATTATGCTGTGAGTCTCGATATGAGCATGCTATGTGGTTGACCGGTCTAGTCAACAGGGTGTAATGTTATTTTGCTTCCTTGCATTACTTATTATAAACCAAGATCATGTTTCATTGAGGTTATGGTATCGATATTATTCTGTTGGTGGATTGTTAGTCATCCCTCCCCTTCAGGATATGTCCTAGTTATAGAGGAGATGCTGCCCGATTTCATGGTCACATCTTCTTATCGTGTATGTTATATGTATCCCCCCCCTTCTTCCCCGCTTAACCCCACCCTAATCACACCCCCGGCATCATGTGCTTCCTCGAATTTGGTCGTGACACCTAGTAAAATGTGATCTCAACATTCCTTTTTCTCCGATCATTATTATTCCTTTTACTGGAGAAATTTTGAGAAAAACTTTATCTCTGCATTCAAAATGCAGTTCATATCTACGCATATCAGTGGAAGACTTTTGTCTATCATAAGCTTCTTTTATTCTTTGCCAAATTTGGCAAACATCTTAATCATTTCACTCACAAAATCAACTTTAAATCTTTCCTTTTACTTTCATCATCACCCTAAAGAGGTGATCGACACTTTCTTTCGTACTATACCTCATATGGGCTATATTGATCACTTTTTGACAGCTATTGTCGTAGGTGATCTTAAGAAATGGAAGTCGTATTTCTAATTTGTAATTCATCTCGACATTAATGTCCTCAACATATTTTAAAGCGTTCATATCGTTCTTTCCAACTGTCTATTTGTCTGTGAGCGAGAATTATGCTAAAGTTCAATTTCGTGTCGAACTATTTTGTAAGCTAATTCAAAATCTAGAAGCAAATTTAGAACCTCTATCAGATATGATAATTTTGGTATTAATATAATGTACGATCTCTTTTATGTAAAACTTGAACTAACTTATTGGATCCAGGAGTAATTCGCATAGGCAGAAAATAAGTTCTTATAGTAAATCGATCCACTACCACCCATATAGCAATGTTACCTTTTTCGGCTTTAACATCTTTCCTTTGTTCTTCAATTATCCTTTTCTTTAAATCAGGCGTCAGAGTGAGTGTAGCAATACAACTCATGATTGTCTCGGGTTACTCCACTATTTCTATCTTTATTTTCTCAAATCCTTCAACGAGTTTCTCTTCTCTTGTTAAGAGATATCTTGATTTGGATTGACTTTTACAATTCAAGGCATCAGTTACCATGGGTGCCTTTCCTGTTCGATATCTTATACCACAGTTGTAGTCCTTTACTAATTCGAGCCATCTGTTTTACCTCATGTTCAACTCTTTTTGCTCGAAGAAGTACTTCAAACTTCTGTGATTGGTGAAGATCTCACACCTTACTTCATAAAGGTGATGTCTCCAAAACTTAATACGTGTATGTTACTGTCGCTAGTTCTAAGTCGTGAGTTGGGTAGTTCCATTCATGTGGTCTAAGTTGTTGTAATACATAGGCTAACACTTTTCTCTCTTGCATTAACATACAATCTAATCCACGGTTGGAAGTTCACCTTGCATTTATCAATCCAAGTAAACTTTATTCCTTTTTGGAGTAGCTGTTTCGTTGGCCTTGCTATCTTAGAGAATCCTTCTATGAATTTCTGATAGTAACCAGCAAATTTAAGAAACTCCAAATTTAGTTGTTGGGTCGTTGGCGAGTTCTATCCTCGCACTGTTTTCAACCTTCACCGGATCTTTAATTTCTTTTGAAGACACAACGTGTCCAAGGAACATTATTTCCTTAAACCAAACTTCTCATTTACTAGACTTGGCAAGAAGTTATTCGGCTCTTAAGGTTTGTAGAACAGTCCTCAAGTGTTCCTTATGTCCTTTCTTCCTCTTTGAATAGATGAGGATATCATCTATGAAGACTAAGACAATTCGTCTGAGTAAGGATGGATCACTCGATTTCTTTGTGGTCCATACATATGGCTGGTGCATTTGTTAGTCCGAATGGCACGACTATAAACTCATAGTGGCCACATCTTGTTCGGAAAGCCATTTTGGGTACATTTTTAGCTCGTACCTTAAGTTGATTATAGTCCAATTGAGATCGGTTCTCGGGACTACTCTTGCTCTTTTCCACTGACCGAATACTCATTTATCCTCGGTAATGGATTATTCACTCTTGATAATCTATGCACTTTCTTAATGGGCTATCTTTCTTCTTGACAAGCAAGCTGGGTGTTTCTTAAGGTGATACACTAGGTCCGATGAAACTTAGATTCTACAGCTTTTAAATTTGAATCTTTGTTCCTCCAGTTTCCTTGAAGCCATTCGATAAAAGTACTTTTGAAATGGTTTAATAATGGTTCTAATTTGATAGTGAAACTCTAGCTACCTATCAGGGGGAAATCTTGGTAATTTGTTGGAAAAACGTCTGAAAATTCTTGAACAATTTTCCACATCCTCGACCTTTATTTCTGCATTTTCCCTCTTTGTTTAGATAAACAAGGAATGCTTGACATCCCCTCTTGTTTATTATTCTCTTTGTTTGGAGTGTGGATACGGTCGGAATTTCCTTTCCCACGTGGATTCCATAGAAACTCGTAGCTTCTTTGGTTTAATTTTAATTTCTTTGATCATATGATGTTTATATTCATTCCTAAGCATATAATTAAGCTCAATTCAACTAAATCATATCATATCATTCATATACAAAATTTAGAGTACATATATGATTCTTTAATTTTTCAACTTCATGAATTTAAAAAATTAAAACCATAGCATATGTTAATTAAGCTTCATAAACATAATTAATTCAATAAACATAACAAAAATTAAACAAATCAATCATAATCAACACTTCATAATTTTCGAAAACCCTAGCAATATAAAAGATCATATATATCAATTTAAATCACAAAAACTTAGGTTAAATGAAGTAATTACCTTCTTTGGATTGATTTGCCACTAATTTCACACTTAAATATGGATTTAAAAGTGAAAATTAAAATTTGTGTGTGTGTGCTTGTGTGTGTGCCGAAAGTTGAGGGAGAATGGATGTTGAGGATGATATATTATGTGTATATATTTCTAGAAGTTTATATGTGTAATTAAATGTGAATTTAAATTTCATTTCATTAGTATTTTACACTAATTTCTATAATTTGTACTTATACCTCAAATTTTACTATGGTTATACCTTAGTATAATTTAATTAATAGAACTATATTTCTAATAATTAATAAAATCTAAAAAAATTTATATCCATGATTGAAATTAAATTCAAGTAACATAATTTAAATTCTTTCATATGTTAAAATTCAACTAATTATATTCATGCTTCTTAATTTTCGAAAATCATACCAAATAACTCTTTTATCACTAAATATTAATAAAATAAATTTATTCAAGCAAATTAATAGCTTGAACCATAATTTATTTTATTTTATAAGAAAATTTCCACATAAAAATAATTAATGCATTCCATAGCATAATTTCTATTTAATTGCATTTTCATTCAACACACATTCATAATCACAAAATTCAAATTTTATCATAATAAAACTCATTTCTAAATATTCTCTAAGTTTTCAAATCTCATATTCTTCAATTAAGAAATAATCGAATTTCTATCGATTAATAATCCATTATATACCTCTTTATACATTTCTATGAATTAAATGACTTTTAAGCCCCTAATTATATTTAATTAGGCTTTATTTAATACTATAAGATTTTCGGGTTACTACATTCCTCCCTTAAAAAATTTTGTCCCGAAATTTAGTACCTTGTTAAATAAATCGGGTCTTCTTCATCTCTCTTCTGTTCCCACGCGTCCTCTTACGGACCATGATGTTTCCATTGAACTTTCACTAAAGGAATAACTTTATCCTTAACTTTTGTTCTTTCCGGTCTAGAATGCATTCACGTTTCTCCTCATAGCTCAAATCGGCATCGGGAACTATTTCATCATAATGAAGGATGTGTTTTGGGTCATACACATACTTTCTGAGTTGAGAGACGTGGAAGACATTGTATACGTTAGCGAAATTAGGTGGCAACGCTAACCTAAAGCCATTGGCCCAATTTGTTCCAATACTTCATAAGGTCCAATGAATCGTGGCTTGAGTTTCCCTTTTATGCCAAAACGATGAACTCCTTTAGTTAAAAACTTTGAGAAAAACTTTGTCTCCTACCTCGAAATTCAATTCTGTACGACGATTATCAGCGTAAGATTTCTGCCTATCTTGGGCTTCTTTCATTCTTTTCTTTATCCGTCGTACTATCTGGATCATTTCTTCTATCGCTTCAGGGCCTAGAATCTTTCTTTCTCCAACTTCATCCCAGTAAACAGGTGATCTGCACTTCTTGCCATATAGCGCTTCGTAGGGAGCCATGTTGATTGTAGCTTGGTAACTGTTATTATAAGCGAATTCGATCAATAGCAGAACCTGTTCCCATTGATCTCCCCGGTCTAGCACCACCGTTCTGATCATATCTTCCAGTGTTTGAATTGCTCTCTCAGTTTGACCATCCGTCTGAGGATGAAATGCGATACTAAAATTTAATCGAGTACCCAATTCTTTTTGAAAGGTCGTCCAAAACCGCGAGGTGAATTTGGTATCACGATCAGATGTAATTGATATCGGCACTCCATGCAAGCGAACGATTTCTCGAACGTAGATTTGTGCTAACTTATTTGCTCCGTATGTTACTGGAATTGGAATGAAATGTGCACTTTTGGTTAATCGATCGATGATTACCCAGATAGCAGTGTTTCCTCGTCTAGACTTGGGTAATCCAATTACAAAGTCCATCGCAATGTGATCCCATTTCCATTCCGGAACTTCTAAAGGCTGCAACTTTCCATACGGTCTTTGATGCAAAGCTTTTACATGTTGACACGCTAAACATCGTTCGACGTAGGATGCAATGTCTTGTTTCATTCCTGTCCACACGAACCTCTGTTTGAGATCTTGATACATCTTCGTGCTTCCAGGATGCGCGGCATACGGAACATTATGAGCTTCACTCAAAATTTCATTCTTCAATCTTTCGTCATTAGGCACGTATATACGATTGCCAAATATAATCACATTATCTCCCGCTTCGTGATATTCCGGGAGATTTCCTGTTCTGATTTTCGCTCGCAATGTTTCGAGTTGTTCGTCTCGTCTTTGCGCTTCAACTATTCGAGCTCTCAAGTCCGGAAGTACAACTAACGCCGCTAAAATTTCTTGAATATTCTGAGGAGGCAACACTACTTCCAGCTTCATTCTCTCAAACTCTTTTAGCAATTCTTCTTGATCCGTTAAAACAATTCCTAATTTTTCCTGATTTTTCCTACTCAATGCGTTAGTGACGACATTAGCCTTTCCCGGGTGATATTTGATCTCGCAATAGTAATCTTTGACCAGCTCGAGCCATCTTCATTGCCGCATATTTAAATCTTTTTGTTCGAAAAAATACTTCAGACTCTTATGATCCGTGAAAATTTCACATCTTTATCCGTATAAATAATGCCTCCAAATTTTGAATGCATGGACCACAGCTGCGAGTTCCAAGTCATGAGTAGGATAATTGTGTTCATGGATTTTCAATTGTCACAAAGCATATGCGATGACTTTCCCTTCTTGCATTAGAACGCATCCTATCCCGTTTCTAGACGCATCGTTGTATATGGTATATTCCTTCTCCGGATCAGGTATTGTCAAGATAGGATCAGTGATCAATCTTTCCTTTAGTTCTTGGAAACTGTCTTCACAGTCTTGGGTCCATTGAAATCCTTGGCAACATTTCCAACAATTGTGTCATTGGCTTAGCAACTTTAGAAAATCCTTCAATAAATCTCCTATAGTACCAAGCTAAGCCCAGAAAACTCCGAATCTCATTTGGAGTCGTAGGTGATTTCCATTCCTGTACCTCTTGGACCTTTGCAGGATCAACTTTTATTCCTTTAGCCGAAACTATATGCCCCAGGAAATTCACTTCTTTCAGCCAGAAGTCACACTTGCTAAACTTAGCGTATAGTCTTTGTGTTCTCAACTTTTCCAACACCATTCGCAAGTGTACTTCATGTTCTTGTTCACTTGCAGAATATATTTGAATATCATCGATAAATACTAGTACAAATTTTTCGAGATATTCATGGAAAACACGGTTCATAAGGTCTATAAACACAGCTGGAGCATTGGTTAGCCCAAATGGCATCACTACAAATTCGTAGTGCCCATATCGGGTCCTAAAAGCGGTTTTAGGTATATCTTCGGGTTTGATCTTCACTTGATGATAACCCGATCTTAGATCAATCTTCGAGAATACCCTTGCTCCTTTTAATTGGTCAAACAAATCATCGATCCTTGGTAATGGGTATTTGTTCTTTAATGTCACCTTATTCAGCTCTCGATAATCAATACACATCCTTAAGGTGCCATCCTTCTTTTTGACAAATAACACCGGTGCTCCCCAAGGAGACGCACTTGGTCGGATGAATCCCAAGTCCAAAAGTTCTTGTAATTGGACCTTCAACTCTTGTAGCTCCTTCGGAGCCATCTGATATGGTGCTTTAGAAATTGGTGCTGACCCTGGTTCCAAATCGATAAAAAAATCCAATTGTCGATCCGGCGGTACACCTGGTAACTTTTCTGGGAATACGTCTGGATATTCTCGAACAATTGGCACGTCGTCAATCTTTCTATCTTTCTTGCTTTCCTTGCTCAGACATACAAGGTAAGCATGATTTTCATCACATCTTAACAATCTTTCTGCCTGCAAAGCTGAAATCACTGGCACTTGTTTTTTTCTTTCATCAATCCCGTAAAAGCGAATGGGTTCTTTTCTTGGTGGTTGAAACGCGATCTCCCATTGTTCACAATGAATTGTTGCGAAATTCTTTGTCAACCAATCCATGCCTAGAATAATATCTACATCACACATGCATAGGAGACGTAATGATTCAGTTCTTAACTGAAGTGATCTAACTCGAACTCTAAGTTAGGACATATTTTATCAACTAGTGTCGCCCCACCTACCGGAATAATCACTTTGAAACCTATTTCAGTTTGTTCTACGGGGAGTTCAAGATTGTATACACATGCGGTAGAAATAAAAGAATGCGAAGCTCCCTTATCAAACAAAACTATAATAGGTACACCTTTTAACTTGGCCATACCTGTCAAATTGCCCGAGCTCTTCTCCGGTTGTTTCTGTTTAAGTGCATACGTTTTCTGATGTTGAGGTTGAAGTTGAAGAGATTGGGGATGCGTCTGTTGAGTAGAAGTTTCTAGATTTGACATCACTTGTGGAGGAGGAAGTTGACAACGTGGTACGTTCGGATAGCGGTCATTGCTTTTCTTTGTTTGGGTGGTCGAACGACTTTACCTTCTCTCCTCTCCCAATCGCATTATGTCTATACGGACAAGCAAAGGCGAAATGACCGAACTGTCCGCACGTGTAACAAGTGTTGCTTCCACTTCTGCATATGCCAAAGTGTGGGCGGTTGCATTGAGGACACATGGGCGGCCTCATCTGGTTCGAAGGAAGGAATGTTGGTCCAGGTACCGATGGTCGAAATGATCTCGATGTTGTAGGTCCTTGCCTCTGGAAAGGCTTCTTGCTTGGAAATCCTTTGCTTTCCCACTTCCGTTTTCCTTTATACCTTTGTTCCATTTGAGAAGGTTTCGATGAAACTAGACTTTGGGGTACACCTGCATTCGATTCAGTCGCAGTCTTCTCTGACTGTATTTCCATCTCCATGTCTAGAGCGCGATTAAGGGTTTCAGCATAGGACATAGGTGGCTGAGCGGCCAGAATAATCCGAATTTCAGGTCACAATCCGAAACGAAACATCTCTGCCATTTTCTCGTCGGTTTCCACTTTATATGGTGCATATCGGGATAACGTGCAAAATTCCCGATCATATTCCGCTACACTCTTACTTCCTTGCTTTAAGTTCATGAACTCGATTTCTTTCTGTTTTCGATAACTCTGCGTAATAAATTTGGTCTTGTTCTTCCTTGAATTGATCCCATGTGAAGTTTGCCAATTGTTCTGGAGTGAGGGTTTTCTGTCTGGCCTCCCACCAGAAATCCGTGGGTCCTTTCATCAGAAAATTTATACACATCAAACATTCCTGGTCATTACATTCTAAAAACTTGAATATCCGTTCTACTGTACGTACCCATTCTTCAGCTTCGGCAGGACTACCAACCCCTGTGAAATTGGGTGGATTTTGGCGAAGAACTATTGTTCGATTCGGGGGAGAAGGTTCACGGTCGGAAAAATTCTGAGGAGTGGCTTCACTTCCTCTTTCTTCCAAGTTTGCGTTTCTTCTTCTAGGAGGCATACTGATGCAAAAGAAGAATATTATTTCCATAACAGTTGATAAATATCAAGACAGAGAGGAAAAAAAATTCAAGTTATAACAAAGTTCAATCATCACAAGAACTAAGAACAAATCACTTGATCACAACAAAATAAACAAGTATTACATATCATAATTTACAGGAAAATTGCCTCCTTGAGGACTTTTTACAAAATAAATTAGTTTCATTTTCATCGGGCTGATAGTTCTGCCTTGCCTTCCTATTTCACTACCCTAACTAGATTTAACTCATTTCTCCTAATCTTCAATTTCTTCTTTCGGATCCGCTTCCGGTTCCTCCTAGTCTGGATCTTCTTTCTCTTTTTCGGGAGCATTAGAGTGGTCAGCGGACGAGCAAGCAGGCTCCCCCGGTAAAAGAAGGGATGGATCAGACAAAGACGGCATCTCATTAATAGATAAAGGCCGTAAACTAGAAGTACTAGTGGATGGTTGCTATTCAAATTCATAAATTACATCAGCAGAAGTCAAGGCTAATGTAATTTCTGGAAGAGGAGATATAGGAGGTGAAGGGGTCTTTAATACAAAAGGTTGGTCATATAGATCCAAATCAAATGAAGTCCACTGAGACTCAATTGGAAAAGGGATATCATCATCATAATAAAACTCATATGTAAGACTAGATACAACAATCTCTTGAGATTCAGGTTCAATTTCCTTACTTTTTGGATCTATAATATCAGATAAAATTTGATGGACTGATGGGATGAACTGATCAAAAGGACGGTATGGTGTGAATGAAAGATCTCCTACCGTCCTATACTGACTTTTGATAAGATTTACAAATTGATCGAGGTTACCAGTAATTATGCACTCCATATCGGGATGTACATAGTCTAGAGAAATTTCAGATGCCCATCCCCGTCAAGAAGGAGGTAAAGCTTGTACTATTTGGAGCAGCCTGTCTAGCTCAGTCACTCCACACCTCATAACTGACTTCCAAATCATCATGTACTGATTGAGAAAGAACGGCATGTGCTGCTCTTCTCTCATTTTAAAGGAGAAGAACTTATCAACGTTGCCTAATCCCGACGGCCTATTATCTACATTCTTTCGAGCGGTAACCTTCTTCCTTGCCATCCTATAATCAAATATAACTTACATGCGGATCAAAACAATCATATATCACTTATGTTCCTACATGCTACATCGCAATAATTCACCATACTCAAGAACTATTTTCAATATATGCATACATATTCACTTCTACACATAATTCACAATTTACTTTACCTGGTTGAGCTGAAGAGATGGTGAAGCGAGCTCTTATCAATAATTCAAGGTTTACACAGAAAGGTTGGCTCAAAGAAAGGAAACCTACAGGTCCAGAGCGAACAACTGCTCTGATACCACTCTATCACGACCCGACTAATTAATTAGATAATTAACTAACTAATCAGGCCGTGACGGGTTAAAACGAATAACCAGACACGAAAGACACGACCTCGCTCGGGGCAAGACTCTGATACCAAATGATAACCACACATCTCCCTCTTTAATCCTAATTTGGTTTTCCAATGATCCACAACGAAGTATATGACTTAAGGACCCCAAAACACCCAACGAAAACTAAACAAAACAAATTGACGAAATTCCCCGAATTTTTTTTGAATTTTTTCCTAGCCTCTCTAGGGACCTCTGTTGCACGAATATCAAAACTAGAAATAACGAAACTGTAATTTTTTTCCCGCCAATTTACTATTTTTTTTCCCAGCAATTTTTTTCCCACGAATTTACTCTTTTTCCACTTCTGATTCTCGGCTACATATTCGCGTCAATTTACTCTCTTTTTGTCTCAATTAGTGTAATAACCTAGAGAGCTGCCTGTTTGAAAACCCGCCTTAATAAAAGATACTACTAATAAATAAAAAATTAAGACAAATGTTTCATTTCTAAAACAAGTATGAGCTCGAATCGTTACTCACTAGCATGCATTATCATGATGTGAAAATCATTTTGAGATTATCAATCTCGCTATCTGATTAATTTGAGTACGGGCGTTTATATAATAATCATAATAAAACACATATAACCATATGAAGTTATTACTTAATTATATATGAAAATATTTATAGCAGCAAGAAGTTATTACTTACTAATTCGAAAGACAAGATTATATAATTGAACACCTAACACTTTTTTTTTTTAAGTTGGAAATCTGTATGAAAGCTCTTTATATGAATGTGCTACAACTTAGTCTACTTAAAGTGTTAAATTAAAATTTCATAGCTTGATTGAATAAGCATATATATATATATATATATATATATATATATATATATATAGGAGATGGATTGTTAAAATAATTTGGTAGGTAAGTCGGGATATTTGTATATAATATATATGTATACATGTAAATGTATATCTAAACTAATATATTAGGGAATGGATGGATGCGGTGAGAACTTATCGATTGTTTTGAGAACTTGAGAACCATGCATAAGGCGTTGAAGATGATATTTGTATATAATATATATGTATACAGTAAATGTATATCTCGTTAGGGGTTGGATAAAGTTGAAGATGCATATAAACGAAAAATTTCTAAAATTGTTGAACAACAAAATAATTTTAGAAAGTTTTCGTTATACACAACTTTATACCGCTTTTGCATCAACTACAACGTCTTATCATCATTCGCAAAAAAAATGGTTCTCATTTGATCCTCCTCTCTATATATATATATATATATATATATATATATATTGGATATTTAATTGTTGAAATGTGCATGTGTGAGTAATGTGTTTGTGTCGTGTATTGTGTGCAGTGTGTGTATCGGAATGCATGTCTTTGTGAAATCGATTTTAACCCTCTCCCGAGGATCTATCTTGGATGTTTAATTCACCAAACATTGATTATATACCTAGCAAGTCACTTCTTATCTACACCGCAGCTTATACCGACAACTCGTGTAATACCCCGTCTTTTAAGCACATTTTGCATGGCACGTTTTTCGAGAAAAGGTCAAAGGTTGACTTTTGTTTCGGTGATCGACCGTCACGAAACCTCGGGCGTTGTGAAGAGTGTCTTATAATGAATTCATAGACACTAAGTATGCAGTTTTCGACCACCCATGAAGGTTTGGCACTCGGGAAGTTATCGAAAACCGGACTTTTCATTGGTCTTTTAAAGCATATCTTGTTTATAGTCATTGTGTCCGGTATTTTATTTCGTGTCCATGGGTACTAAGTTTGCTAAATTTGGAGTCCGTTTGCAAAGTTGCGTCGCTTTTGCGTTTTGAAAAAAAAAGGGTCGCTTGCATGGCATTGCATGAGCCACCTTTTCCTATAAATAGGAGGCTAGGGCCTTCATTTTCAACGTTCATTTCCTTCGTCTCTCTGTGTTTACGTGAAGAGCCGAGCAGCTCGAGTGCTGCTGCGGAGGCGGAGGAGTGGGGATCGAGCAGGGAGGCTCGGCGGCGCCATTCTTGGCTTGCCGAGCCACCACCGCCGATCAACCACCCCCGGCAGCCCGTTTTTGTTTTGTCCTTTTCTTGTTTTGATTCCGCCTTTTAGTAGATCGTATAACATAGAACTCGGGATTCTAAAGGACGAGGCGAGAAAGCGGCCGAGGCCGCCATTTGGCCAAACCGCCACCCTTGCCGCCACCGCCCTCTTGGCCGTCGTTTGGTGGTCAGCGTGCCACCTTTGTCTACCGGTCCTTTAGGTTTTGAGTTCGGGCTATGCATTCTACTAAAGTACCGATTTTTTTCGGTTTTCGCGTTTACGCATGTCGGGATGTTTTCCGTTGCTTGAGTTTTCTAAAGGAAGTACATGCCCGGGTTATCCATTTTCAACGTCGTTTGTCATTCCATGTTCGTCATTATGCATATTGCTTATGTTTCCATTTTTGCATCGATTTTGGATGGTTTATCCTAGATCGAGGATAGGCATCGATTTTGAAAGCTTCTTGTTGCTAAGATTTGAGTCGACTTGCATGCATGCATATTTTCAAAATACCCTATTATAGGTCTTGATGCCACGAATATATTTCCTTACGCATCGAGTTGATTTGAAAACCCGGAGAGTGCCAAATGTGGGTTCGAGAAAGTCGAAAACCCAATTTTGCTACGATCGTCGTTTGGATCACGTTGTTGCTTTGCTTTGTGGGAAGTGACCCCAAAAGTTGTTCCGTCTTGTTACGGTACCTACCGGTCTGATCGGTAAAGTCATCGGATCCGTAGATATCTCTCGGTTGACGCGTTTTAAATGCATTCGAGGTTGGGTTATATATGCTTATTTTAGTTTTGAGTTATTTACATGTGCACCGTAAAATGTTTTGATGAAGTTATTCTTGTTCTACGATCCGAGATATGGTTCTATCATGGTTGTACACGGATCTCTATTGGTGGGTTGATCTCCATCTTGAGTATTGATCGTGAGGATAGACCCGAACACGTGGTTATGGTTACGAAGGGATAGACCCGGAAGTCCCACGAAAATGGTAATGAGGTGGTTATGGTTACGATGGGGATTTGACCCTAAAGTCCACACCGAGTTAGCCATTTGGATACGTTCGGGCGTGGGCCATTGGATATGTTCGGGCGAATGAATGAGATGTGATGGGCTGGCGGGATACGTTCCGAGCCGTGGTTCATGGTTCTATGATGAGAATAACGGTAATAACGGATCGGTATCGAAAATGAAAATCTATTTTGCTTACTTAGAAGTGGTTCGTTTTAAAACCTTCTAAGGTAAGTGCTCGAACACGACCTCATGATTCTTTTGATTTATGATAAAACCCCGGTGAGTGCGCTAGTACTCACCCTAAACTCTTTTCAAATCTTTTCACGGATGGAGAAGGGTTGGGCGAGGCGTCTTGAGGGGTGGAGTCTGGGTTCTTCATGCTATGCTTCGCGATGTTATGATATATACTTACTTTGATATTGATGTATTCTTCTCCCTTATTTGCTTTCGATTGGGAATAAGATTTATTACGTTATTTCGCTATGAGTTTCGATATGAGCATGCTATGTGGTTGACGGTCTAGTTGACGGGATGTAATGCTATTTTGCCTTCTTGCATTACTTATAATAAACCAAGATCATGTTTTTCCGAGGTTATGATATCGATATTATTCTGTTGGTGGATTGTTTGTGCACCCCTCCCCTTCAGGATATGTCCTAGTTATAGAGGAGATGCTGCCCGATTTCATGGTCACATCTTCTTATCGTGCATGTTATATGTATCCCCCTTCTTCCCCGCTTAACCCTCACCCCTAATCACACCCGGCATCCGTGCCTTCCCTCGGGGTGGGCGTGGCGACTGGTGTCAGGCGGTGTTCTTGGCCCTGACATCTATCTTTGTTATCTGATACCAGCATGGTATCAGAGCAATGTTCTTGGCATCTAGTTTTCATAATTATTTGATATCAAAGCAGTTCGTTTGCTTTATATCTTATACGTTCTTGAAATTGAGTGTTTAGAACTTGTTCTTCTAAGCATTCATCGTACTGACTACCCTCACTCACCGTCGGTCCGTCTCCTTTAAAAGGGGATGAGGTATGTGTTTATTCTTGATGTTTTATGTGGCTATGTGATGCTTGATATGATCTTGGTTTCATGTGTTTTGGCTGGTAAGAGTTTACGTGATGTAAGCGTGATGTGGATGAGGTATGGTTGGATGGTGATGTGGATGTGGAAGTGATTGTTGATGGAACAAAAGGGCACGTGTGTGGTGTGATATGAAAATCGTTTATATGATATGATGTGATTAATGTGATCACGTATGGTTGATGTAAGTCATGTGTTTACATAGCAATGTATTGTTGATTGAAAATCTTGTTTATTTTGATAAGCGAGTGCTTGTAAGTGAATCTGTATTTGCTTACGTGATTATTATGATGAATATCGATATTGATATTGATATTGATATGTGTTGAGATGAACATGTGTTTGAAACATGATTACCCGGATATTTGAGGCGGAAAAAGGAAGCGTGAATATTTGTTGTTGTTTTATGGTGAACTAACATGTAGGTTTATGGATATTGATGGCCCGGACAACGTTGGTTGAGATCTCACATAATGGATGAGCATATCAAGTAAATTCGTGGAATGTGCCGGAATATTCATGAGCCGTTGGGAGTATTTACGGGAAGATTTGTTGGGTTATGGAGAAAGGTTCGAGGCGGTGGGAAAGTGTCGAGAATCACGAGGCCTACTATCGGATGACCGAAAGGCTACCGGCGGGATGGCGGCCGTGGGCGAAAGCAAGGATATGTGTTGTTCAAGCGAGATCTATCACGAGGCACCTTACCTTGGACTTTCTTGAGTTCGTTGCTCGAGTATGGAGGCGGTGGACAGACCACCGAGGTATACCATCCGAGGAGGATGTGGTTGCGAGACACCTCGAGGACCGATCCAGATCGATGATAGGGATGATGTTCCGAAGAGCCGTTGGGAGAACAACCATCAATCGAGCGATCACCGGTGCATCGAGATACACGGTCACTACACCTCCATCTACGATCCTTACCTTCCGAAGGACCATAACGATTTTGGAGGGAACCTCCCGGCGAGAGATTCTCCATCGGCGATGGCGGGGAAGAAGCCGAATCGAATCTTCATGCCACCAAGCGTGTCGGTGGCATCCGGGAAGGCGACTACGAGGAAGAAGAGGAGGACCCGGATGAGAACGAGGAGGATAGTGAAGACTCGAGAGGACCGGTGATCGAGATAGCCGATGACTACGATGAGGTCGGGCATGTTGAGGAAGGCGGCGCGAGAGCGAGGGACTCGAGCACAACTTTCACGATACTCGGCAATCGAGGCCTGACTTGGATGGGATCATACCCACGAGGCTTGCTTCCATGCGGGATCGCTTTTAAGAAGGCGGCCAATTGACCACGATAGGAAGGAAGAGAGGATGAGGAAAGCGAGAATGGAACATTTGGGACGGCGGGGAATAGTGGATGGATATGGAGGGCGAGATCTAGGTAGTCGGTGTGTCTGGTGGCGATCATGATCTGCTAGAAGCATGGACGAGGCGGCATCTTTTGTGATGACCGAGTCGATTCTTTGCTCATATCGACCTTTTTGGTGACATACCTTGATCTTGTATTTTGTGGTCCTTTATGGACCTTGAATATTCTTGATACTAACGCCGCGTCTATGACGGGATGTTTATGTTTTGATGCTTATATGTGATATGAGCTATGCCATGATGATATATGATCTATGTGATGTGGATGATAATGTTATGTGAAATGCATAACGATGATATGTTGACATGATTGCATGATTATATGTGATCGTGCGTGATATGTGGTATATGTGATGATATGTGATATGGGTGATGATATATGTTATGTGATGATACCGGTTATCTATGCGGCGTTTCTAATGTTTCAAACGTCGATGCAGAATGCCGAGAACAAGGAATCGGAGGAACAATAGCGTGGAAGAAGCCGGGAACCACCTTTGGTTCGGCATGCGATCGAGAATTTTCGCAGCGAGAATCCCCTACGTTCGACGGTCTCGGCGAACCGATCGACGCCGAGAGCGGATACGATCCACGAAATGATCTTGAATACATCGGTGCGAAGAAGCGAGAAAAGCTGAATGCGCGATCTTTCGACTAACCGATGAGGCTGATTTACGGTGGGAATCCGTGAGAAGGACCTAACACCGTGACGATGGGCAAGGTATCGTGGGAAGATTTCGAGGAAGAACTCATGGAAAAATGCGTGCTGGCGTTCTGTGCGAGAGAAGGTAAAACGAGTTACGGAATCTTCGTCGAGGAAGAAGGACGGTCACCGATGCGATCGCTCGTTCATAAATGCATCACGTTAAGCTACGCACTGGTTGGCACTAAGGTTGCCGAGGCGAGCGAGGTTGAGAGAGGACTCCGACCAAAGATCGAATTTCGCTCGTCGATCCGGGAGATCGGCGTATCGCGATCTTTGAACCGGCTTTAAACATTGAGTCCATGTTGCCCGGAAAGAACGATGCCACCGGACAGCCATCGGCGGAGGAAGAGGTAAGAGGAAATGGGATGATCGAGGAAAAGCAATCAAGTGTTCGAGGGAACTAGGCGGTCGATGATTCGAGGAATCAAGGCGTTCAGTGAGAGAAAGGCAACACAGGGAAGAAATTTCCAACCCGTGCGGCGAGTGGAAAAACGGTGCCGAAATGCCAAAGGAATCATTTCGGAGTGCGGAAAGGTAGCACCGAGTGCTATCGTTGTAAGAAATCTGGACATTACGCTCGAGATTGTCCGTTAGGAGGGCCGAGCAATGCGGCCGCCATGATGGCGACATCCAGCTCATGAGCGCGAATCATGCTCGCCGAGGACAAACAACGGGCGAGGAGGTCACCCTAGGCCGACAATCTAAAGGCCACCATGAGCAAGCAAGGGTGTGCGCTTTGAATCGGCAAAGAGACTCAAGCTCCGGAAATCTTGCGGTATAATCCATATGAGTGATATACCCGTTTCGCTTTGTTTGATCTGAGGAGCCTCACATTCTTTCATTTCGAGAATCGCGTGTGAGAGGTTGGGTTTGGTACCCAAGAAATCATAGAGTACCACGAAATTAGCATCCGTCGAAGTGCTAAAGCGAAAGAGATTTGCGAACCGTGAAGTAGAAATCGTGAGCGAAGGTCCTTGTCGATTTGCATGTCATCGAATGGAAGATTTCGATGTCATCTTTAACATGGATTGGCTGGAAAAGCACATGGTAACTATCGTTGTCTCGAGAAAGTTGCTTTTCGAGCGGCGAAGGAGTGGAAGTTTGTTTCCACGGCATAAGGATGGGTGTTTGCGTGCCAATGATCTCAGCACTGAAGGCAGTGAGGATGATCAGGAAGGGAAGCTGTCAAGCTTTCTTGGTAAGTTTGACAGGGAACGGTGGGTTTGTGGTCTACACCGATGCATCCAAACTTGGTTTGGGTTGCGTTCTCATGCAGAACGGGAAGGTTATAGCTTACGCGTCTCGTCAGTTGAAACCGCACGAGTTGAGCTACCCAACTCACGATCTGGAGTTAGCGGCAGTCGTTCATGCGTTGAAGATTTGGAGGCACTATCTCTATGGAGTTAAGTGTGAGATCTTCACGGATCACAAGAGCCTCAAGTATTTCTTTGAACAAAAAGAGCTGAACATGAGGCAAAGAAGATGGCTAGAGTTGGTAAAGGATTATGATTGCTCTATCGGTTATCACCGGGGAAAGCGATGTTGTAGCGGATGCCCTTAGTCGCAAGTCGAGGCGAAGTTGGGACATCTTCTTACATGAGAGAAAGAGCTTATTCGAGATTTGAGAAGCTCACTGAAGTGATTCACCGCGGAATCGGTGCAAGGATTAGTCGCGACTTTGACGGTGAACCGGATCGAGAGAAGCCATCGTGAGTGCAATGAGAGAGGCAATTCACGGAGAAGATGCGTTTGAAAGCAAGGCTAGAAGATAGCAAGGGTTTCATGGGCGAAGGACAACGCTACTATTCCGAGGAAGGTTATGTGTGCCACTCAATAGGGAATTGAGAGATAAAATCATGAGTGAAGCTCATGAGGCCTTTATATCTGACTCGTCCAGGAAGCACCAAAATGTCTGAGACCTTAAGAGGAACTTTTGGTGGGAAGGGATGAAAAAGGATGTAATCGCATTTGTGGAGCGATGTTTGGCTTGTCGACAAGTGAAAGCTGTACACCAACGTCCGTCGAGATTGTTGCAACCGCTACCAATCCCAGTGGAAATGGGATAATATCGGTATGGATTTTGTGGTGAGTTTTCCAAGGTCGTGAGAGGAAACACCGCTATATGGGTTGTCGTCGATGGTAGACGAAGTCAGCTCATTTCTTACCGATTCGGATGGCGACGGGTTAGATAAGCTTGCTCGACTTTCGTCGAGAGATCGTGACGGTTACATGGTGTGCGGTATCGATTCGTCGGATCGTGACCGAGGTTCACGTCATGGTTTTGGAGAAGTCTGCGAGGAAGCCATGGGGACCAAGTGAATCTTAGTACAACATTCCATCCTCAAGCAGACGGTCGATCGGAAAAAACGATTCGGTTTTGGAAGATATGTTGCGGCGATCGTGGCCGGCGGAGGAGAAGTGGGAAGAGATACTACCTTTGGTAAAGTTTGCCTATAACAACGATTATCGAGGCCACCATAGGAATGGCTCCCTATGAGCGTTATGCGGAAGGAAGTGTCGATCGCCACTTTATTGGGACGAATGGGCGAGAGAAAGATGTTAGGACGAGAGATGGTTCAGCAGGACGGTCGAGGTTATCGATCGAGATCAGCGAAGGATCGAGGAATCTCGGGGCGGTAGAAGTCCTATGCGGACAAGCGTCGTACGGATCTTCAGTTCATGATCGGAGATCGCATTTTCCTTAAGGTTTCCCCGATGAGAGGAGTCGTTCATTTTGGGAAACGAGGTAAGTTACGACCGAGGTTCGTTGGACCTTTCGAAGTTCTTGAGAGAATAGGCCCCGTTGCCTATAGGTTAGCTTTGTCGCCTAGCATCGGAGATGTTCATGACGTGTTTCACGTTTCTCGGTGAGAAAGTGCGTGTTCGACCCAAACACGTGATCAAGCATGACAAGTGGTTCTTGCTCGGGATCGAGTTACAATGAGAGACGGTGGCTATCTTGGAATGAGGCGTCGAGGAATTGAGGAACAAGCGATTCCGTTGGTAAAAGTGTTGTGGAATCACCACGGAGAAGAGGAAGCTACGTGGGAGTTGGAAGACAAGTTCGGGGCTCGATTGCCACGAGTTGTTTTCTCACGTGTTTGAAATTTCGAGGGCGAAATTTTTCTAAGGAGGAGGATGTAATACCCGTCTTTTTAAGCTTCATTTTGCATGGCACGTTTTGAGAAAATGTTAAAGGTTGACTTTTTGTTTCGGTGATGCGACCATCACGAAACCTCGAGCGTTGTGAAGAGTGTCTTATGGCGAATTCATAGACACTAAGTATCGAGTTTCGACCACCCATGAAGGTTTGGGACTCAGGGAAGTTATCGAAAAAGGACTTTTATTGGTCTTTTAAAAGCATATCTTGTTTATAGTCATTGTGTCGGTATTTTATTTCGTGTCCATGGGTACTAAGTTTGCTAAATTTGGAGTTCGTTTGCAAAGTTGCGTCGCTTTTGCGTTTTCAAAAAGGCGCTTGCATGCATGCTGCGACCCTGCTTTTTCCTATAAATAGGAGGCTAGGGCCTTCATTTTCAACGTTCATTTCCTTCGTCTCTCGTGTTTGCGGAAGAGCGAACAGCTCAGTGCTGCTGCTGAAGCTGGAGGAGTGGGGATCGGCAGGGAGGCTCGGCGGTGCCATTCTGTACCGCCGCCGAGCCACCACCGCCGATCAACCACCCCCCGGGCAGCCCGTTTTTCTGTTTTTGTCCTTTTCTTGTTTTGATTCCGCCTTTTAGTAGATCGTATAGCATAGAACTCGGGATTCTAAAGGGACGGGGCGAGAAAACGGCCGGAGGCCGGCCATTTCGGCCAAACCGCCGCCGCCGCCCAAGGCCGCCACCGCCGCCCCTCTTGGCCGCCGTTTGGTGGTCAACGGGCCACCTTTTGGCTACGGGTCCTTTAGGTTTTGAGTTCCGGCTATGCATTCTATTAAAGTACCGATCTGTTTTTACATTTTCGCGTTTACGCATATCGGGATGTTTTCCGTTGCTTGAGTTTTCTAAAGGAAGTACATGCCGGGTTATCCATTTTCAACGTCGTTTGTCATTCCATGTTAGATCGTTATGCATATTGCTTATGTTTCCATTTTCATGCATCGATTTTGGATGGTTTATCCTAGATCGAGGATAGCATCGATTTTTGAAACTTCTTGTTGCTAAGATTTGAGTCGACTTGCATGCATGCATATTTTGAAAGGACTCTATTATAGGTCTTGATGCCTGAATATATTTACCTTACGCATCGAGTTGATTTGAAAACCGGAGAGTGCCAAATGTGGGTTGAGAAAGTCGAAAACCCTAATTTTGCTACGATCGTCGTTTGGATCACATTGTTGCTTTGCTTTGTGGGAAGTGACCCCAAAAGTTGTTCGTCTTGTTACGGTACCTACCAAAGTCGATCGGTGAAGTCATCGGATCCGTAGATATCTCTCGGTTGGCGTTTTAAATACATTCGAGGTTGGGTTATATATGCTTATTTTGAGTTATTTACTCGATATTTCAAAATAAAACATGTGCGCGTAAAATGTTTTGATGAAGTTATTCTTGTTCTACGATCCGAGATATGGTTCTATCATGGTTGTACACGGATCTCTATTGGTGGGTTGACCACCATCTTGAGTATTGATCGTAAGTTGATAGACCCGAACACGTGGTTATGGTTACGAAGGGATAGATCCCGGAAGTCCACGAAAATGGTAATGAGGTGGTTATGGTTACGATGGGGATTTGACCCGAAGTCCACACCTAGTTAAGCCATTGGATACGTTCGGGCGTGGGCCATTGGATATGTTCGGGTCGAATGAATGAGATGTGATGGGCTGGCGGGATGCGTTCGAGCCGTGGTTCATGGTTCTATGATGAGAATAACGATAATAACGGATCGGTATCGAAAAATGAAAAATCTATTTTGCTTACTTAGAAGTGGATTTACGTTTAAAACCTTCTAAGGTAAGTGCTCGAACATGGCCTCATGATTCTTTTGATTTATGATAAAACCCGGTGAGTGCGCTAGTACTACCCCAAACTCTTTTCAAATCTTTTCACGGATGGAGGAGAATTTGGGCAGGCGGCGAGGGTGGGCTGCGGGTTCTTCATGCTATGCTTCCGCGATGTTATGATATATCGTACTTTGATATTGATGTATTCTTGTCCCTTATTTGCTTTTGATTGGGAACAAGATTTATTACGTTATTACATTGTGAGTCTCGATATGAGCATGCTATGTGGTTGACGGTCTAGTTGACGAGGATGTAATGCTATTTTCCTTCTTGCATTACTTATAATAAACCAAGATCATGTTTTTACGAGGTTATGATATCGATATTATTACATTGGTGGATTGTTTGTGCACCCTCCCTTCGAGGATATGTCCTAGTTATAGAGGAGATCTTGCCGATTTCATGGTCACATCTTCTTATCGTGCATGTTATATGTATCCTCCTTCTTCCCCGCTTCTTAACCCCCACCCCTAATCACACCCCGGCATTCGTGCCTTCCCTCGGGAATTGGGGCGTGACAACTCGTCCTCAAGTTGTCTCAGCTGTGATACTATTTATATCTCATTAAGCTTGATCAATCATACAGACTTCTGTGATCTACAACACACTGTATGATCTAACTTATATATGAGATAAAGGGACATATATATGCAATCAAGTAAACTATTCAGATAGGAGATTGTAATAGTGGTAACAGGAAACATTGTATACAAGCTCAACCAAAACTGCTTTCAGTATACAAATCCAACATGTGCAGGGGATGACCATTGTCCTCTTAAGAGGTATGTCACCATTCTACCTAACCCCTACCTAACATCATTCCTGTAGACACCTCTCTTCCCCTAACTCATTGCTTTCTCTCACTCTAAACTCTCTCTTCTCTTCTAATACACTTTGGAAGCAGAACACCACTCCCTTATCTCTTTCACTGTGGCTTCCTACGGCCATGGCAAAGTTCTTTCTTTGTTTATTTTTACATCTCACTCGCACGTCTTGCCTCCACCTACTGAACTCTCCTCGGCAAACTATTTCGACACAAGAGCAGTCCCATACCATCTCTCCATCAGAGGAATCGAGCTCATAGCTCATATGAGGGCCAGAGCTCAAGTCGGACCACAACCGCCGTAGCACTTCTATCTCTCTTGAATTCTTGCTAAGTCCGTCACTAAGGTAGAATTCTACACATCCGATCCTTAATGCTAGCCAAATCATATACATGCATGAGTATTAATATGCTAGGATGCGTTGGGTTTATGCATATATGTGGTTGTATGTTACCGAATTGAGTAGAGCTAGTTAAATTATACATCGCATGTTAGTCTTGTGAGTTGGGCGTGAGTAATTGATGATCTTGGGTTTGAATTTTGGGGTCATAAGTTCACCATTTTGTGCAATAGAAATGTGCATATGAATTGGTTGATGAAATACATGAGAGAATTAAATGAAAACATGAACTTGTTTCTTGAATCTGGAAACGGCTTGAGAAAATAGTAGCCTTGTAAATTAGTTGACAGACTTGTACTGGTCCGATAATCACCAAATTTAACTATGTTTAAATTAAGTATGTGCAGTATATCTGTATAAAATTTCAAGCTAATCCAAGGTGTTTTACTATTTCAAAAGATTTATCCAAATTCACTGCACAAACTGTAAAATTTCCCCTGTTCAATACTCACGGCCATTAGGCTCCGTCTAGAGTTTGGCTTATAGGAAAATCCTAAAAATTGGAAGAAGCCTTATTTAAGGTGTCTAGAACCTTACTGTAGCTTTTCAAATTTTTCTAAAAATATTTACT
This sequence comes from Salvia rosmarinus, assembly GCA_036937905.1. Classification (NCBI taxonomy): domain Eukaryota; kingdom Viridiplantae; phylum Streptophyta; class Magnoliopsida; order Lamiales; family Lamiaceae; genus Salvia; species Salvia rosmarinus. The sequence goes on along the minus strand of CM072822.1, from coordinate 41,767,072 downwards.
ATTTATTTTTGAATTTACAAATATACTGCTCAAAACTGTCACAGTAGGGACAGCTTGTAGTAAAGTAATTCTAGCTCTCAATCTATTGCAAATCTATGAGTGAGGTTTTTCCACACTAAACTAGACTCTAATGGCTTTCCAAATTTATAGGTCTTATTCATATACATATATAGATTTATTTATTATTTATTCATTTTTCTTTTCTTTTGTCACCATTTTCGAAAATTATACAAATATTTTACTAAAATTGCTAATGTTGAACATTAATATTCTTTAATAGTAAAACTCAATTTTCTCATTAATATAAAGATCCAAAATAATTAAATCCATTATTGGAATGTAAATCATATAAATATTGATTTAATTCTTTCATATACAAATAATCAAATAAATATTCTAATTATACATAAATTTCAAAAATTATAGAAAATAATTTCTTTATCACTAGATATTAATAAAATAAATTTATTTAAGCCATTTAATAGCTTAAACGTTATTTCATTTCATTTTGTAAATAAATCTCATATAAAATAATAAATGCATTTCTTTAGAACATTTTCTATTTAATGAAAATTTTCATCCAAACATACAATATTAACCATATATTTCCTATTTTACCATGATAGAACTTGTTTCTAATTAATCTCTACTTCTTCTAAATTCAATTCCTTCGATTAGCAATTAATCGAATTTCTATTGCTTTCTAATTTATTATGCATTTCTTTATAAATTTGTAGAGATGAAATGCCTTTAAGCCCCTAATTAATGCTTAATTAGACTCTAATTAAGACTACGAGATTTTCTGGTTACTACATTCCCCCCCTTAAAATAAATTTCATCCCCGAAATTTGGTACCTGGTAAAATAACTCTGGATACCTCTCTTTTCTCTGGTCTTCTATTTCCCAAGTCACTTCTTTTAAACCATGATGTCTCCATTGAACTTTGACTAAAGGAATAACCTTATTCCTTAGTTTTTGCTCCTTTCGGTCTAGAATGCATTCTTGTTTCTCTTCGTAGCTCAAATCAGGCTCCGGAACTATTTCTTCATAGCGAAGAACGTGTTTAGGGTCATATACATACTTCCTAAGTTGGGAGACATGGAACACATTATGAACATTAGCGAAGTTGGGTGGCAATGCCAATTTGTATACTACTGGCCCGACCCTTTCCAATACTTCATAAGGTCCGATAAATCGCGACTTAAGTTTCCCTTTTATTTCAAAACGGTGAACTCCTTTGGTATGGGAAACTTTCAGAAAGACTTTGTCTCCTACTTCAAAATTTAACTCTGTTCGACGATTGTCCGCGTAGGATTTTTGTCTATCTTGGGATTCTTGCATTCTCTTCTTAATTTGCCGCACAATCTGAATCTCTCTTCTACTGCTTCGGGACTAAGGACCTTTCTTTCTCCAACTTCGTCCCAATAAAGAGGTGACCTACATTTCTTAACATATAATGCTTCGTAGGGAGCCATGCTTATTATCGCCTGATAACTGTTGTTATAGGCGAATTCGATCAGTGGTAGAACTTGTTCCCATTGGTCTCCCCTATCTAATACCACGGTTCTGATCATGTCCTCGAGCGTTTGTATGGTTCTTTCAGTCTGGCCGTCGGTTTGCGGGTGAAAGGTTGTGCTAAAATTCAACCGAGTACCCAATTCCTTTTGGAAGCGGTCCAAATTTGGGATGTAAACTTAGAATCTCTGTCCGAAGTAATCGAGATTGGCACTCCATGCAACCGAACAATTTCACGAATGTAAATTTGTGCTAGTTTCTCGGCTCCATATGTCACAGTAATTGAAATGAAATGAGCACTCTTTGTTAGCCGATCTACTATTACCCAAATCACTGTGTTTCCCCGCTTTGATTTAGGTAATCCCGTTATGAAATCCATAGCTACGTGGTCCCACTTCCACTTAGGAATTTCTAAGGGTTGCAGGTTTCCATACGACCTTTGATGCAATGCTTTAACTTGTTGACAAGCTAAGCATCGTTCAACATATGATGTTATTTCTTGTTTCATTCATGTCTAAACAAACCTTTGCTTGATATCTTGATACATTTTCATACTCCCCGGGTGCGCCGCATATGGAACATTGTGAGCTTCACTCAAAATTTCATTTTTCGACTTTTCATTACTGTGCACAAATATACGATTACCTAGCATAATCGCATTATCTTCAGCTTCATGATATCCTTGATGGTCTCCAGTTCGAATTCTCTCTCTCAACCTTTTAAGTTGAGCGTCTTGTCGTTGCGCCTGAATTGTCCGAGCTTTTAAATCTGGTGTCACCAATAAAGCTGCTACAATTTCTTAAGTAGTTTCAGGTGGTACTACCACTTCCAGTTTCATTCTTTCAAATTCTTTCAACAATTCTTCTTTCTCGGTTAGTAATAACCCTAACCTTTCTTGACTTTTCCTACTCAAAGCATCAGCAATGACATTCGCTTTTCCCGGATGATATTTAATTTCATAATCATAGTCCTTGACTAACCCGAGCCACCTTCGTTGCCGCATATTTAAATCTTTCTGCTCAAAGAAGTATTTCAGACTTTTATGGTCAGTGAAGATTTCACACTTTGATCCATATAGATAATGTCTCCATATCTTCAATGCGTGAACCACCGCGGCTAATTCCAAGTCATGAGTGGGATAATTAAGTTCATGGGGTCTTAATTGTCGTGAAGCATAGGCGATCACTTTTCCCTCTTGCATAAGAACACATCCTAACCCATTTCTCGACGCATCGGAATAAATGGTATATCCTTTCTCTAGATCAGGTACTATTAAGATAGGAGCAGTGGTCAATCTATCTTTGAGCTCTTGAAAACTATCTTCACATTCCTGAGTCCATTGAAATTTCACTACTTTCTTCAATAATTGCGTCATTGGCCTAGCTATTTTAGAAAATCCTTCGATGAATCTTCTATAATAGCCTGCTAAGCCTAGAAAACTTCGAATCTCGTTTGGAGTTGTAGGCGATTTCCATTCCTGAGCAGCTTGCACTTTCATAGGGTCAACTTTAATTCCTTCTGCCGAGACAATATGCCCAAGAAAATTCACTTCTTTCAACCAGAATTCACATTTACTGAATTTTGCATATAACTTCTCGGTCCTCAACTTCTCAAGAACAATTCTTAAATGCATTTCATGCTCATGTTTACTCCTTGAATATATCAAAATATCATCGATAAACACCAATACAAATTTATCCAGATATTCATGGAAGACACGATTTATAAGATCCATAAACACAGCAGGAGCATTGGTCAATCCAAACGGCATCACTACAAACTCGTAGTGTTCGTATCTAGTCCGAAAAGCAGTTTTGGGTATATCTTCTGATTTCATCTTCACTTGATGGTAAACCGATCTTAAATCAATTTTTGAAAATACGCTCGCTTCCCTGAATTGATCAAACAAATCATCTATCCGAGGAAGCGGATACTTGTTCTTTAAAGTCAACTTATTTAGCTCCCGATAATCACTGCACATTTGCAATGTACCGTCTTTCTTTTTAACAAAAAGAACAGGCGCTCCCTAAGGTGACACACTTGGCCGAATGAATCATAAGCCAAAAGTTCTTACAATTGAATTTTCAACTCTTATAACTCCTTAGGAGCCATCCGGTATGGTGGTTTTTAAATTGGTGCCGAACCAGGTTCAAGGTCAATAGTTTTTCTGGGAAAACGTCCTGATATTCTCGCACAATCTACATCTTCTATTTTTCTTTCTATTTTGCCCCCATCATTCAGATATACAAGATAAGCATGATTCCCTTCACCTCTCATCAATTTATCTACTTGAAGAGCCAATTTATCTACTTGAAGAGCCGAGATTACAGGAACTCGCTTTTTCCTTTCATCAATCCCGTAGAAACAAGTAGATTCTTTCCCTGGCGGTTGGAACGCTATTTCTCGTTGTTCACAACGAATTGTTGTAAAATTCTTAGTTAACTAATCCATTCCTAAAATAATATCCACGTCTCTTATACATAAAAGACATAACGATCCAGCTCTCAATCTGAGTGATCCTAACACAAATTCTAAGTTATGACACACTTGGTTAACAACCGTCGTCCCACCTAAAGGGGTAAGCACTTTAAAACTCATACCAGCTTGTTCTACAGGAAGTTCAAGATTGTCTATGCATGCAGTCGAAATAAAGGAATGCGATGCTCCAGTATCAAATAGAACAATGATAGGCAGTGATTGTGGCTTCCATATTAGGATGTACAAAATCCAAGGCAGCCACAAAAGGCCATCCACGCCAATTAGGAGGTAAAGCTTGCACTAACTGAAGTAACCCATCTAGCTCAGTCACACCGTGCTGCTTTACCAATGCCCATAATTGCATATATTGGTTGAGGAAGCGGACCATGTCCTGATGCTCTCCCATTTTAAAGAAATAGAACCAATCCCTTCTTCCTTTAACAGTTGGTCTAAACGTTGTGCTTTTCCTTGCAGTAGTTTTTGTTCTTGTCACCCTATAACAAAATATAACTTAAATACTAACCAAAGGTGCATATATATATAACTATCCCTTTTGTTTAGACCAAAACTTCTCACTTTTCTTACAACACATTCATCTTTCATCATACTTTTTCAAACATATCACATCACATATTTCACATCATGCTCATCAAAATTTTTCCATACATGCATATTCAATGCTTCTCATAACAAATCATAACTTATCTTACATGGTTGAGCTAGAGAGATGGATTTGGAATACTGAGCTACAATCAAATTCTTTTTATATAAAGACTCAAGGTTTGCAAAGAAATATTGGCTTAAGAAAGAAAGATTCACAGGTCCAGAGTGAACAATTACTCTGATACCACTCTGTCACGACCAGACTACTTAATTAAGTAATTAACTAAGTAATCATACTTTTTCAAACATATCACATCACATAATTCACATCATGCTCATCAAACTTTTTCCATACATGCATATTCAATGCTTCTCATAACAAATCATAACCTATCTTACATGGTTGAGCTGGAGAGATGGATTTGGAATACTAAACTACTATCAAATTCTTTCTATTTAAAGACTCAGGGTTTGCAAAGAAAGGTTGGTTCAAGAAAGAAAGATTCACAGGTCCAGAGTGAACAACTGCTCTGATACCACTCTGTCATGACCCGACTACTTAACTAAGTAATTAACTAAGTAATCAGGCTATGACTAGATTAGGATAATAACATAATAACTTCTAATTTGAAACTGTCTCCAAGGATCAAATGAGTTTAACTAACTAATTGAAGACTAACATATAGATCAAGGTTAATGTTTAAAGGTTTCATATACAACTTTAACATACAAAAGAGATTTTCAAAAGTCAATGTCAAAATCATATGAGTTTGACAACGGAAGGATGGATAAATGTCATTTGTGAAGACATGACATTTAGGGCATAATAATAATTACAACAAAAGAACCCTAACTCAGCATCCTCTTCTATCGTCATCTCCGAGCTCAACCTGCATAAAGAAAAATACAAAGCATGAGTACCAACAAGTACTCAATAGATTTTCGACAAACATTAAACTTCAACAACTTACCTAACTTTCTCAACGTAAGAGTTGAAATAAATAATACCTGAATAGCTTTTCAGTGACAATAGATTTTATACCATTGTAACAATGCAAGCTAATGTAAAATTATGCTATACTGGTATTATCTTTATGTGTTGGCCCCGAAGGTTACCAATCACAATCCTGCCCTATCTACGTTTTTCGGTAATGAGAATAGGCCTCCTTCTCAACACCTTGACCGGTCTATATAATCTTAAACTTCCCGATCATTGTCGGTATATTTATAAACTTCCCGATCATTGTCGGTCAATGAAATTATAACTTCCCGATCATTAACAAAATTCTTCCGTAGAAAGGTAATATGAACTTATTTTCAATGATACCATGGTCTTATGCTCAACAAACAACATGAATTTATGTTCAACACATAACACAATCTTATACTCAACAAGTTATACAATCTTATGCTCAACATATAACATGATATTATTTTCAATAAATCTCATGGTTTTATTTACACAATAATGTGCAAGATATAAATGAAATTTTCAATATCCCACACACATTAAAGAGATGAAAACCTACCTGGACGTCGTCACTCTATGATGTCCTCCTTCTCGTCCTTTAGGATGCCCTTCAACCATATATATAGGTAAATAATTAAACTTTTCAATCTACAACCAATTTAATTCCAACAACTCACATTCATATTTATTTTTCATCAATGATCATCAATCCATAATCAATTGCAATCTTAATCAAACTCATCATATAAATCTATCAATTTAGACTAAACTTTAATATTTCAACTTTCACATTTGAAGCCCATAAAATCATATAAATTCAACTTAAGCATTATTTATATCATAGATCTCAAAAATCATATCAAATACATCAAATAAAATCAAGAACTCAAAGTTCATCCAACCTCATACTTTTGAAAATTTTGAGATCATGCATACTTTCAATTTCTTCCAATTTCTTTTATAAAATCATGCTTATTCCCACTTAATTACACATATCTAAACTCAATTTAATCAAATCATAACAAATAATTAACATGCAAAATTAGGGTTTATGCATGCTTACTTTAATTCCCCAACTTCATGAATTTAAAGAATTTAAACCATAAATTATGTTATTTAAGCATCATAAGCAAAAATAAATCAATAACCATAACAAAAAATAAACAAATCAACCTTAAATTCAAACATGAAATTTTCGAAAACTATGATATATGAGAATATCATGTTCTTCAACTTTAAACACAAAAACTTGGATTAAATAGGGTATTTACCTTCTTTGGAATGATTTCGAACAATTTCTACACTTCAACTTTGGATTAAAAGTGAAGAAAAATTACGTGTGTGTGATAGGTGTGTGTATTCGAAAATGGAGGGAGAAATGAGCTTGAGGACGATCCAAATGAATATTGTTCTAGAAGTTACACATATATAGCTTTATTTATTATTTATTCATTTTTCTTTTCTTTTGTCACCATTTTCGAAAATTATACAAATATTTTTCTAAAATTGCTAATGTTTAAAATTAATATTCTTTAATAGTAAATCTCAATTTTCTCATTAATATAAAGATCCAAAATAATTAAATCCATTATTGGAATGTAAATCATATAAATATTGATTTAATTCTTTCATATACAAATAATCAAATAAATATTCTAATTATGCATAAATTTCAAAAAATTATAGAAAATAATTTCTTTATCACTAGATATTAATAAAATAAATTTATTTAAGCCATTTAATAGCTTAAACATTATTTCATTTCATTTTGTAAATAAATCTCATATAAAATAATAAATGCATTTCTTTAGAACATTTTCTATTTAATGAAATTTTTCATCCAAACATAAAATATTAACCATATATTTCCTATTTTATCATGATAGAACTTGTTTCTAATTAATCTCTACTTCTTCTAAATTCTATTCTTTCGATTAACAATTAATCGAATTTCTATCGCTTTCTAATTTATTATGCATTTCTTTATAAAATTGTAGAGATGAAATGCCTTTAAGCCCCTAATTAATGCTTAATTAGAATCTAATTAAGACTAAAAGATTTTCGGTTACTACACACTACGAGTTTATCGTGATGCCGTTTGGTTTGACCAATGCGCCAACAGTCTTCAAGGATCTGATGAATAGAGTTTTTCATTAGTATCTGGATAGCTTCGTCTTGGTTTTTATCGATGATATTCTCGTCTATTCCAAGAATGTAGAGTTGCATGGAGAACACCTCCGTACCGTTTTGGAAACGTTACTAGCAGAGAGGTTGTATGCCAAGTATAGTAAGTGCAAGTTTTGGCTCAAAGAAGTGATGTTCCTTGGACATATTGTGTCTGCAGAAGAAATCAAAGTCGACCCAATGAAGGTTGAAGCAGTAAGTAACTGGAAGGTTACGACTAATGCCAATGAGATTCGAAGCTTTCTAGGCTTGGCAGGGTATTATAGACATTCCATCGAAGGGTTTTCAAAGTTGGCGATGCCGATGATGCAACAGCTCAGGAAATGAATCAAGTTCTCATGATTAGAAGCTTGTGAAGCAAGTTTCCAAGAGTTGAAGAAGAAGCTAACAACCGCTCCAGTTTTAACCGTGCCGGAAGGGAATGATGGTTTTGTGGTCTACACCGATGCGTGCAAGCTAGGATTAGGTTGTGTTCTTATGCAAAACGAGAAGGTTATAGCCTACGCATCTCGTCAGTTGAATCTGTACGAGTTGAGCTACCCAACTCACGACCTGGAGTTAGCAGCAGTCGTTCATGCATTGAAGATCTGAAGGCACTATCTCTACGGAGTCAAGTGTGACATCTTCACGAATCACAAGAGCCTAAAGTACTTCTTTGAACAAAAGGAGTTGAACATGAGGCAAAGAAGATGGCTGGAGTTGGTGAAGGATTATGATTGCTCTATCAGTTATCACCCAGGGAAAGCTAATGTCGTGGCAGATGCCCTTAGTCGCAAGTCGAGAGCGAAGTTGGGATATCTTCTTCCGTGTTTGTGGAACGTTGTTTGGATTGCCAGCAAGTGAAAGTTGTGCATCAACGTCCGTCAGGTTTATTGCAGCCGCTACCGATTCCGGAGTGGAAATGAGAGCATATCGGTATGGATTTTATGGTGAGTTTTCCAAGGTCAGCACGAGGAAACACCGCTATATGGGTTATCTTCGACAGACTGAAGAAGTCATTTCTTACCGATTCGGATGACGTACGGGTTAGATAAGCTTGCTCAGCTTTACGTCAGAGAGATCGTACGGTTACATGGTGTGCCGGTATCGATTACGTCAGATCGTGACCCGAGGTTCACGTCATGGTTTTGGAGAAGTCTGCAAGGAGCCATGGGGACCAAGCTGAATCAGTACAACCTTCCATCCTCAAACAGACGGTCAATCGGAGAGGACGATTCAGGTCTTGGAGGATATGTTGCGAGCAGTCGTAGCCGACAGAGGAGGAAATTGGAAAGAGATACTACCTTTGGTGTAGTTTGCCTATAACAAAAGTTATCAGGCCACCATAGGAATGGCTCCCTATGAAGCGTTGTACGGAAGGAAGTGCAGATCGCCACTTTATTGGGACGAAGTGGGCGAGAGAAAGATGTTAGGACCAGATGGTTCAGTAGAGGGTCGAGGTTATCGATCAGATGAGCGGAGGATCAAGGAAGCTCAGGACAAAAAAAAAGTCCTATGTGGACAAGCGTTGTACGGATCTTCAGTTCATGGTCGGAGATCGTGTTTTCCATAAGGTTTTCCCGCCAAGATGAGTCGTTCGTTTTGGGAACCGAGGTAAGTTGCGACCAAGGTTCGTTGGACCTTTTGAAGTTCTCGAAAGGATAGGACCCGTTGCCTATAGGTTAGCATTGCCGCCTAGCATCAGAGATGTGCACGACGTGTTTCACGTTTCTCAGTTGAGAAAGTACGTGTTCAACCCAAAACACGTGATCAAGCATGATCAGGTAATCCTTGCTTAGGATTTGAGTTACGAGGAGAGACCAGTGGCTATCTTGGAATGAGAAGTCAAGGAGTTGAGGAATAAGCAGATTCCGCTGGTGAAAGGTTGTGGAATCACCATGGCGAGGAGGAAGCTACGTGAGAGTTGGAAGACAAGTTCAAGGCTCAATACCCTGAGTTGTTTCTACCATGTGCTTGAAATTTCAGGGACAAAATTTTTCTAAGGAGGGAGGGATGTAATACCCCGTCCTTCCTAAGCTTCAGCTTTTGCATAGCACATTTTTCGAGAATGGTCAAAGGTTGACTTTTTGTTTCGGTGATGCGACCGTCACGAAACCTCAGGCGTTATCGAAAAACTGGACTTTTCATGGGCCTTTTAAAAGCATATCTTGTTTATAGTCATTATGTCCGGTATTTTATTTCGAGTCCATGGGTACCAAGTTTGCGAAATTTGGAGTCCGTTTGCAAAAGATGCATCGTTTTTTGCATTTTCGAAAAGGGCGCTTCATGGCGGTTGTGCAGCCCCGCTTTTCCTATAAATAGAGGGCTAGGGCCTTCATTTTCAACGTTCATTTTCTTCGTCTCTCTGTATTTATGGAAGAGTCGAGCAACTAAGGTACGCTGCAGAAGAGCTGGAAGAGTGGGGATCGAGTCGGGGAGGCTCGGCGGTGGCGTCGTTACCTTCTTGCCGCCGCCACCACCGCCGATCGACCTCCCCGGTAGCCCCGTTTTTCCATTTTTGTCCTTTTCTTGTTTTGATTCCACCTTTTAGTAGATAGCATAGCATAGAACTCAGGTTTCTAAAGGGATGGGACGAGAAAACGGCCGGAGTCGGCCTATTTGGCTGCCGACCTCCACCGCCTCACGCCGTCGTCACCGTGGCTGTTGGCCGCCGATTTGGTGGCCAACGGGCTAACTTTTGGCTACGGGCCCTTTAGGTTTTGAGTTTCGGGCCATGTGTTCTACTAAAGTACCGATTCCGTTTTCTTCATTTTCGCGTTTCTGCATGTCGGGATGTTTTATGTTGTTTCGAGTTTCTAAAGGAAGTACATGCCCGGGTTATCCATTTTCAACATAGTTTGTCATTCCATGTTCCTCGTTATGCATATTGCTTATGTTTCCATTTCCATGCATCGGTTTTGGATGGTTTATCCTGGATTTGAGGATAGGCATCGATTTTTGAAGCTTCTTGGCTGCTAAGATTTGTGTCAACTTGCATGCATGCATATTTTGAAGGTACCCTATTATATGTCTTGATGCCCTGAATATATTTCCCTTCTACATCAGTTGATTTGAATAACCGGAGGGTGCCAAATGTGGGTTCAGAAAGTCGAAAACACCCGTTTTGCTTCGATCTTCATTTGGATCACGTTGTTGCTTTGCTTTGTGGGATGTGACCCCAAAATTTGTTCCATCTTGTTACCAGGTACCTGCTAGTGTGATCGGTGAGGTTGTTGGAGCTGTGGATATCTCCCAGTTGACGTTTTCGACTGTTCATGTTGGGTTATATATGCTTATTTTGAGTTATTTACTCTGATATTTCAAAAATAAAACATGTGCACCATGAAAATGTTTTAATGAAGTTATTATTGTTCTCTGATCTGAGATATGGTTCTATTGTGATTGTGCATGGATCTCTATCCGGTCGCTTGATCACCATCTTGAGTATTGATCGTAAGGGGATAAACCCCGAACACGTGGTTATGGTTCTGAAGGGGATAGACCCCGGAAGTCCACACGGAAATGATAATGAGGTGGTTATGGTTCTGATGGGAATAGACCCCTAAAGTCCACACCGATTGGAAAGGATAAGAGTCAAGGTGAGGGCTGAAGGAGTAAAGGATTTTAGGGAGGTGCCGATAATGCTATATTGTTTGAGGAAAGGTTATGCATTCCAAACAATAACGGTGAAATGAAATCATGAGTGAAGCTCATGATACCCCTATACCGCCCCCGAGCGAGACTAAGATGTATCGAGATTCTGAACAAAGTTACGGTGGGAAGGCGTGAAGCGGGATATAGCTTCTTTTGTCGAGCGTTGTCTCGCTTGTCAACAAGTGAAGGCACTACACCAACGGCCTTATGGGAAGCTACAACCTTTGGAGATACCGAATGGAAGTGGGATGATATAGCAATGGATTTTGTAACAGGTTTACCAAAGTCAAAAAGGGGAAACACTGCTATATGGGTAGTAGTGGATCGACTTACCAAATGTGCTCATTTTCTGCCTATTAAAACTACGCATGGATCTGATAAGTTAGCCCAATTGTATATAAAGGAAATCGTACGCCTACATGGAGTACCAAAATCTATCACGTCGATAGAGATTCAAAGTTTACTTCAAATTTTGGACTAGCTTACAAAAGGAATTGGGTGCGGCGAATTTTATGACTTTTCATCCAGGCATCGATGGGCGATGCGAAAGGACAATCAAACACTTGAAGATATATTGCGAGCAGTGAGTGTTGGATAAGCGAAACTTGGGAATATGTTTTACCACTCATTGAGTTCGCCTATAATAATAGTTATCAGGCAACGATCAATATGGCCCCATATGACGCATTGTACGGAAAGAGATGTCGATCACCGCTTTATTGGGATGAAGTGGGTGAAGAAAATTTTAGGGCCTGACACAGTTGAAGAGATGATTGAGATTGTTCGCCAAATTAGGCAAAGGATAAAAGAAGCTCAGGATAGACAAAAATCTTATGCCGATACATGTAGATCTGAGCTACACCTTGAATGTGACGATAAAGTTTTTCTTAAGGTCTCACCATCAAAGGGGATTATAAGATTCAGAGTGAAAGGAAAGTTAAGACCACGTTTCATAGGACCTTACGAGATCCTTGAAAGAATAGGCCCGTAGCTATGGTAACACTTCGCCAAGTTTGGGTAGCGTCCATAATGTGTTCCATGTGTCACAATTGAGAAAATGCGTGTATGATCCAAAGCACGTAATCCATCGATGACGTGGTCCTCAACCCGGACATGAGCTATGAAGAGGAACCTATGGCTATTTTAGACCATAAGGTTCAGCGGTTGAAAACAATCCATACGATAGTAAAAGTCCTATGGCAACACCATGGACAAGAAGAGGCCACGTGGGAACTCGAGGACGCCATGAAAGAACGATACCCCGAACTTTCCTAAGGTATGCAAATTTCGGGACGAAATTTATTTTAAGGGGGGTAGAATGTAATATCCCACAGTTTTAAACGCTTAATTACGATAATATAAATCGTAATTTAGGATTTAACCTCGATGATTAAACTCTTAATTAGTCAAGGCTCAATTTTGACTAAGCATAACCTGATGATTTTTATATGATATTCACTGACACTTAGTGAATTAACGAACATAGTTTCTAATATTCCTTCGAACGTATTGTTCTAACGTCGGTTAAATTCGACAGTTAAGCTTCACAATATTTTCTTAGCATCAAAGCTTAGAATTTGAATTCCTTATCATTATAGAAATGAATAAAGTGATTCCAACTTATTTATGAACGTTTTAGAGATGAATCATGTAATATTCCGAAGAAACGAAAGCCTATTTACGATATTTAAACCCGTAAATTAGGGTTTTGCCGTTTATTAAATTTGAAAGACATCGAATATTGATTTTGATTCAGTAACGAAGTAACGAATTCCTTATTATATTCACTAAGAATTGTGAGTTAAGGAATAGCATGTTACGAAGTAGTTCGGCTATAATTTTTTAACGTCGATTACGTATCGAACGTCAGAATTTTATGAAATTTTCTAAGCAGCGAAGCTTGGAATTAAATTCCTATATAAATGGAATATTATTTATAAAGTAAGTACGAACTTACTGTTTGGTATGATTTTGTGATGATTCTTGGTATTGTTTTACATGTTATTTTCTATGGTTTGTCCTATTTATGTCTTTAGTTCGATTAATATTTATCGATTCGGACTTACTTGTTCGTTTCGATGTTTTGTAGGAAAACAGCAGAAAATAGGATGAATTGGATCGCCAAGAATCAAATATATTTAAGAGCATTTGACAGAGTTCGTAGGTGAAAACCGTGCGTAAATCGGAGTTCGAAGAAGGAGAAGCAGGCAACGCATAAAGTCACGCACGACACCCCGTCGCGGCCCGGCGCCCGCACACCGCGCCGCCCGCGCCCGTCGCGCCGCCGCCCGGCACCCGTCTGCGCGCGCGCCCGCGTGCCTGGCGCCCGCCGTGCACTCGCCGGCGCCGGCTCACTCGAGCGCGTTCACAATTACCTCGCGTGCTCGAGTGAGTGCGCGCTCACCTCCGCAGCGTAGCCCGTTCGCGTCGCCTCACCGCCGCCGAGCATCGTGCGCGCTTCGCCCGGCACCAGCGCCCTCCTCGCCCAGCGCTGCGCGCCTCGCCGCTTCGTCTCGCCCAGCCAGCCTCTCGCCTCCCTCGGCCGACCAGCGCCCGCTCGCTCGAGCGCGTTGGCAATTACCTCGCAGCGTTGAGTGGCGCTAGCTCACGCCGCCGCCCGCCGGCGCCACCGCTCGCTCGGCCACTCCAGCGTTTCCCTCGCTCGCGCCAGCGCCACGCTCTCCAACCGGCGCTCGATATGAGCGCGCTCAACTTCAATTTACCTCGCGTTCACTCGATCCGGCGCTCATTTCAAGCGATGAGTTTTCGAGCGGCGCTCAACCCGGCCAGCGTTCATATTGAAGTCGAATGTAGTGCGGCGTGCGCTCACCTTAAACGCCGGCTCAACTTCATTTTAATATATATATCGCGTTTTAGGTCAAGAGCGCCCCCCATTCTCGATTTTTCTCTTCACGCTTGTGACTGAGCCTTGTTCACCATGGATTCTTCCGGTTTCTTCAACAAATCGGCCTAAGCAGATAAATCTTAGTTTAATTCTTGCTTTCAGTTTATTGAATGATTTCTTGTAATCAAGTTATATTCTTGAGATTTATCAGTTCTTGTAGAATCAACTTCATAGTTCATTGTTTATGCTTTCGGATTTCTCTATTTTATTGGATTCAATTCATAGTGACAGTGGATTGGATTTCCATGTTCCGGTTATTTATATTGCGTAATGATTTTCTTGCTCTCGTTTATTTCAAGTTCTTGTTGGATGATCGATAGTTATAGTTTATGTGCAATTAGATTTAGATTAGGGATTGACAACCCCTGGTTTAGATTTATCGCTTTCGTTGTTCAACTAGGGATTGACAACCCCTAGTTTAGATTTATTGCTTTGTTAGTTTAGCTCGGGATTGACAACCCCTAGCTTAGGATGCTGTTTAATTTTCCGTATTTCAATTCTTGCATGTTCAACCCTCGTTGGTATTAGAATGTTTAGGATTTAATCGCTTTCTGTGCGCAACATGAACAATGGCCCTGTTAAGTTTTCCTTGAGAGACGACTCGTGTTAACTTACCACGCTACGTTTACCTCGTACGATTGCGAGTTAATTTGACTGTGTTTTTAGCTCGATCAATTTTGGCGCCGTTGCCGGGGAAAACTTTAAGCGTATTGTTTGTGTTGTTTGTTTTCGTGTTTCTTTTCTTTACATTTGGTTATTTTCTCCCACAGTGCGTGTGATCTTGTTTTTGTTGTTGGTGTTTGTTAATGCGGGGTTATCAGCGATGCGAATATGGTCAACCGGTTGGGAGGAGAAAGTTCGTTGTATTGGGCAAATTCTTCTCCCGAAGAAGGAGCCCAATTTTATTTTGAGGAATACCCGTTGGGCTTGAGCATCAAGCCTACGATCCTACGAGCAACAAGCCTATAATCCATATTGGGATCAACCACCTCCACCGCGTCTATGAGGATCGAGCCTCCAATGCCTACTAGGAGCAACCACATCCTCCACCTCAATATGAGTACCCACAACAACCACCTCCATCTCGGTACTCATATCCCCAATAGCCGCCTCCGCTTCCACATAGCAGTACCCCACAAGGCCGTATCCACCTCCGAGGCCGGCTTGGGAGGATGAGTTAACTCAAAAAGAGAAATTGTCCATTCAAAAGCGGATGCTTTGGTCAAAGTTTGGATCTTGCAAACACCTCGTCTTTGCGTTTGGAGACGCAAATGGGATATGTTCGAGCACCTTGATAAGTCATTGCGACAAGGAGGAACTTCCAAACAAATCCGATCAGATCCGATCGGTCCTTTGTTCTAGATAGTGACCCAGTATTGATTGGGTGGAAGAGACATCGGATGAGCCGACTTTCCCCACCAACCCGATCAAGCTCCGGCGGTCACTACTCTTGAAAGTGACCCAATTGTTGAAGATGTGGTGGGAGAGCCACACGAAGAGCAGCTGCAGCGGAGGAGGTGGAAATGGTGGAAAATGGGCACTTGAGGATGAGAAGCAAAATCGAGCCACGAGGAAGTTGATACCAAGGCGGTGACGAGGAAGAGTGGGCATGTGAAGTTGCAAACATGCCAAAGCCCACTCGGGAAGTGATTACCTTGCCTCGACAATTGGAGTCAGGGATCCCGAGAGGAGGACAAATCGAGGACAAAGGTTGAGGTAACATCAATTGTTGTCAACATCCTAATTCACCAAAATCTTGTACTTTGGGAATTGAAGTATTTATTTTATTTTGGAGAATAGGATGTTCGACTTGAGCATAAATTGTGCATCACTTGTCTTCTCTAATGTCCTCTGTTCTTATATGGTTACTCTTGATGCTGCAGTCGAGATGGTATTCTGCGGTGAAGGACTATGGATAGTCCGTTGTTGTCAGTTTACGTCGTGCTCACGACGTTAAGCGAGTACCGATGGGAGTTACCACGGTTTTTTTTATTTTTTTTTCTTTCTCTTTTGCTTGTTTTGTTGTTCTTTGATCATTTGTTATCTTTGTGTTAGTCTTGTTTGAATTTGGGAAGGAAGGTTTTGCATATTTTGATCGTGGTGAGATGGTGGGATGCTCCAACTCTACATCGCACATTCGTCGATTATCGGGAAGTATCATCCTCTATGGTTATTTTGAGCTTTTAATGCTTTGAGCAGGGGCGATGCTCGATTTAAAATGTGGGGATGTTTACTCGGTTTGTGTGCGTTTTATATATTTTCGTATGCTTAATGATGTGCCCTTGTGCTTATTTTGATTGTTTGGACGTAAGCTTTGTCTATGCGAGTAAGTTAGGATCTTGATTTGTCTGTTGAACTACGTGGTATTGGTCATCTCGATTTTGAATTTCGAAACTTTTGGTGATATATGATTTGAGTATAATGTGAATCGTGAGGCGTGATTGATAGAAAATGAATAGGGAAATTGATGTGATTTGTCCGGCTAATGTTAGGTGTAGTGTTAACATTGTGGTTGCCTATATACTTGTTTCATTTTATAAAAAAAAAAATGTGTGAAAACGAAGAAGAAAATGAGGAGAATGAAAGCTCCAGTATTTTATTGAGATTGTTGAAATGGAGGATGGGATTATGTCCCTCTTTCTCGTAAATTGAGAAATGGACATGGGAAACCACGTTAGGAGACTCGAGTTCATCGAGAGTGCACCTTTCGAATATTATTCCAAAATCTGTTAAAACATTCTTTGTGCTTTATAAAAGAAACTTGTTGCTAAAGGTGACCACATTAGTTAGTTCACCCCTAACGGAGAGTTGGGTATGAGCAGAGATTACCTTTTTATTTATTGGAAATCAATTGTCGTTCTTGATTTATTTCACATTATTTTTGAATTCGTAAACACCAAGTGTGAGGGAAATGCAATAAGGTTTGATTGATTAGAATAAGAGTAAAGTTGCATGAGTTATCTTTCGACTCTTATTAGCATAAACTTTGCTTGAGGACAAGCAAATGGATAAGTGTGGGGGAGTTGTTTGGTATGATTTTGTGATGATTCTTGGTATTGTTTTACATGCAATTTTCTATGGTTTGTCCTATTTATGCCTTTGGTTCGATTAATATTTATCGATTCGGACTTACTTCGTTCGTTTCGATGTTTTGTAGGAAAACGGCAGAAAATAGGATGAATTGGATCTGCCAAGAATCAAATATATTGAAAACATTTCGACGAGAGTTCGTAGGCAAAACCGTGCGTAAATCGAAGTTCGAGCGAAGGAGAAGGAACGCAACGCCAAAGTCGCACACGGCACCCCGTCGCATGGCCCGGCGCACACGCGCGCCCGCGCCGCGCGCGCGCCGCCCAACACCGTCTGCGTCGCGCTCACCCCGCGCCACATGCCCGCCGCGACTCGCCAGCGCCGGCTCACTCCGGCGCGCGTTCGCAATTTACCTCGTGCACTCGGGTGGCGCTTCGCCTCCGGCGTCGCCGCCGCGTCGCCTCGCCGCCCGATGTCGCGCGCTTGCCAGCGCCAGCGCCCTCCGCTCGCCCAGCGCCTCGCCGCTCACTCCCATCCGCGCAGCCGCCCGGTGCCCGCGCCGTGCGCCTCGCCCGCTTCGCCGCCCGGCCCGGCGCTCTCGCCTCCGCCGGACGACCAGCGCCCGCTCGCTCCGGCGCGTTGGCGGTGCCTCGCGCGTTGAGTGAGCTAGCTCACGTCGCGACGCCCGGCGCCCGCCGCTCGTTCGGCCACTCCGGCGTTTACCTCGCTCGCGCCAGCGCCAGACTCTCCAACCGGCGCTCGATATGGCGCGCTCCACTTCAATTTACCTCGCGCGTTCACTCGATCCGGCGCTCATTTCAAGCGATGAGTTTTCGAGCGGCGCTCAACCCGGCCAGCGTTCATATTGAAGTCGAATGTATTACGGCGTCGCCACCTTAAACGCCGCTCAACTTCATTTTAATATATATATCGCGTTTTAGGTCAAAGCGCGCCTCATTCTCGATTTTTCTCTTCACGCTTGTGCTGAGCCACTGTTCACCATGGATTCTTCCGGATTTCTTCAACAAATCGACGCAAACAGATAAATCTTAGTTTAATTCTTGCTTTCAGTTTATTGAATGATTTCTTGTAATCAAGTTATATTCTTGGGATTTATCGTTCTTGTAGAATCAACTTCATAGTTCATTGTTTATGCTTTCGGTTCTGTTTTATTGGATTCAATTCATAGTGACGATGGATTGGTTTCCATGTTACATTGATTTATATTGCGTAATGATTTTCTTGCTCTCGTTTATTCAAGTTCTTGTTGGTGATCGATAGTTATAGTTTATGTGCAATTAGATTTAGATTAGGGATTGACAACCCCGGTTTAGATTTATCGCTTTACGTAGTTCAACTAGGGATTGACAAGCCTAGTTTAGATTTATTGCTTTGTTAGTTTAGCTCGGGATTGACAACCCCTAGCTTAGGATGCTGTTTAATTTTCCGTATTTCAATTCTTTCATGTTCAACCCTCGTTGGTATTAGAATGTTTAGGATTTAATCGCTTTCTGTGCGCAACATGAACAATGGCCCTGTTAAGTTTTCCTTGAGAGACGACTCGTGTTAACTTACCACGCTACAATTACCTCGTACGATTGCGAGTTAATTTGAGTGTGTTTTTAGCTCGATCACTTACTACGACCATTTTGAGATGAGTCGATTATTAACGTTTCGAACGTCAACGTCTAGAGACGATTTGAAAAATGGGTTTAATGATCAGGAAATTACAATAATTAATTTCCTATGATTATTTTATATAATTAGAGTATTATTAAGCATTAAAATCAATGCTAAAGCAAGAAGAACTCGATAACTACAATTTTCAAATTTTCGAAACCCTAATTTGAAAACTAGGGTTTCCTCACATGAAATGATACCATTAAATTTTCTTATGATATAATTTATTATCTAAACCATATGTTATGACATATATACGTATATATGGCACGAAAATGACTTATATACCCTTATGGAATGAAAGAGGGCGTGACTTTGTTTTATGGCATTATTCACGTCATTTTGCTACATTTTTACTATGTGATGTTTTAATTAATTAAATGATATGTGTTTATTTTAGGATTATATTTGGATTAATACATAGTATTAATGTACAAAGGAAATAAAATCATCCCTCTTTGGATCCTAATAGCCGACGGCTACTACCACCTTTGGGCATGCTTTTTTTTTTCCATTGCCCAATAAAATGAGAGGCTTTTAGCACTCACTAATCATCACTAACCCACTACTTAATTTGCTGCAATTTTTTTTTATTATTTCCCTTGCATAGCCGTGTGAGAGGGAGAGGAGATATAGGAGGGGGACTCTTCTCATTCATCCCACTTCACTCATTATCCTCATTTCAAACCATTGGGAACTCTCAAAACACTCTCTCCTCTCCCCCATTTTCTTGCTGCAGCCGTGAACCCTCCCTCCCCCATTTGAAAATATTTTGTTCATCCTTCTCTTCATCCATTCACAAATCTTGATATCATACATTGTTCTTGAAACCCATACCATTTCAAAGGTAATGACTGAACATGGCTTCGATTTTCCTCTTCATTTTACCAAACATTTCGAAGCATTGTTCTTAAGGAATGTATATGTTCTTAATGTTCTTGTTTATGAAATATTGTTTATGTATATGTTCTTGATGGTTTTTGTTTATAAAAATAAGAGAATGCATGTTAGGATGGATTTAAATTATTGCATGAGTATTATTTGTAAAGATCTAGCCAAAGTATGTTATGTTTGAAGCATGGATCTTGTTTAAATTTTTTTTCGAAAATGTTATAAGGTTTTGATGATGTTCGAATGTTTTAAAAAAATTATTTTGAGGATGGATTATTGACCTATGATATGATGAGAGCTCATAGTAATTTATTTGGAATTTTTAGAAAAACCTATGCCCTATTTTTGAAATGGCCGAGACCTTTATAAAATCATATCTTGGTGTATGATTTTTATTTTGAACATGCAATGGTATATTGATGATCTAGGACCTTGATTATATGTTACATGATTTTGTTAGAATTTTTTGAAATCAATTACCCATTTTGAATCAAATAAACCGTGAGCTTCAAGCTCAATTGTGGTGATGATTCAAATGGTTTTTGATGAATGATATGATGTTATATTGTTATATTATAGTGTATAAGCATGGTGTATAATTATTAGAATTTTGAAACCAATTACTCCATTGAACTCAAAAAGCCGAGAGCATCATGCTCATATCTGATGATTCAAGTGGTTTTGGTGAATGTTATGATGTTATATTGTTATACTATAATATATGAGCATGGTATACTTTTGTTAGAATTTTTGCCAATTGTTTGGTATTTAATTTGGAAATACCGAGAGCTAAGGATTAAAAATCCTTGATGAAGAAATGATTTATGATGTACTATAGGTTATAAATGTGTTATATATTAATGTTGAGACCTTGTACTAATCATACAAAATTTTGAGAATTGTTGGACATAAAATTGAAAATGCGTGACCTATTTCATTGAATAGGATGATGATCGAATGTTATATGGTTGATATTAATACATATTAATGACCATAGTGTATAATAATACACTATATGAATTTAGAAAAAAATTTGATTACCATTTGGTAATTTTTGATAATTACCGAGAGCTTTTATGAATTTATAAGGATTTTAAATCCTTTTAATTAAGATTAATAATATATTATATGTCTAAATATTATTACGGACATATTGAATTTTATGAAATTTTATAAACATAGTTTACTATGATTGATAATGACGTTATAATTAATAACGTTATAAGTGAATTATAATGTTTAAGGATTAAATGGATTAATATTTAAGAAAATATTAATAAAGTTCATCGATTTACGTGACAAATCGAGAATTAGGACTTTCAGAAAATAAATCGATTGAAAATCGATTTATTACATAATTAGTAAGAAATTACTATTTGAAAGTCAAAATTGTTGACTTTTAAAGTCAGCGTCTGAAATCGTTCGATAAATACACTAATACGCGTAAAACGTACTAATTAGGTAAAGAAACCTCATTTGTAAGAAAAGGTTTCGTAATTGAAATCCTTATATCGAAGCGTATAAATACGTTGAACGTTTCAACCGGAAAGGTTAAAACGATAGAGTTGAACGAGTCTCGAAGAACGAGAACTGTTCAATCGAAATACGTATTTGAAAAGCGTAGTGAATTCATTAAGGGATTCAGTTTATATCGATATAGAATATCAAAGTTTATTCTAGACTATGAAAGTCTCGAGAATCGTGAACGACGTACTAAAACATCGCTTTTACGTAAAGGTGTGGGCGCGGACGCGACGATCGGGCGTTGACGAATACTCGAGTTTAAGGCGAACAATAGTCCAGGTGGGCTTTACTTACCTCAAATAAAACATGGGCTTTATTATCTAAATTACTTTCCAAATGAGTTTATTTACGATGCTTATTTCAACTGTTGATAAATTGTTTACAAGATTACCTGCCAAAAATGTTTATGTTTTGTGTATGTATCCTATCCATGAAATGTTATGAATGTTGTTGGGTCGCCCCTGACTTATGAATGAAATCGATATCGGATCCTATGCCGGAAGGTTTATACTTGGCTAGGATTAACGTGTACACCTAAGGTGACTGTGTGCTGTAAGGACAATTCATGGCGGTCGCGGCGTCGTAGAGGAGGCCTCCTTCACGGCGTTCGACTATGATGATATGATGAAAGGATAAGGGATATGGATCATACACGCAGTAAAATGCTTGCCAAGCAAATGTTTATGAGCTGTTGAAAATGTTTTAGTAAGCATAAGGTATTTCAAATAAAACCATATGACTTACCATGATATGGCGATGTAATTCAAGAATGATAAAATGTTTAAGGCATGAGTCCATCGAGTGCATTCTTGTACTCGACCTGCATGTTTATTTTTAAATGTGCGAGGTTGGTGTGATGATGATGGTGGAGGGTGTTTGTAATGCCCCTAAATCCTAAAATACGATTTAGCGGGGCTAATACTTGAAATAATAATCAGGGTGCTTTAGTCGATATATATATACAAGAACTCATATGTTCGGAAATATTTAACTAATCAACATCATAAGATAAATTAATTCAATTGCAGTGAAAAGCGTGTGAATACACATATGACGATGTGTATTGAGGTTTCTAATATATTACATTCAAAGGGGTTCCATTGCTCGACACATCTCATACATCATCCGCTCAACTGCGCATTTAAAACAAACATGCGGTGAGTACAAGATTGCACTCGATGGCTCATGCCAAAATAATTTATCAAGTTTAAATTACTACCGCCCATCACGAAGAATACACGAGGTTTTAATTTGAAATACTCGTACTTACTAAATATTTTCTTTCATTTTCCATAAAGATTAAATGCGGCGGACATTTTCCTTGTATGTATGATCCATATCCACCACAATAATTTATTCCACAACAATTCCCTATTTGGAGAGGCCTCCTCTCACAGACGCCGTGACCGACCGAGCACCCTTTCGGCCTACAATCGCAAAATAATCGGTGCACAAAATCACGGCCATCTCAAAGTACGGGATACGAATTCTCCATCATCCTTGGGGTACTTCCAAGAATACAATTCAAGCATGTCATAAAGTGGGAGCTACCCGACATTATGCATCAACAATCATGAATTGGATACATACATAAAACATAAATATTTTGGGCGGGGTAATTAAATAAATCGGTTCATAAATATTTGCTTGCAATAAAGCACCATAAATAAATCATTTGGTAAATTCTACCGGTTTGAGTATAGTAAAGCCCACCTTTACTTTTGAACTTGAATTTCGACACGCGTGTTCTCCTACGGTTGCGTGTGAGCCTTCACGTCCTACCTTTACGCAAAAATTTACGTTTAGCACGTTGTACGCTTTTGAGATTTTCAAAGTTCATTCAACTTTGATAAATAATATAATAATTGAAGTTTTGATAATCTTCATCGTCGTTTCAACGCGTATTTCAATAAAATAATTCTCGTATCTCGAGAGGCGTAATATGATCTGATCTCATTTTAACCTTTTAGGTTAAATAATTAGCGATATAATAACGTTATTGATAAAATGATTTCAATTAAAATCTTTTCTCACAATTGAGATATTCGGATAAAAAATGTCGTTTTCACGTATTAGCGTATTTAATGAACGTATTTAGGTATGTCGATTTCGAAAGTCGACCATTTTGACTTTTCTTCATAAATCTTAAATAAATCCCATTTTAATGATTAAATTCAATATAAATCGATTTTCAATCGATTTCTTTTCAATTCTTGATTTTCACGCCAAATCGATAAATCGATTAATATTTTCTTTCAATATTAATCTTTTAATACTTTAAGCATTATTTTATGCTTTTAACGTTATTTAATATAACGTTTAGTCTTAAACATAATATTCTATGTTTAATAATTCTCAAAATTTCATTTATGTCTAATATAATTTTTAGACATATAATAAATTATTATTATTGATTAAAAGGAATTAAAATTCCTTATTTCCACAATATAGTCGACGACTATATTACAAATAAATCGATAAATTTCCAAAATTCTAATTATTATACACAAGCCTCCAATATTAATATATATCATAATTATAACCTAAGGTTCAATAAAATCAAACAAAACATCATAGAATCATCATAGGTAGCTCACGGCTACTTTGGTATTTCAAACCAAATAATTTTTATAAAATCCTATAAAATTACACTATGCTTATATGCTATCACATAGCACTAATACATCATAATATCATGTAATAACACATTACAAACCATAATTCCTATAGCTCTAGGTCTCGACACTTTTGAAAATATTTAGCTATATATGTCCAAAAATTCTAATAAATTTCTACAACACCTAATCAATACCCTAGATCAATAATATGCTATTATATCAAGAATATAAAAATTATACACCATATTTCAAGGCTATTTCATTTTCGGCAGTTTTGGAAATCCAACAAGATGATTTCCAAAAATTCTCAAATTGATACCATGCATTCCTACAACACTATAGATTAATAATCCATCCTTAAAACATACCTAGCAAAAATCGAGCATTACTAGAATAATTTAAATAAATTGCTAAGCTTAGTAAATAAATAATCTATGCACATATTAACATATGTAACATAATTTCTAAACTTATAACCTGCTAGCATGATTTATTACATAAATAATACATGCTAAAAATAATAATTTAAACCCTAGGATTATTGAAAAGATAGGTTTTATCGAAAGCTTGTTCGATATCTAACCTCGTTATCGGTCGATCGGTTGTAGGATAAAAAGAGCTCAAGCTATTTGAAGATAAAAGAGAAGAAAAGGGTTTGGTTTTCTTTGGAGGTTCACGGCGATAAGGAAAGAGGAAGAAATGAGTTGTGTTTGTGTGCTAAGACATTATATACACTTAGCAAAAATAAACAAATGAAGACACACTCACAACTATCTCTCGGCTCTCACAACTAAACAAGACACAAATGAATGAAATTTTAGTCAAAGATTGATTATGTCACACCTAAATATCTCTTACATATATTAACTATGGCAAGCTTTATAAAAGGTTTTGGGATGACAAAGAAAATTTTGTCCCATTTATACAAGTTGCCGTCTACATCTCGGTGTGTATGGGAGAAATTCAGAATTTTATGTGTTGATATACAAGTGTATTAGATACACTCTTTCCCAAAATTTTATACACTCAAGTGTATTAAAACAAGATCCAATTTTGTGCACAATTTGTCAACATAATCGGCTATTAGATAAACCAATTGCTAGTGTATTTTTTTTATCTACACATTTTACTTGGTAAGTGTGTATTAATACTACACTTAAGAAATAATTCAAATTGGATGATCAAAAATTAAATAATCCTATGTTAAAAACAATAGGAAGTTCTCGGCATTTACAATAAATTAATGCCCAAAAATTCATTTTCATGCTATACGTAGATATATAGCATAATATAAATCCTAGATGATAAATTATATCATAGGAAAAATTATTGGAATTAATCCATAGGTAGAAAACCCTAATTCTCGATTTAGGGTTTTCGAGAATCTTAAATATTCACAAATATAATTTCCAAAATTTTCTAGCATTAATTCAATGCTAAATAATATTCTAATTATATAAAATAATCATAGGAATTTAAATATCATAATTTCTTGATCATTATACTTGATTCTCAAGTCGTCTCAAAGCGTTAACGTTTGAAGCGTCTCAACGTTTAAATATCGACTATCTCAAAATGGTCGTAATAAAGCTATAATCACTTTATTAAATAATTACAATAATAATGGAATTAAATTCTAAGCTTAAAACTTAGAAAATATCACGAAATTTCAATTATCGATCTGTGATCGACGTTGAAATAATTACATTGAAATCGTTATATAATCGTATTTATCAATTCACAATCATTTGTGAATAAAATATAGAATTTATTATTCCAAAATAATCGAAATCATTATTCGATATTTTATTAATTCGATTATCGAGACGAAACCCTAATTTACGATTTTTATTATCGTAATTGGGCTTTTAATAAATCGGGGTATTACATTCCACCCCCCTTAAAGAAATTTCGTCCCGAAATTTACATGCATCAAAAAGTATGAGGCATCTTAGCACCATAACATCTTAAATTTCCACGTGATTTTCTTTTGTCCATGGTTTCTCTATTGGACTTTCATCAAAGACCCAATTTAATTCTTAATCATTGAATCATACGATCAAATAGTCGTAGATGTTCATCACAACTCATATTTGAGTTAAAGATCACGTCATTATGATGAATTACGTGATTTGGGTCATATTCATATTTCTTTAGCTGTGACACGTGGAAAAACATTATGTACATTCCCCAAATTTTTGGTGGAAGTACCAAACTATAGGCTACTGGGCCTTTTATTTCTAGGATCCTCGTAAGGTCCTATAAAAACGTGATCTTAACATTCCTTGTACTTTGAACTTTATAATTTCCCTCGATGGAGAAATTTCAAGGAACTTTATTTTCGCATTCAAAATGCGGTTCAGATCTACGCATAACAGCGTAAGACTTTTGTCTGTACTGAGCTTCTCTCAGTCTTTGCCTTATTTGGCAAATATCTTAATCATTTCATGCACGTTGTCAAGACCTTATTCTTTCTCTCACCTACTTTATTACAATAAAGTGGTGGTCGATAATTTTTTAAGTTTTTTTTTCATATAATGCCACGTGTGGCTATGTCAATCGTTGCTTGACAGTAATGGTCGTACGTAAACTTAATAAGTGGTAAAACATGTTCCCACTTGTACCTCGATTTAACATGAATGTTCTCAGCGTATCTTTAAACATTCATATTATCCTTTTTATCGTCCATTTGTCCGTGAGGGGACATCTACGATAAGGTTCAATATCGTGCATAACTCCCTTTTTGGTGAGCTAGCTCAAAATCTAGGGGTAAAATTGGAATCTCTATCTGAAATGATAGGCATTGGGACCTCTTGCAAAGATACGATTTCCTTTATATACGACTGAGATAAATTATCAGATCTCTGAGTCATCTAAATAGGTAGAGATGAGCATATTTGTTGAGTCAAACCACTACTACCCATATAGTAGTGTTATTTCTTTATGACTGTGGCGAAACCTATCATAAAATCCATTGCTATGTCATTTCATTTTCATTTGTATCTCATCAGAGATTATAACCTCCTATAAGGTCATTGAGACAATGTCTTCACCTCTTATAACCGAGACAATGCTCGTCAATGAGGTTATAGCTCATTTCATTCTTTACTATCTAATTTTTCTCGTAAATCAATATATACTTTAATGCTGCTTGGGTGGGCGGTATGAGGAATATCATGAGCTTCCTTCATGATTTCATTTCTAAGCTTTTTATTGCTTGAAATATATATCACCTTTCCTTAGACAATATGACATTGTCAGGCGCCTCTTTAAAAACCCTTCAGCATGGTTTCAGAAAGTAATATATCACCTTTCCTTAGACAATATCACACCTGAATTTTTTTTTTTACTGATTCGAGCCCTCTTTTCTATCTCATTTCTAAGTCTCTTGCTCGAAGAAATAATTCAAACTTTTATGGCTTGTGGAGATCTCACAACTTATTCCATATAGGAAGTGTCTCCAAAAATTTTGGTACGTACCACTGCTGCTATTTCAAGTCGTGAGGTCTAAGTCATCGCGGTGCGTTGACTATCATCTTTCTCACTTTAATAAGTGGCCTCACATTCATTTGTCCATGTAAATTTGATTTCTTCGGAAGACATCATGTGTCTAAGGAATATTCCTTCTTTAAGCCGAAATTCATATATTAAACTTGGCAAAATTTTGCTCGACTCTAAAAGTCCGCAATACAGTCCTTTGATGTTCTTTATGTTCTTTCTCGTCCTTCATATTGATAAGAACATCATTCATAAGGATTTAGATAAAATTGTCTAAGTACATATGGAACACTCGATTTTTGAGGTCCATGAATAGGGTTGGTGTACTAGCTTGTCCGAATGGCATGACTATAATCTCATAGTAACTATATCTTACTCGGAAAAATTTTGCTTTCGTACATCAGATACCATTTTCACATAAGCCACCATTTACATATGAGTCTCATATTATCATAGGACTCTATGTCTCTGAGTGGCCTTCGTCGGAATCGTACATTTCGCTTAGAAACTTGGCTATTTTCAGGTACGTTTTTACCTCATATATCCGACGATCTTTCTCTTTCAATTAGCCAGGGGTCACATTGCTCCCTGTTACTTCTTTGATTCCAGAAGTGTGTGTTGCTTTTATCAGAAAGTAGGGTTGATTTGATAACGGTAATTCCCCTAATCCTTGAGGCGATAAGATCCTGTCCTTTTGCCATTCCCGTCTCTTTCTGGTATAATGGACGGCACAGGACGTGGGGCGGCATTTGTAACATCAGGATACAACCATTCCTTTATGCCCTGCTGTGTAACTTGCCGGGGACCAGGATAAGTACTCGTAGGCGCCATTCCACATGCATTATATATACACTTGAGCCTGCTGACAAATCCTGATAAGTCTGCTCAAGTCTTGGAATTTTCTACTTGAAGAAGATATTCTCTTGATACTTATTTTGCAAAATCCCGCCAATCTGCTGGAAAACAATGGATAAGTTATTGGATGTCATTCTCATCCATCTATCCATAGTTACGAGCATTCATCCAAAATGTAGAAATTCTTCCAAAAACTGTCCCAAGTCATGCCCAGTTTATAATAAGAGAGTCGATACTTCTGTATGAACTTTAACTTGTAGGCCTTGGGATTAACCTTCTACTTGTCGGGCTCTCTTTTCTTACCATCTGTAAATAGATAGTTCTAGATGAGCCAACCTTAAATTAAAGTAATTGAGGATTCAAAATCCCACCGTATAGAATTTCGAATGGAGAAACTATGTCCGTGCTTTTAATCACGTGAGTGACATCCATTTTTGAAACTTTTGTTTCTTGAATTATATCTACGTTCCACATAGATATTATGATCTAACTCATTTGTTAGAACCTTAGGCGATCCTAGGTCCGATTCTAAACTCGAGCAACACCTGCGATGGCCATAATTCTCGTATAGGCGAAGAGATTTTCATTTCTCGATTCGTTTTCCCTGAATTGGGTTCTATCGTTTCTACGCATACTTGTGCGATATTAGAAAACGAAGCACCTATATCGAACATAAAATTTATAGGTATTCTGAGAAATTTTCTCATATATATCAGGCCTTCCTGATTTCTGTTCGTCCTGTATTCGGTGTGAAATATAGGCTCTGGTCTACGGTGTTCTCGTCTGTTCAAATAAACATCTATTTCATACATCATTGTCCTTTCTCTTGGGACATTATGTTCTCTTGCTATGGCCTTCTGCTACTTCGTTCATCATATCCTTCTCGGATTGTCGGATACTATTTTGTTTTATCAATAGCATTCTGTGGTTAGGTTTATATCGACCTATCCTTGATATTAATATCTTGATATCTTGATCTCATCGTAGAGATCATGATGTTCCTGACACTATCATTCATTTCTGATCCAGTATGAATGATTAAATTCCCTTTTTCACTTTATCGATCTTAGGAATATATATCTCATATATCCTTACTTTAAACTCTTTTCCAGAGAAAGTTCTTGTATTGGCATTTAGTGCCATCATTTGTAGTATCCTTTCAGGATATACGTCTTTTCTTCTTAATCTTCATTGATTCATCATGCAATTTCGCATGGGATAAAAATCCTTTGTCCGCTAGGGACGTATTATACTTTTGCCTTGACGTCAAATATCCTTACCATTTTCTTGACATTCGATGAATGCTTCATTCCCATGTCAGAGATACTTAATATCTCACTTTATTGATCGTCACAAAAATATGAGGGGTAAGATTTACAATTAGATTCACTTTAAGATTCTTCCATGTGAATCTTTTCATTCGGTTCTCTTGAAAACATTTCCTTTGCAAAAGTCTAAAGAAGCTATCGTGCTTGTTAATTTCTAAGACACATAAAACAAGCGTTTTGTGTCAATACAATTAGAGCACTAAGATCCATTTCAAATAATGAATCATTTCTTACTCGCTTCTTTACTTCAAAGGAATTACTTTACTTATCGAAATCATAATATCGCTGAAACTTATCTCATATTGTGGCTATCTCATAATTGTATAGCTCATAATTTCTTCAGCTATTTTTGACTTTTGTCCCTTTTTCTTGAGCATGGTTTGATAATATTACTTTCATTACACTTGATTCTTACTCTCGGGACTAGAACCGTCATTATTATCATATAGCTTGGTAAGGTAGTACATTTGTACACCATAACTTAAATTCAAGCATCTCATTTGTCTCATGTTCAAATCTCTCGCTCGAAAAAGCATTTCAAACTTTTGTGATCGGTAAAGATTTCACATCTTACTCCTGAGATGATGCCTCCATATCTTTAGGGCATGTACTACTCTTTGCTAGTTCGGATCATGTGTTGGGTAATTCAATTCATGCGGTCTCGGTTGTCGAGATGCATAGGCTATCACTTTTCCACTTTGCATTAACACACAGCCTAATCCATTTTGGAAGCATCTGTATAGACCACGTACACTTTATCTCGCTTAGGGCTCGCTGTCTGAGGCGTGAGTTAACTTTTCCTTGAGCGTCTGGAAATTCGCCTCACATTCATCAGTCCAAGTGAATTTAATTCCTTTTCTGAGTAGTTGGGTTATTGGTTTTGCTATCTTTGAGAATCTTTCAATGAATCTTTCAATGAATCTCCGATAGTAACTCGCTAATCCCAAGAAACTTCTAATCTCATTTTGTGTCTTTAGCGATTTCCATTCTTGGACTGCTTCTACTTTGGCCGGATCAACTTTAATCCCTTGGTGACACAATGTGTCAAGGAACATTACTTCCTTTAGCCAAAATTCATATTTGTTAAACTTAGCAAAAAGTTGTTCATCTCTCAAAGTTTGCAGCACTGTCCTGAGGTGTTCCTTGTGTTCGTCTTCATTGTGGAGATATTTCTCCATACTTGATTTACATGCTCGGGCTATCCTAGCTGTTCACACATCTCAATGATTATGATTTCTCAATCTCGTTATCTTTGGTTTAACCAAGTCTCAATTACTTGGAATTGATTATGCTCAAGCATAATTTCATCGATTGAGGTATAAAACGAGAGATTCGTTATCTGAGATGCTATCGCTTCTTTACATATATATCCTTTGAAAAGAATATCGTGCATCTCCATTCTTTAAACATGTCCAACCTACTAAGGAGGTTTTAAGGACAATCAACTATCTTAAAGATAAGTTGTAATCTCTCGTTATGTCATAATAAGGAAATTATATCCCGAGAATATCATGCACTTCCCTTTTCTTCAACTCTTGCATTCTATGCTAAAGAGTATCTCATTCATAACATTTCATTATCATAATAGTCACATGAAGATATAACTTCACTGTTATCAAAATCTGATAAGCCCATCAGGGGTCATTGCATCCATGTGCATCATAGGGAAAATATCTCCTCTCATCGAGATCTTATTTACATCATATCTTCTTGATGTCTATCACTCTACTGTTCAGAAACTTTTAGGTTATCCGAAATAAGTCAACCCACATCGTACCTGATGTTTGTCACTTTACTAATTCAAAACTTAGGCGACAAGATAAGTCAATCTTTATCTTACTTATTGGTCTCGAGATTGAAGAAATTGCATCATGTCGACTTTCAAAGATATGGGTTCATGATTCAAGATAACATATTTTACGATTCGAATCCATATATTCTTTGAACTGAATAATTTAGGATCTAGGGTCCGAAGACCAGAATGACGACTACCGAGATTTCTTTGGTCATATGAGTTGGCCAGACCCATCACAAATATTCTCTCAGTCACATGAGGGTTTGGTTTCAAAAGGACACATTTTGTAAATTCTTGGGTTGAAAATTTTCTTCAGAAAAAGTGAGAAACTCATGTGATTTCTCAATTTGAACTAGGTCATAGAGTTAAACTCAATGACAGAAATTTGGTAATGAATAGAATTTGAAACCTTATATACACATTATAGGTCATCATCAAAGGTTCCTCTATATGTCATAGCGCCTCTTGTACTACTGGGAATACTACTTTCTAGTATCATTCTAAAATTCTAATTGCACTGAAAAATTTCCCATTTTACAAAACTATAAACTAACATCAACTGACTCTCGCAATTTCTAGAGAAGGAAGCAGGGATTTGTTTCTTCATAAGAATTATTTTACTCTGTGATAGGAGTACGTAGGTGTAAACCGTTCGTAAATAGGAGTTCAAACGAAGGAGAACGGGCTAAAACAAAAACATTGCGCAAAACAGTTTTGCTGATGCCGAGCTCGGGATACCGAGGTCGTAAGTAATACCGATGTCGAAGTTGTTGCCGAAGTCATTTGCCAATGCCGAGGTCATTGCCGAGGTTATTGACATAATGTGAAGTCATTCATTAAAAGCCGACGCCAAAGTCCAAGTCGAAGTCGAACAGATGCCAAAGTCGAAGTCGAGGTACCTTTTCCCAGTTGAGCTTGATGTGATGGAGTGTCGAGCAGTGTCGCTGACCTCTAGAAGTCTAGTGACTCAATCTAGACTTAATTTTGAAATGGGGTTTTGGATTCAAAAGCGAACTGCTCGATACCACTTTTGTAATGACCCCTAAATCCTAAGTACGATTTAGCGGGCTAATACTTGAAATAATAATCAGGGTGCTTTAATCAATATATATATACAAGAACTCATATGTTTTGGAAATATTTAACTAATCAACATCATAAGATAAATTAATTGATTGCAGTGAAAGCGTGTGAATACACATATGACGATGTGTATTGAGTTTCTAATATATTGCATTCAAAAGGGGTTCACATTGCTCCGACACATCTCCGTCCATCATCGCTCAACTGCACCTTTAAAAACAAACATGCGGTGAGTACAAGATTGCACTCGATGGCTCATGCGAAATAATTTATCAAGTTTAAATTACTACGCCCCATCACAAGAATAACACGAGGTTTTAATTTGAAATACTCGTGCTTACTAAATATTTTCTTTCATTTTCCATAAAGATTAAATACGTCGGACATTTTCCTTGTATGTATGATCCATATCCACCACAATAATTCATTCCACAACAATTCCTTATTTGGAGAGGAGGCCTCTCACAAACGCCGTGACCGATCGAGCACCCTTTCAAAGACATCACAAAATAATCGGTGCACAAAATCCGAGCCATCTCAAAGACGGGATAAGAATTCTCCATCATCTCCAAGAATCGAATTCAAGCATGTCATAAAGTGGGAGCTACCAACATTATGCATCAACAATCATGAATTGGATACATACATAAAACATAAACATTTTGGGCGGTAATTAAATAAATCGGTTCATAAATATTTGCTTGCAATAAAGCACCATAAATAAATCATTTGGTAAATTCTACCGGTTTGAGTATAGTAAAGCCACCTTTACTTTTGAACTTGAATTTCGATACGCGTGTTCTCCTGCGGTTGCGTGTGAGCCTTCACGTCCCGCTACGTTAAAATTTACGTTTAGCACGTTGTACGCTTTTCGAGATTTTCAAAGTTCATTCAACTTTGATAAATAATATAATAATTGAAGTTTTGATAATCTTAATCGTCGTTTCAACGCGTATTTCAATAAAATAATTCTCGTATCTCGAGAGGCGTAATATGATCTGATCTCATTTTAACCTTTTAGGTTAAATAATTAGCGATATAATAACGTTATTCAATTAAATGATTTCAATTAAAATCTTTTCTCACAATTGAGATATTCGGATAAAAGTGTCGTTTTCACGTATTAGCGTATTTAACGAGCGTATTTCGTATGTCGATTTGAAAGTCAACCATTTTGACTTTTCTTTATAAATCTTAAATAAATCCCATTTTAATGAATAAATTCAATATAAATCGGTTTTCAATCGATTTCTTTTCAATTCTCGATTATTCACGCAAATCGATAAATCTGATTAATATTTTCTTTCAATATTAATCTTTTAATACTTTAAGCATTATTTTATGCTTTTAACGTTATTTAATATAACGTTTCGTCTTAAACATAATATTCTATGTTTAATAATTCTCAAAATTTCATTTATGTCTAATATAATTTTTAGACATATAATAAATTATTTTCTTGATTAAAAAGAATTAAAATTCCTTATTTCACAATATAGCTCACGGCTATATTACAAATAAATCGATAAATTTCTAAAATTTCTAATTATTATACACAAGCCTCAATATTAATATATATCATAATTATAACCTAAGGTTCAATAAAATCAAACAAAACATCATAGAATCATCATAGGTAGCTCACGGCTACTTTGGTATTTCAAACAAATAATTTTTATAAAATCTATAAAATTACACTATGCTTATATGCTATCACATAGCACTAATACATCATAATATCATGTAATAACACATTACAAACCATAATTCCAATAGCTCTAGGTCTCGGCACTTTTGAAAATATTTAGTTATATATGTCAAAAAATT
Organism: Salvia rosmarinus; assembly: GCA_036937905.1. Taxonomy (NCBI): domain Eukaryota; kingdom Viridiplantae; phylum Streptophyta; class Magnoliopsida; order Lamiales; family Lamiaceae; genus Salvia; species Salvia rosmarinus. The sequence goes on along the minus strand of CM072822.1, from coordinate 41,732,655 downwards.
CTAATAAATTTCTACAACACCTAATCAATACCCTAGATCAATAATATGCTATTATATCAAGCATATAAAAATTATACACCATAGTTCAAGGCTTGTTCATTTTCGGCCGTTTTGGAAATCCAACAAGATGATTTCCAAAAATTCTCAAATTGATACCATGCATTCCTACAACACTATAGATTAATAATCATCCTTAAAACATACCTAGCAAAATCGAGCATTACTAGAATAATTTAAAAAATTGCTAAGCTTAGTAAATAAATAATATATGCACATATTAACATATGTAACATAATTTCTAAACTTATAACATGCTAGCATGATTTATAACATAAATAATACATGCTAAAATAATAATTTAAACCGTAGGATTATTGAAAAAGATAGGTTTTATCAAAGCTTGTTCGATATCTAACCTCATTATCGGAGTCGATCGGTTGTAGGATAAAAAGAGCTCAAGCTATTTGAAGATAAAAGGAGAAGAAAAGGGTTTGGTTTTCTTTGGAGGTTTCACGGCGATGAGAAAGAGGAAGAAATGAGTTGTGTTTGTGTGCTAAGACATTATATACACTTAGCAAAAATAAACAAATGAAGACACACACTCACAACTATCTCTCGGCTCTCACAACTAAACAAGACACAAATGAATGAAATTTTAGTCAAAGATTGATTATGTCACACCTAAATATCTCTTACACATATATTAACTATGGCAAGCTTTATAAAAAGGTTTTGGGATGCACAAAGAAAATTTTTGTCCCATTTATACAAGTTGCCGTCTACATCTCAGTGTGTATGGGAGAGAAATTCAGAATTTTATGTGTTGATATACAAGTGTATTAGATACACTCTTTCCCAAAATTTTATACACTCAAGTGTATTAAAACAAGATCCAATTTTGTGCACAATTTGTCAACATAATCGGCTATTAGATAAACCAATTGCTAGTGTATTTTTTTTATCTACACATTTTACTTGGTAAGTGTGTATTAATACTACACTTAAGAAATAACACAAATTGGATGATCAAAAATTAAATAATCCTATGTTAAAAACAATAGGAAGTTCTCGGCATTTACAATAAATTAATGCCCAAAAATTCATTTTCATGCTATAAGTAGATATATAGCATAATATAAATTCTAGATGATAAATTATATCATAGGAAAAATTATTGGAATTAATCCATAGGTAGAAAACCCTAATTCTCGATTTAGGGTTTTCGAGAATCTTAAATAATCACAAATATAATTTCCAAAATTTTCTAGCATTAATTCAATGCTAAATAATATTCTAATTATATAAAATAATCATAGGAATTTAAATATCATAATTCCTTGATCATTAGACTTGATTCTCAAGTCATCTCAAAACGTTAACGTTTGAAACGTCTCAAACGTTTAAATATCGACTCATCTCAAAATGGTCGTAATAAAGCTATAATCACTTTATTAAATAATTCCAATAATAATGGAATTAAATTCTAAGCTTAAAAACTTAGAAAATATCACGAAATTTCAATTATCGATCATGATCGACGTTAAAATAATTACATTGAAATCGTTATATAATCGTATTTATCAAATCACAATCATTTGTGAATAAAATATAGGAATTTATTATTCCAAAATAATCGAAATCATTATTCGATATTTTATTAATTCGATTATCGAGACGAAACCCTAATTTACGATTTTTATTATCGTAATTGGGCTTTTAATAAATCGGGGTATTACAGTGTTGAGGAGCCAAGACAACCTTTTGATGTTTATGTTAAGAAACCTTGAATGCATATCGTCATATATGCATTCACACGTTTTTCCGCTGCATTTATTTTTGAACTAAGATGTATGGTATTAGGACTTGACAGTTGAAGCCCTTCAGATCATTGCATCCTTTTGGATCTGTCGGACTAGCCCACCTAATTTATCCAGTCTTTGATGTATGTTATGTTTCAAGTTTGACAGTTACATATGATATGCACCTTCATTATAACCTTTCGGTGACCGTTTATACTGTCCCATCGTCCAGCCCTCCCTAATCCGTCCTTGGGATTTGGGACGGTTCTTCGGGGCTGCTGACAGTGGTATCGAGCTTTGTTTGCTCTTTGAACCCAAAATTCTTCTTTCAAAGTAAGTCTAGATCAGTCGCTAGACTTCTAGAAACCGGTGACTATACTCAACACCCCATCACATCCATTTCAAGGGACAAGGTAAATGATTTCTTCCTTGAAACTTTTGGAAAATGAAAAGTTTGTCTATGAATAAGATTGAAATCATATTTTGAAGGAAAGGAGGATTTCAAAACTCTGTTTTGAAAATCAATGAAATTCTGAGTAAGGAAATTTTCAAAACTCCATTTTGAAATCAAACAAGAAGTTATGCAAGTAATCAAGATTTGAGATGAAAGTATATGTTTGGCGAGTTGATTGATCAATGTTGAAAGGATGAATTCAATTTGATATACATGTATGAATTGATTATGTTGTTGTTTTGGAACTTTATTTCCAAATTTCAAGATTTATTATGATGAATGATATGCCATCACAAGAAGAACATAGACTATATAAGGAGCATGATCACATATTGTGAAAGAACATAGAAATCTGAACTTTCTTTCCTTACAAGAACAAAAGAGCGATAGGGAGAGCGAAAGTAGCAATAGCTTCGAGCTCGAGCGGCAAAGGACGGCGTGAAGGTAGCGAGGATGACCGACTTTGAAATGAACAACATCGGCATTGCATCACAACCGGCGTGGGTGACCGTCGACTTGACTTTGACCTTGACTTTGACTTTGACTTCAAAAGGCCAAGCGTCGATTTGAAGACGTGGATATGGTAGTCGTACTACGGCGGCATTTTGCCTCGAGTTTATTTTGGGCACGATCGCGCAAATTTTCTGCACTGCGCAGTAAATTTGTTTTACCCAGTTCTCTTTCGTTAGGACTTCAATTTACACGTGGTTTTCGCCTGCGTACTCCTAACGTCCTGAACTTCATTTGTTATGAAGGACAGAATTCCTAATTCTGTCTCCAGAATACGCTAGAGTCTGTTGAAAGTTAGTTCGAGTTTTATCTAGAACAAGGATCTCATAGCATAACATATACCTTAGAATGCTGCTAAGTAATAAGTTTCCGAGTAGAATAAGAGGAAAAGATATGATATGTGCTATACCTTATGACGTTTATCTACCTTCTAGATTGTTTAGTTTAACCTAGTTGCTTATCAGATGTTCTTAAGTTACCTTATCTGCTTATCGGATGACATTAGTTTGACTTATGTTAGTTTTGATCGTGACAGATGAAGGAGATGTGATATATAGCTAGGAGGAGGTTAGGACCACACCCTACACCCGAGGAAGTGATCGCACCTATCGTGAGTGTTGGATGTGCTGTGGTGAGGACCTAGGTGAATTCCTGATGTACTATCTCCGACTTTGGAGGAATGCCCGAGCATATGGCGTGACAGATTATGACGGCATCAAGCGTCTCTTGACCATACTTCCATGTGATTGGGAGGAATACGCTCGAGAGGTATCCGAGGACTACAAATACCGTGCGGTCGGAGGCTATGACTTGATCGGTGATTTACCGGGTTCGTCGGTCATCGGCGTATGTATCTGACGTCTATGGAGCTGCACCGAGGGGACCCTATCTTCCACCCCGAGAGTATACCTGGCGTGATGAATCACCGGAGTGGTTGTACACCAAGGTTCCACGATAGATTGACCAGTAGTGCCCCATATCTCATTTGACGAGGCGGGCCGCTCGTTTGGATAAGCGGCGTGACCGAGAGCATTAGAAACTGTTTTCCTCCGTTGGCTTTCGGACATCCCGTACGTCCACCCCTACCACTCCTACCACCGATGAAAGCTCCACTACCTCCAGTAGAGACATTCCGCCAGACAGCGAGTATGAGAGTGACGGATACTCTGGATGGCTATAGTCCGATTCGCGATGACTACAGCCCGATTGGCGATGACTTCGGTCTGATGCGCGACATACCTATGGTAGGAGACGACGGAGCAGGACCATCCAGGGTACGTGCCCGCGAGAATGATTCTAAGGAGGAAGATCCTGAAGAGGACCCTGAAGAGGAAGAGGACCCTGAGGAGGATGAAGAGGAGGAAGATGCCTGATGAAGACGTTAGATGAAGGCTTAAGCAGATTTTGATATGATTAGCATGTATGCTTGTTTCTTTTGATGTGTTTGGGAACTGATGAAAAGAAAAACTTCACGTTTTGTTAGGCCATGTGAGCCAGTATGTATGTTTTTGTTTTAATGACTGTTGGTTTTTGAACATCCTGCCTACGGTAAAGTTTTCAAGATATATATATATATATATATATATATATATGACCCTGGACGGGCTTTTGCGGCAAAGTTGTTTATGACAAAGACGAAATGTTTTATTAAAATCGTTTTACAATGAGGCTATGATGATATTATGTATGTTAAGTCATGAGAATGGTGAGTGATTGATGATTATATGTTTTATAGCAGAATGCCTCCTAGGCGAGATCGAACAAGGAACTAGAGGCGAGAGGAAGAGGAAGACCTAGGGACAGGTAGGATCCCGAGCAAGAAGCCGATGATATACCCCAACCACCTCCACCTTCGCTGAGCGTAGGATAGAGGAACTATTCCTACGAGAACCTCACATCTTCAATGGGAAGGAAACCCGAGGAGGCGAGCAATGGATGAGAACCATTGAACGGATCTTTAACTTTCTAAGATGTACAACACAGGAGCGTTTGTCATGTATAACATTTCAGCTAAGTGGACCTGCTGACTTCTGGTGGGAAGCCAGGAAGAAGACTTTCACAGAAGCACAGATGGAAGAATTTAAATGGGAGGACTTTAAGAAAGAGGTATATGACAAGTATATACCGAAGAGCTATAGGAAAAGGAAGGAGCACGAATTCTTCGTGTTAAAGCAAGAGAAAATGTCCGTAACCGACTATGATCGCACTTTTTGCGACATGTCAAGATATGCACTGGATCAAGTGGACACAGACTTGAAAATGTCAGAGAAATTCAGGTCAGGTCTAAGGCCAGAGATAAGGATGTCTCTCGCCAGTTATGGAGACTTGACCTATACCGAAACTCTTGCACGAGCTTTAGACATTGAGGCAGCGATGCCTGAAGACAAGTCGGCGTCAGCTCAGACGCAGAACACAATGGATAAGGGAAAAAGGAAGTGGGAAGCGAACCAAGGAAATAGCAACAGGGGAAGCTTTGAGAACGCGAGCAACAAACGCCCATGGCAAGGAAACATGGCACAACCAGGGCAGGGTTGAAAAAGGGCAGCTTTTGTTCCTCCGACAAGAGGCCCACAAGAGCAAATGAGGGCTCTTCCGTGCCCGAAGTGCCAGAGAATGCAAAAAGGGATGTGCATGGCAGGCAGTGGGAGCTGTTTTAAGTGCGGGATGAAAGGGCATTACGCTAATTTCTGCCCAGGGACACGTTCGGAAACAGCTGTGAGGCCAAACCAACCCGGCAATGTCCAGCCGCTAAGGGCTATTCAATTCCAGCCCCAACCTCAGCAGCAATTGCAACCTCAACAACAGTGGCAGCAACCTCAGCAGCAAATACAGCAACAACAGTGGCAGCCACCTCAATAGCAACAACGGCGACAACCACCACGACAACGCCGAAAGAATAAAGACACGACAGCGATGGCGAGAATCAACAAGGGCAAGCACCCCGTCAGCCTCAGCCGGCCCAGGCTAGAGCATACGCCTTACATCGGAGGCAGAACGAACAGAATCAGGGAAACCTGGCAGGTATGGGAGTTCTTCTCAACGTACCTGTTATAATATTGTTCGATACGGGTGCATCGCATTCCTTTATAGCAAGATCATGTGTGGAAATGTTGAATCTTAGGTCTGAAAATGCAAATCAGGATATGAGAATCTCATCGCCTATAGGAGGGATTATGACTGTTACACATATCTGCTCGAACCTAGAATTGACACTAGGATCACTTAAGGTTCTGGCGAACAATCTGAACATAATACCCATGGGTGACGTAGATATAATCCTAGGAATGGACTGGTTAGCTAAGAATCATTCCACGATTCTTTGCAAGGAAAGGAAAATTTCATTTCACTTTCCTGGACAAGAAGCTACGCACTTTCACGGAATCAGCATGGAAGGAGCATCCCGATTGTGTCAGCATTGAAGGCGAGAAGAATGATAAACCAGAAAGGATGCCATGCATTGCTCGTTTACCTGAACGGAGAAGATAAACCGGAAACGGAGATTGAGGACATAGAAGTTGTTCGAGAATTTTCGGACGTATTTCCTAAAGATCTACCAGGATTACCTCCTGATAGACAATTGGAATTCACCATCGACTTGGAACCTGGATCGGCTCCAGTGTCGAAAGCGCCCTATAGAATGGCCCCAAAGGAATTGGAAGAACGGAAGATCCAAATCCAAGAATTGTTGGACCTAGGCTTCATTAGACCTAGTGTTTCGCCTTGGGGAGCGCCTGTTTTGTTTGTTAAGAAAAATGATGGTTCTTTGAGAATGTGCATAGATTATCGAGAGCTAAACAAGATGACGCTCAAGAACAAATATCCTTTACCAAGGATTGACGACCTATTTGATCAATTACGAGGAGCAGGTGTATTCTCAAAAATTGATCTCAAGTCAGGTTATCACCAACTCAAAATACGGCCTGAAGATGTACCTAAGACTGCATTCCGAAACAGATATGGCCACTATGAGTTCATAGTTATGCCATTCGGATTAACCAATGCACCAGCTGTATTTATGGACCTCATGAACAGAGTGTTTCATCCATACCTGGATAAATTCATTTTGGTCTTCATAGATGATATCTTTGTCTATTAGAAGAATGAAGAAGATCATAGGGAACATCTAAAACGGTCGCAAACCTTGAGAGTTGAAAAGCTTTTCGCTAAGTTTAGCAAATGTGAATTTTGGTGAAGAAGTAATGTTCCTTGGACACATCGATCTGCAGAAGGCATTAAAGTGGATCCGGCAATGTAGAAGCGATACAAGGATGGAAATCGCCAAGAACTCGAGAATGAAATTGAAGTTTTCTAGGACTAGTGGTTATTCCGGAGATTCATGAAGGATTGTCCAAATTTCAAGGCCAATAACCCGACTACTCCGAAGGGAATTAAGTTCAATTGATGAAGAATGTGAGGCGAGTTTTGAAACTCGAGGAAAAGTTAACAAGTGCACAGTGCTAGCTTGATTCGGAGCGGACAAAGAGTATATAGTTTACACAGATGCTTCTAAGAATGGGTGGGTTGTGTTTTGATGCAAGAAGGAAAGGTGATAGTATGCGTCCGACAACTCGGACCACATGGTCGAACTATCGACTCACGACTTGGAATTAGCGTGATGGTTCATGCATTGAAAATTTGGAACACCATCTCTATGGGTGAGATGTGAGATCTTCTGAGATCATAAGAGTTTGAAGTACTTCTTGAGCAAGAGATCTAAATATGAGGCAAAGAAGATGGCTCGAACTAGTGAAAGATTACGACTGTGGTATTAACTATCACCTGGGTAAAGAGAATGTAGTAGCTGACGCCTTAAGTCGTAAGAATCAAACCAAACTAGGATGTCTCCTTACACAAGAAGAAAAACTCGTTAAGGAGTTTGAAAGAATGAGGATTGAATTGGTTGAACAACCAGAGACGATCACGAGCTGTATCGCTACACTCACACTGACGTCAGACTTAAGAAAAAGAATCGTTGAGAGACAAAGGATGGAGGAAAAGTTAGGAAAGATAAGAAAGGGTAAGGTGCGAAGGATTAAAGAATTTTCGGGAGGCATCGAGACAATGCCTTATTGTTGAAGGAAGGATATGCGTTCGGACAACGCAGAGCTCAAAATGAAATAATGAGTGAGGCTCACGATACACCTACACCGCCCACCGAGCGGTACTAAGATGTACCAAGACCTAAAAGAAAAGTTACGGTGGGAAGGCATGAAGCGAGACATAGCTTCTTTCGTAGAACACCTTGTCTTATTTGCCGGCGGTGAAAGCGTTACATCAACGTCCCTACGGGAATTACACCGTTGGACATGCGAGTGGAAATGGGATGAGATAACGATGGACTTCGTTATTGAATTTACCCAAATCAAAAGAGGAACACCGCTATATGGGTAATTGTTGATAGACTCACAAAAGTGCTCACTTTCTACCGATTGAATACCTACGGATCGACAAGTTAGCCCGGTATGCGTAAAGGAAATTATCGACTACATGGAGTGCAAAATCTATTACCTCGATAGAGACTCCAAGTTCACCTCAAGATTCTGGGTTAGCTTACAAAAATAATTGGGTACGAAATTGAACTTCAGCACGACATTTCACCCACAGACTGATGGGCAGTCGGAAAGAACAATTCAGACACTAGAAGATATGCTGAGAACAGTAGTGTTGGATCGAGGTGCAAAGTGGGAAGATGCTTTACCCCTTATTGAGTTTGCCTACAACAATAGCTATCAAGCGACGATTAGTATGGCCCCATACGAAGCCTTGTATGGCAAGAAATGCAGATCACCGCTTTATTGGGATGAAGTGGGTGAGAGGAAAATAATAGGACCAGAAGCAGTAAATGAGATGATTGAAATCGTCAGAAAAATTAGGCAAAGAATAAAGGAAGCTCAAGATAGGCAGAAGTCTTACGCTGATACGCGTAGATCCGAGCTACAATTTGATAATGGAGATAAAGTGTTTCTCAAAGTCTCTCCATCGAAAGGGATTGTCAGGTTTGGACTAAAAGGAAAACTAAGACCCCATTTTATAGGACCCTATGAGATCCCAGAGAGGATAGGTCCAGTAGCTTATAGGTTGGCTCTTCCGCCAAATCTGGGGAATGTACACAACGTTTTTCACGTGTCACAACTAAGAAAATACGTACACGATCTAAAACACGTGATCCATCAAGACGACGCGATCCTCAAGCCAGACATGAGCTATGAAGAAGAACCCGCAGCAATACTCGACCATAAAGTTCAACAATTACGGAACAAATCGATTCCGCTAGTCAAAGTGCTGTGGAGACACCACGGGCAAGAGTAAGCCACGTAGGAACTTGAAGACGCCATGAAAGAACGATACCCCGAATTATTTTTCTAGAGGTGTGCAAATTTCGGGACGAAATTTCTTTTAAGGGGGGTAGAATGTAATATTCCGAAGAAACGAAAGCCTATTTACGATATTTAAACCCGTAAATTAGGGTTTTGCCGTTTATTAAATTTGAAAGACATCGAATATTGATTTCAATTCAGTGTAAGTGCAATTTCTTATTATATTCACTAAAATTGTGAGTTAAGGAATAACATGTTACAAGTAGTTCGTGATATTTTTTTAACGTCGATTATGTATCGAACGTCAGAATTTTATGAAATTTTCTAAGCAGCGAAGCTTGGAATTAAATTCCTATATAAATGGAATATTATTTATAAAGTAAGTACGAACTTACTACGACCATTTTGAGATGAGTCGATTATTAACGTTTTGAGACGTTTTGAACGTCTAGAGACGATTTGAAAAATGGGTATAATGATCAGGAAATTATAATAATTAATTTTCTATCATTATTTTATATAATTAGAGTATTATTAAGCATTAAAATAAATGCTAAAGCAAGAAGAACTCGATAACTACAATTTTCAAATTTTCGAAACCCTAATTTGAAAACTAGGGTACCATTAAATTTTCTTATGATATAATTTATTATCTAAACCATATGTTATGATATATATACGTATATATGTTACAAAAATGACTTATATACCCTTATGGAATGAAAGAGGGCGTGACTTGGTTTTATGGCATTATTCACGCCATTTTGCTACATTTTTACTATGTGATGTTTTAATTAATTAAATGATATGTGTTTATTTTAGGATTATATTTGGATTAATACATAGTATTAATGTACAAAGGAAATAAAATCACCCCTCTTTGGATCCTAATAGCCGATGGCTACTACAACCTTTGGGCATGCTTTTTTTTTCCATTGCCCAATAAAATGAGAGGCTTTTAGCACTCACTAATCATCACTAACCCACTACTTAATTTGCTGCAATTTTTTTTTATTATTTCCCTTGCATAGCCGTGTGAGAGAGAGAGGAGATATAGGAGGGGGACTCTTCTCATTCCTCCCACTTCACTCATTATCCTCATTTCAAACCATTGGGAACTCTCAAACACTCTCTCTCCCCATTTTCTTCTGCAACGGTGTGAACCCTCCTCCCGATTTGAAAATATTTTGTTCATCCTTCTCTTCATCCATTCACAAATATTGATACCAGACATTGTTCTTGAAACCCATACCATTTCAAAGGTAATGACCGAACATGGCTTCGATTTTCCTCTTCATTTTACAAAAAATTTCGAAGCATTGTTCTTAAGGAATTGTTGGATTTGTATCTTGAAAGCGGTTTTGGTTGAGCTTGTATACAATGTTTCTATTACCACTATTACAATCTCCTATCCGAAATGAATACTTGATTGCATATATCGTGTCCCTTATCTCATATATAAGTTAGATCATACGATTGTGTAGAAGATCACGAAGTACGTATGATTGGTCGACTTAATGAGATATAAAAGTTTCTGGTGAGACAACTTGAGGGCGAGTTGTCGGTATAGGCTGCGGTATAGATAAGAAGTGACTTGACTTGGTTGCTTGTCTATCTTTGATGCGTCTACGGCGTATTGAAGGATCACGGTGAGATGAGTTCTTCTATCTGACCGTCGTGAAGAACCAAGATCTCGGTGACTTACGATGATCTAAACCTTGATAAGGTATTAGATGAGTATGAGTTGCTGACCATCACTTTGACTTGTTATGGGTGAGGGTTATATGTTCTAACCCAATATTCTCCGCATCTTGGGTGGTGGCAGTGCTTATATGTCATGCTAGTTATCTGTATCGAGTCACCGTATCCGTTTAGGATGATGACGTCCCTTAAGGAGCTCAAAAGGTTTATTGTACTAAACCCTGCAGGTTGAGTTAGCTCAAGTACAATAATAAGGTTGAGTGGTACTACTTAAGGAATTAAAGATATTAATTATTTTAAGCAGTCAGAATGCTATAAATAATTAATGGACGTTCGATATCTTAAATACGGGGATTCGTAATGTCTAAGTGCAAGCCCGACTCAACTTCGGTAATAAAGGGGTAAGTCAGCATTTATTCTCTAGTGGCATGAATAAATGTTTATAAATTAATTTATGTTCTGGGCTGAACATAAGATAATTAATTTATTTGAGGCCATCTTTATTCCTTGCATTTGATCCACTGGTGGCCCGTCCGGGCCGTAAGCTAGGCAAAATCGGCGCCCCTATGCTCTACAAGGCAAGGATTTGATTCTCTTTATCCTATAAGGATATTATTATATTTATGGGATATGCATAGATCCTTTCCATATAAGATTATGGTAATAATCCTTTCCATAAAGGTTTATGGTAATTTCCATATCGGATTATGGTAATTTCCATAAAGGATTATGGTAATTTCCATATGGGATTATGGTAATTTCCATATAGGATTATAGTAATTTCCATATGGGATTATGGTAATTTCCATATAGGATTATGGTAATGCATTATAAATATGAGGTAAGAGATTAAATCTATGTCGATGATTAATAATCATCATCATTATTTTGAGAATTTGAGGTTCATCCTTTGAGAGATTTTCGAAAATTCTTGAGAGCTTGAGGGTGATTTTCGAAGCATTCTCAATAGATCGTCCTCACTCGACATTGGAGATTGGGCAACGGGATACGATCCGGAAGGTCAAAGCACGAGTCTCGATCCATTCCGCCTCGGCAGTTGAAGGTAAACACGAGAAAACCCTACGTGTTGCAATTAATTATATAGGTGCATGCTAGGTATATAATCAATGTATGGTGAATTAAACATCCAAGATAGATCCTCGGGAGGGCTAAACCTAGTTTTCCTACAATTGGTATCAAAGCACGGGATCGATATCTTGGCTCTGTTGGATTAATTCACGTTTGATTATTCGTGCGCAATATATTAATTGTTGAATACATCGTTCATCGTGGCTCGTTTTTATTTTGTCGGATTTTGTTTTCACCACGAGAAAATCCGTGGTTAGATTTGATTTATTTTACGTAAATCTTATACGTAAAAGTAAAAGCGAAGGCAGCGGCCAGATCGAGGCGACGGGAAAAATGGGTCGCCGACGGCGTGCGGCGGCACGCATAAGGCGTGCGGCGGCCGCGGACGCGCCGCGTGGCGAGGCGAGCCGGATCCATTTTTCAGCCCGAATCTGTTTTGGCGAGTCGGTCCATGCCGGTGCACGCGAGGCCGTTTTCAAATCCGGTCCGTGCCCGTGCACGCGAGGCCCGTTTTCAAAGATTATAAAGATTTGTACTTTGCAATTCTATGTAATAGATTAGGCAGGAAAGTGCAGATTCCACGAGTGGGCCACGATGAACGTTTTTATTTTATTTTTATCGTTCATTGCATGTTGTGGATGTTTAAATAATGCAGTAGCATGCTATGTATGTTTAAATTACGTTGACAAACCTTTACGTGTTTTCGTAATTGGATGCGCATAGTAAGCATGCTAGGTTTATCGCGTTTTCAAGCATATTTTAGAATTCTGCGAGCATGTTTTACATGTTGAGTTCTATAGACAAGCATGCTAGGATTACGTGATCGCATGGACAAACCTTTTGAACAAAAGACTAAGCAAGCAACCCGACAAATTAATTTTAAAATTAAAATGTCAAGACCTCCACTTTTTATCTCTAAACAAAGTGAGGCCTTTGTGATGGCGATCCACACAGCGTGGCTTGCTTGCCTTGTTTATCATAAGTTTGTTAGATGAGATTTCTAAATAAAACATTTTAAATCTATTGAGAAGTGGGAGTTTCATGTATGGCGATCCACACGCATAGCTTGCATGTGCGATTTTCATAAGTTCTCTAGAGATAGATATAAATGAGATAACAAAAGAATTTGAATTGGGCGGTATGGTGCGGTGGTATGCCAATTCTAAGAATTCATTTTCTTTGTTAAAATTGTGGTCATTGCTTAGACATCACCTCAAGTACAACTTCCATGAAGTCCCTTCTTGCGATAGTGATGTGGTCTAGAAAGGTCCAATCGTTAATTTCATTTGTCATAAGGATAAGTTGATATGGATTGAAATTAAGCGACTAAAAGGTATATTTTAGTGCAGTCGGGGGTTCATGTGTAGCGTCCACACGCGTGGCTTGCATGTGGGATTCCTTGGGCGATTGGAGGTTTCATTAATATTGTTTTATCAAAGGTTACAATATTATTATTACGAATTTATGCGATCGTATGCTTATGTGTTTACATTATCGTTTCGGATATGTCTCTTACACGATTATCAATATGCTCGCACAAAATCCATATCGGTCAAAATTTTATCGAGTGGAAGCGAAACATTGAGAATGTTCTTCTTGAGGAAGAAAATCTTTTGTACTCACTACACCCCATCCGAGCCTCTAGACAATTCATCTCTTGATGAGGGCGCAAGGAGCACGAGAAATGGGACAAATCAAATAGAATGGCAAAGTGCCTTCTTTTGGTCACCATGTGCGAGTCCTGCAACTCGGCATCAAGAGATGGAAGATGCGACCACGATATGGCTAAGTCTTATGAAATTGTATGAGAGTCGGACAGAATCGCTTGTCATAATTTGACAAAATCAATAATGTCAAGTTCAATGAAGAAAAGCGATTCGGTGCATAACCATGTAGAGCAAATGATTAATCTCTTGGAGAGCTCGAATTGGTTGGAGGATATATTGATGACGTAGTCAAGAATCGATATGATCCTCAACACTTTGCCCAAGTCTTTTGATGACTTCCGTTATAAGCGGTCCTTTATGATAAGAGTTATACTCTAGATTCATTGCAAGAGGATCTAGTAACGGAAGAGCGTAAAATGGGCAAGGTGCACGATCTTTAATCGCACCTCAAAGAAAACCACTGCTTTATCGAAAGATGAAAAGGAAAAGTGGAATTCAAGAGATGCTAAGGCTAAAGAAAAGAGTGGGAGTAATACAAAGGGCTCTACCAGCGGTTTGAAAAAGCCAAAGGAGAAGGCAAATGCTTCAAGTGCGGTGAGGCGGGCATTGGAAGGCTAAGTGCCCCAAGCTCGAGGCTCTAGAGTGCGCCATTTGCTTTAATGTGAAACATGTTTAGCGACTTGTTCTACCCATTCTTGGGTAGTAGACAGTGCGGACGATCATGTATGTTACACCTTCCATGGAGCAGCGAGAAAGTCGAGGCCGTTGCGATCGAAGATGTTACTTTATGTTTTGAGAAAAGCAGTTTTAGTTTTAAAAGGCGTTTTATATGTGCGGATTTTCAGCGGAACTTTGTTTACATTTGAAATTGTTTATTCATGGATATTCGATTGTTTTGATAGTGGTGTTTCTATCATAAGAAATGACGAGATTATCGTGTAGGCACATTATATAATTCACTTTATACTATTTACGCAATACATAATAACTATAACTATGTTGCATCTACATCAAACCTTAAAAGAAAGTTTTCTTAGAAGATGACACCTCTTTTCTCGGCATCTTAGATTAGGTCACATCAATCTAAATAGGATCCAAAGGCGGCTAAGAATGGGCGTTGGGTAATCTCACGTTACTCCGTTCCGATCTGCGAATCATGTATAGAAGGTAAGATGTTGACCGGACCTTCAAAGCGAAGGTCATAGAGCCAAAAAATGTTAGAGCTAGTCCATTCGACACAGTGTCGACCGATGTCCACAAGCTCGTGGAGGAATGCAGTATTTTGTCACTTTCATTGGCGATTACTCAAGGTGCGGATACGTATACCGCTTCGCGCAAGTCGAATGCTTTGAGAAATTCAAAGAATTTTAGGCGGAAGTGGAGACGAAGCTAGGTAAGAGTATCAAGTCACTGCGTTCTGATCGCGGTGGCAAATACCTCAACAACGAGTTCATGGACTATCTAGTGAAGTGTGGGATTACCTCCCAGCGCACTTCACCGGGCACACCATAGCAAAATGGTGTGTCAGAGCGAAGAAATAGGACTCTTTTGGAAATGGTTAGATCAATGATGAGTTATGCAACTTTGCCTATTTAGTTACGGGGCTATGCCTAGAAGCGGCGGCATACTTGCTAAATCTAGTACCATCAAGTCGATCGAAGAGACCCTTCGAGTTGTGGTTTGGGCGCAAGCGAGTTTAAACCACATAATAATATGGGCGATCCGGCACGTGTCTTTGAACAAGAAGGCGACAAGTTGGAGGCTAGATCCGACTTAAAGGCTGTTTATTGGCTATCTAGAGGAATGAAAGGTGGTTTATTCTATAGTCCTAAGGATCGGAAGGTCATTATTAGCACTAATGCCGATTCTTAGAAGAGGACTACATGAAAATCATAAATCCAAAGTTGAAATCATTCTTCAAGAATTAGAAGATGATCGTATTCCACCACCGATTAGACCAAAGTGCGAGATGTCGAGTCTAGTAGGAGGATCGACACGGATACTTGAAGAAATTGAAGTGGGTCGAGTTCCTTGGAGATACCAACCGTACAAGTGGTACCTACCAAGCTAGTTGTGCAAGATGAGAACCACAAGTTCTGCACCCACCGTTGCCATTGTGCTGTAGTGCCTCGTCGTAGTGGGAGGTTGTTCGTCAACCCGGCGATGTATGTTCGTGGGTGAATCTTGGTTTAGTCCCAAAAAGCGAGCAGGCAATAATCGACCCATGGACGTCTGACGGCGATGAAGACAATGATGCAAGATCATGGAACTTACGTTTGGACGAGGTGGTAAAGTCTATGGATTTACCAGTTGCCTAGCGAGAGTTGTGTGTATCGTTTAGATGTCAGCGGTAATGTGGTATTTCTTGCACTTTACGTAGATGACATTCTTCTATTTGGCAACAATGTGAAGTTGTTATCGGGGCGTAAAGAGTTGGTTATCCGATCGGTTTCAAATGAAAGACTTAGGAGCTGCAGCGTACATTCTTGGGATCAAGGTTTACCGAGATCGCAAGAGGAAAATGTTGAGCTTATCTCGCGTCTTACATTGATCTGTGATTACTCGTTTTAGTATGCGGACCGTCGAGAAAGGATTGCTACCTTTCGACATGGCATTCCTTTATCTAAAGGGCGATCACCTATATTTGCAAAGAAGATAGAGGAAATGAGACAAGTTTCCTACGTTTCGCCGTAGGAAGTCTCATGCATGCAATGCTATGCACGAGGCCCGATATACGCTATGCGGTGGGCATAGTGGCTGAATATCGATCTAACCACGACAAGCTCATTGGATTGCGGTAAAGCATATATTCAAGTACACGAAAGGA
The DNA here is from genome assembly GCA_036937905.1 of Salvia rosmarinus. Classification (NCBI taxonomy): domain Eukaryota; kingdom Viridiplantae; phylum Streptophyta; class Magnoliopsida; order Lamiales; family Lamiaceae; genus Salvia; species Salvia rosmarinus. The sequence goes on along the minus strand of CM072822.1, from coordinate 41,716,291 downwards.
CTCGAGATTATAGGTGGCTTACCATGCAAATAGTCTAATGCCTTTAGGTTATTGGACTCGGTTCCAATCGACCGTGATGAGAAAAAGTCTACCTCAGGCTATGTGTTTACCTTGGGAGGTGGAACCGTATCCTGGCGGAGTGCAAAGCAGCGATGCATTGCGGACTCTACCATGGAAGCCGAATATGTAGCCACTTCGGAGGCTGCTAAGGAGGCTATATGGTTCAAGAACTACCTCATGGATCTAGATGTGGTACCTGGTTTGCCCATGAGTATCATGGTTTACTGTGATAACTCAGGTGCAATGGCAAACTCGAAGGAACCACGGATCCACAAAGCAAGCAAACACATAGAGAGAAAGTACCATGTCATACGAGAAATCGTTAGGCGAGGGGCGTCTTGATTGCAAAGATTGATCGACGGATAACCTAGCGGATCCATTCACGGCTTTGCCGCAATAAGTCTACGTTGGAGTGCGTTAAAGGACTTGAATTGCGCTATATGGCACCCTTAAAGCCTGCCGCAATAAGTCTACGTCGGGCACGTTAGAGGACTTGAATTGCGCTAGATGGCACCCGCTAAAGCCTGCCGCAATAAGTCTACGTCGGGGATGTTAGAGGACTTGAATTGCGCTAGATGACACCCACTTAGAAAGGAAACTTTTGTATAAGTGGGAGAAGCAAAGTGATGGTTTTGTTTGTAATAGCTAGTAGAGAGACACATTGTATACTAAAAGTTTGCTTTAGTATAAGTGGGAGATTGTTGGATTTGTATCTGAAGCGGGTTTGGTTGAGCTTATATCTGATGTTTCTGTTACCACTATTACAATCTCTATCTGAAATGAATACTTGATTGCATATATCTGTGTCCCTTATCTCATATATAAGTTAGATCATACGATTGTGTGAAGATCACGAGTGCGTATGATTGGTCACGCTTAATGAGATATAAAAGTTTCACTGGTGAGACAACTTGAGGACGAGTTGTCGGTATGAAGGCTCTTGTATAGATAGAAGTGACTTGACTTGGTTGCTTGTCTATCTTGATGCGTCTCGGCGTATTGAAGGATCACGGTGAGATGAGTTCTTCTATCGACCGTCGTGAACAACCAAGATCTCGGTGACTTACGATGATCTAAACCTTGACAAGGTAATAGATGAGTATGAGTTGTTGACCATCACTTTGACTTGTTATGGGTGAGGTTATATGTTCTAACCCAATATTCTCCGCATCTTGGGTGGTGGCGGTGCTTGTATGTCATGCTAGTTATACGTATCAGTCACCGTATCCGTTTAGGATGATGGCGTCCCTTAAGGAGCTCAAAGGTTTATTGTACTAAACCCCGAGGTTGAGTTAGCTCAAGTACAATAATAAGGTTGAGTGGTACTACTTAGGAATTAAAGATATTAATTATTTTAAGCGATCGAATGCTATAAATAATTAATGGACGTTGATATCTTAAATACGGGATTCGTAATGTCTAAGTGCAAGCCCGACTCAACTTGGTAATAAAGGGTAAGTCGACATTTATTCTCTAGTGGCATGAATAAATGTTTATAAATTAATTTATGTTCTTGGCTGAACATAAGATAATTAATTTATTTGAGGCCCATCTTTATTCCTTGCATTTGATCCCTGGGCTGGCCCATCCAGGCCCGTAAGCTAGGCAAAATCGGCGCCCCTATGCTCTACAAGGCAAGGATTTGATTCTCTTTATCCTATAAGGATATTATTATATTTATGGGATATGCATAGATCCTTTCCATATAAGATTATGGTAATAATCCCTTCCATAAAGGTTTATGGTAATTTCCATATGGGATTATGGTAATTTCTATAAAGGATTATGGTAATTTCCATATGGGATTATGGTAATTTCCATATAGGATTATAGTAATTTCCATATGGGATTATGGTAATTTCCATATAGGATTATGGTAATGCATTATAAATATGAGGTAAGAGATTAAATCTATGTCAATGATTAATAATCATCATCATTATTTTCGAGAATTTGAGGTTCATCCTTTGAGAGATTTTGAAAATTCTTGAGAGCTTGAGGGTGATTTTCGAAGCATTCTCCATAGATCGTCCTCACTCGGCGTTGGAGATTGGGCGGCGGGATACGATCCGAAGGTCAAAGCACGAGTCTCGATCCATTCCGCCTCGATAGATTCAAAGGTAAACAGAAAACCCTACGTGTTGCAATTAATTATATAGGTGCATGCTAGGTATATAATCAATGTATGGTGAATTAAACATCCAAGATAGATCCTCGGGAGATGGCTAAACCTAGTTTTCCCTACAGGAATGTATATGTTCTTAATGTTCTTGTTTATGAAATATTGTTTATGTATATGTTCTTGATGGTTTTTGTTTATAAAAATAAGAGAATGCATGTTAGGATGGATTTAAATTATTGCATGAGTATTATTTGTAAAGATCTAGCCAAAGTATGTTATGTTTGAAGCATGGATCTTGTTTAAATTTTTTTTTCGAAAATGTTATAAGGTTTTGATGATGTTCGAATGTTTTAAAAAAATTATTTTGAGGATGGATTATTGACCTACGATATGATGAGAGCTCATAGTAATTTATTTGGAATTTTAGAAAAACCTATGTCTATTTTTGAAATGGCGAGACCTTTATAAAATCATATCTTGGTGTATGATTTTATTTTGAACATCTGATGGTATATTGATGATCTATGTCACGTCCCCGCCCCGGATGACCCGGACTGGAGGGTGACTAATACTAGGAATAGTATTTTAGGGTTACAAGGGCTAAGATAAAGGTACATATCAAAAGTAATGCTTGAACATAACATAAGATGATACCATGACAACTCAGTGGTTTAGGCCATGGACCCAAAGACTTAACAATGGTCGATGGACCTCAATAGTCTATGTTGCATTATCCTCCAACGGATCCAAAGATATAGATGACTGAAGGACCTCGATAATTCATAACGATAAACATAACATAAGAGAGTTTAGAGTTTGCGTGGAAAGTATGTGAATACATATATGATGATATGTATTGAGTGAAACAAAATTCTTAACAACAACGATCGAGGACCTTGGACTCCTCAACACTTCCTCCATCACCATCATCGAGCTCAACACGCACATTTAAAAAACAAACATGCGGGGCTAAGTACAAGATTGCACTCGGTGGACTCATGCGAAAACATTTTATCGTAATTGAATTACACCGCCAATATCATGGTAAGTCGCGAGGGTTTTAGTTGAAATGCCTTGTGCTTACTAAAACATTTTAAGTTCAGTAAACATCGCCGGCGAGCATTTTTTAGTGTGTGTATGTGTCACGACCCCACTCGGGATAACCGGGTGGGCGGACTAATACTAGGAATAGTATTCACGGATACTGAGACGATTGTCGCGACGGGACATATCATATGAGAATATAGACCTTAAGATTAAACAAACACTTATAACATTTCGGTCAAAAGGGTTTGCCAGCAGATCCAAATGATATAACGATCCGAAAGACTTCATAGTTCACTTTGTTATAATATCCAACATGAAAATAAAGCGATTCGAGTTGCGGAAAGTGTGTGAATACATATATGACGATATGTATTGAGGTTATCCATTCTAATGAACATTAAGGACATATGGCTTTCTCAACACTCCTCCATCACGACAGACCGAGCTCAACTGCACATTTAAAACAAACATGCGGGGCTAAGTACAAAATTTGTACCCGGTGGACTTATGCGAAAACATTTCATTTTCGTTTAATTACTCGCCGATATAGTGGTAAGACCTGAGGGTTTTATTTGAAAATGCTTGTCTTACTAAAATATTTTCATGAGTTTATAAAAATTGTTTGTGACATTTTCTTGGTGTCGTACTCCATATCCCTTATTATCATTCCATCATGTTATCATAGTCGAAAGTCGTGAAGGAGGCCTCTTCTACGACCCGTGACCGACCGTGAATGTCCTTACGACCTTGCGGTCACCATCGATGTACACGTTAATCTAGCGGTATAAGCCTTAGGCATAGGATCCGATATCGATTTTCATTCATAAGTTGGGAATAACCCATCAACATTACATCATACATGGATAGGATCGATACACAAAGCGTAAACATTTTGGCGGTAATCATTTTAAGAATTTTAGCATTAGTTGAAAAGCGTAAACAAGGCAGTTGAAAAGAACGACAAAGTTTTTGTTTTAGTAATAAAGCCCACAGGAAATTATGGTTCGTCTTTAACGTTTTCCTTACTCGTCGATGTCCAAATTGGTGCGTCGGCGTCACACCTTTATATAAAAAGGATGCTTTAGTGCGTCGTTTACGTGGTTCGAGACTTCTGAAGTCTATAATCAAATTCGATATTTCATATCGACGGAATTGAATTCCTTAATGAATTGATTCGTTTCTCAAACGCGTATCAATTTAACATTTCTCGTTCTTGATAGAAGCGAGATATGTGTTATAAATGACCAATTTACCCTTCTTGGTAAATGGTCCAGCGTTTCTCACGTTTTCGATTTCATGACTTTAAACATGAAATCTTTTCATATTAATGTGATATCATTAGCATATGATACATCTTACGCATATTAGCGCATTTATCGAACATTTTTTTTTTTTCGTACGTTGATTTCAAAAGTCAACAATTTTGACTTTTTCTTAGTAATTTAATTACTAAGTCTTATTTTAATATTAAATTCTTTTGAGAATCAATTTCCAATTGATTTCTTTTTATAAACTGTTTTAATATGTTTAAAAATAATTTTTAAACATATAATTCATTATAAATAATGAATTTAAGGATTAAAAGTCCTTATTTGAAATTAAAAATAGCTCACGGCTATTTTAAGTTTTATAACTTAATTAATTTCAAAATTTTTCCAAATATGTCTAAAATAATATTTAGACATATAATCTATTAATAAACTTTATTAAAAAGGATTTAAAATCCTTAAAAATTCTTAAAACTCTTCGGTAATTATTAAAAATTACCAATTGATGTTTAAAAATTTTTCAAATAATATGTAGTGTATCAATATACACTATGGTCATTAATATGTCATAAGATCAACTAAACATTGGTCAATCATCACCTTAATATTTAGACAAGGTCTCGGCATTTTTAGAATAAATGCTAATAATTTTCTAAAATTCGATAAATTAACACAAGGTCGAACATTATTCTATAACATATTTATATCACATAATCCACTATATAACAATGTTACATCATGTAATTGACCTCATATCTCTCGGTATTTTCATAAACTTTAACAAATAATTTTATAAATTTTTCCAAAATCACAATGTGCATATAAACTATAGTGTAGCAATGTAACACCATAAAATACATCAAAACAATTTTATTCATCACCAAATTTAGCTCAAAGCTTTTGGTTTATTTGAACAAAAATTGTAATTGATTTTAAAAATTCTAACAAAACATAGGATGCATAAAACATACTCGGCATTAATAATATAACATTGCATGTTACAAATCAAGATCATACATCAATATATATATACATATATGCCTCGGTTCTTATTTAGAAATAATTGATAAAATTTCCTAAAATTTCCAAATAATTTATATGCAATATATGTATCATCTTGAATCATCAATATACACTTGCATGTTCTAGATGAAAATCATATATCCAACTTACATATATATAGCTCACGGTGCACTTTTAAAAAAAATAGGTAGACATTTCTAAAAATTCCCAATTAAAACATAGGGTATAAAGTTCATGCTCTAGAGTAATAAAACATTATTGCATGTTATAAAATAAAATCACACACATACATATACATATATATATGTCTCGGTTTTATTAAAAAAAAAATAGCAAGAGTACTTCAAAAATTCTCAAATAATTTACATACATTTCCAATACATCAATAATTAATAATATCACATTGCATGTAATCAAATAAAATCATACACTCACTATTTTTTTTATAAGCTTTCGGTTCCAATGAGAAGTTGGGCATGGATTTTTCTAAAATTTTAAAATAAACACTATGAACACATATAATCTCATAGATTTATAAATCATGCTCTAAATCATTTCTTCATGCTTCGATCATCAACAACTTACTTCACATATGTTTCGAAAATTTCAAAAAAAATGTTTCAACCTTGATTTATCATGTTACATATTCTTAGAACCATACATAACCATAGATTCATAAGATTCTTATTCTAGATCATACATGCAAGACTTAGAAAAATAAGAACACTAACATCTACACATCTTTCTACCACCAACAACATGCATACTCAAAATCTTTCACAACAAGAACTCAAGAACACATGAAATGTGTTTGTACATTTTCGGCAGTTTTTCAAAAGAAAACTAGTATGGTAGAATCGACTCCTACCTTGGATATATAGATTAATGGTGCAATATATAAGATAGTAGGGTGTTGTATAGAAAATGTGAAGAGAATTCCAGCTTGGCTATGGAAGAGGGAGGTCTCGGCTGTGCAGAAAATGGGGAAGAAGGAGAGAGTTTTGAGAGAGAATTGTGGAGAGTTGAGAGAGAAGGAGGATGTGATTAAGTGTTGAGTGTGTAAGTGAATGGAATGAACAAAAATCTGACCTTCTCCCTCTCTATACCTCACGTCCCAGCTCTCTCTCTCTTACACAAGAGAGACTCCTCATATTTCCATAATATTTTATGTAGATAGTGGATACTAATCATGAGTGTCTTACACACAAAATATACCTTGAAAATAGCTAATATATCCCACTAATGGCTGAGTTCATATATAAAAATATAATACATGAGAGATATATAAAAAGAAATTGGAAGGATAGCACACTTAAATTTTCGGTACCAACATATGCAATTATATAGGGCTTTCGCCCTTGCATTAAAACATAGGTTAAAATTTTATTTCATGTCATTAATAGGTATATACACCATGGTATATAATCTAGATAATAATTATAGCATAGGATAATTAGTTAGAGCAAAAATTTTCGAAGAAAACCCTAATTTCATAATATTAGGGTTTTCGAAACTAAGGTTGAGCTTTTTATTCATTCTAATGTTCAAGCATTAATTTAATGTTTATTGGTACTGTAATATCATAAAAATATCATAAGAAATAATTTCCTAAAGTTTCTTGATCATTAAAACCATCGTTCGTCTTATCTCTAGCGTTGGCGTTTGAAAAGCGTCTCAAAACGTTACGTATCGACTCATTTTTAAAATGGTCATAAATACTCGTAATCTCATTATAAAAATATTCCATTAATAATGGAATGTAATTCCAAGCTTGATTGCTTAAGAAATATCGTGACATTTCAATAGTCGATATGCATTCGTCGTTAAAAAACGTACTGCCGATAAGAGTTAATACTTTCGATTTCTTTTCATTCACTAACTTCGAGTGAGTGTAACAGGAAATTATTCCTTGTAAACAATTGAAATCATACTTGATTTCATAAGTGATTTGATTTCACGGCAAAATTTTATTTTACGGGTTTTAAAGACCGTAGTTAGGCTTTTAAAAACTGCGGGTTATTACATCCTACCCCCCTTAAAAGAAATTTCGTCCCAAAATTTGTATACCTTAAAAGAATAATCTGGGGTATTGTTCCTTCACTGTATCTTCTAGCTCCCACGTAGCTTCTTCTTGTCCGTGGTGATTCCACAGCACTTTGACTAATGAAATTGATTTATTCCTCAATTGTTGCACTTTATGGTCTATTATTGCGATAGGCTCTTCTTCATAACTCATGTCTGGATTGAGAACTACGTCGTCTTGACGGATCACGTGTTTTGGATCGTACATATTTCCTTAGTTGAGATCGTGAAAAACATTATGCACATTTCGGGTTGGGCGGAAGAGCAAACTTATGAGCTCTTGAGCCTATTCTTTCTAGGATCTCGTATGGTCCTATGAAGCGGGGTCTTAGTTTTCCTTTCACACCAAATCTTGTGATCCCTCGATGGAGAGACTTTGAAATACTTTATCTCCAACTTCGAAATGCAGCTCCGATCTACGCGTATCAGCGTAGGATTTCTGTCTATCTTGAGCTTCCTTGATTCTTTGTCTAATCTGTCGGACGATTTCAATCATTTCATTCACCGCTTCTGGCCCTATTATTTTCCTTTCACCTACCTCATCCCAGTAAAGTGGTGATCTACACTTTTTGCCATACAAAGCTTCATATGGGGCCATATCAATCGTCGCTTGATAACTATTATTGTAGGCAAACTCAATAAGAGGTAAAATGTCTTCCCATTTTGCACCTCGATCCAGTACTACGGTTCTCAGCATATCTTCTAGGGTTTGGATTATCCTTTCCATTGCCCGTCGGTTTGTGGGTGAAATCTTTGTCTTGAAGTTTAACTTTGTTCCCAATTCTTTTGTAGGCTCGTCCAAAATTTCGATGTGAACTTGGAGTCTCTATCGATGTAATGGATTTTGGTACTCCATGTAGCCGTATCACTTCCTTTACATATATTTGGGCTAGTCTATCACTCCATATGTATTTTGAATTGGTAAGTGGCGCGCTTGGTGAGTCTATCACTATTACCCATATGGTAGTGTTTCCTTTTCTAGACACAGGTAAATCCGTAACGAAATCCATCGTTATTTCGTCCCACTTCCATTCAGGTATACCCAACGGTTGTAACTTCCCGTAGGGACGTTGGTGTAAAGATTTTACCTGTTGGCAAACAAGACAACGTTCTACGAAAGAAGCTATGTCTCGTTTCATGCCTTCCCACCAGAACTTCTCTTTTAGGTCTTGATACATCTTCGTACTGCCTGGATGGGCGGTATAAGGTGTATCATGAGCCTCACTCATTATGTTGTTCCGAATCTCAGCATCATCAGGAACACACATTCTTCCTTTGAACATTAAGGCATTATCTGATGCTTCCTGGAAATTTTCCAATTCGCCAGTTCTCACTCTTTCTCTTATCTTTTCCAACTTTTCCTCAATCCTTTGTCTCTCAATGATCCTTTTTCTTAGATCAGGTATCATGGTGAGTGTAGCAATACAATTCCTGATCGTCTCTGGCTGTTTAATCAATTCAATTCTTAATTTGCTGAATTCCTCGACAAGTTTATCTTCTCGTGTCAGGAGATATCCCAAATGAGTTTGATTTTTACGACTCAAGGCGTCAGCTACTACATTTGCTTTACCTGGGTGATAGTTAATACCACAGTCGTAATCTTTTACTAGTTCGAGCCATCTTCTCTGTCTCATGTTTAGATCTCTCTGCTCGAAAAAGTATTTCAAACTCTTATGATCTGTATAGATTTCGCATCTCACTCCGTAGAGATGGTGTCTCCATATTTTCGATGCATGAACCCTGCGCTAACTCTAAATCGTGTGTTGGGTAGTTTAGCTCATGTGGTCTAAGTTGTCGTGATCGTATGCTATTACTTTTCCTCTTGCATCAAAACGCATCCTAGTCCGTTCTTTGAGGCGTCGATTATAAACCACATATTCCTTATCGATTCTCGGATTGCTAACACGGTGCACTTGTTAACTTTTCCTTGAGTTCTTGAAAACTTCGCCTCACATTCCTCGGTCAAGTGTACTTAACTCCTTTCAAGTAATTGGGTCATTGGTCTTGCTATTTTGGAGAATCCTCAATGAATCTCCTATAATAACTCGCCAACCCTAGAAAACTCGGATCTCATTACGAGTTCGCGGTGATTTCCATTCTTGCCTTCTTCCACTTTGGTTGGATCACTTTGATTCCATCGGCAGACCCAATGTGTCCTAGGAACATTACTTCCTTGACCAAAATTCGCACTTTTGAACTTAGCAAACAATCTTTCATTCCTCAAAGTTTGTAACACCATTCTTAGATGTTCCTTATGGTCTTCCTCATTTTGAATAGATGAGAATGTCATCTATGAAAACCGGTACAAACTTGTCTAAATGCGGATGAAACACTCGGTTCATGAGGTCCATAAACACATTTGGTGCATTAGTTAATCCGAATGGCATAACTACAAATTCATAATGGCCATATCTTGTTCGGAATGCAGTTTTAGCTATGTCTTCAGGTCGTACCTTTAGTTGATGGTATCCTGACTTGAGGTCGATCTTTGAAAATATGCCTGCTCCTCTCAATTGATCGAACAAATCGTCGATTCTTGGTAAAGGGTATTTATTCTTGAGCGTCATCTTGTTTAGCTCTCGATAGTCTATACACATTCTTAAGGATCCATCCTTTTTCTTGACGAACAAAACAGGCGCTCCCCAAGGCGAAACACTAGGTCTAATGAAACCTAGGTCCAACAGTTCTTGGATTTGGATTTTCAGTTCTTCCAATTCCTTTGGGGCCATTCGATAGGTGCCTTTGACACTTTGGGCCGATCACGGTTCCAAGTCGATGGTAAATTCAATTGTCTATCGGAGGTAATCTGGTAGATCCTTAGAAATACATCGGAAATTCCACGACAATTTCTATGTCTTCTACCTTGATTCGGCTTTTCTTCTCCGTTCGGTAAGCGAGAAAAGCATGGTATCCTTCTTATTCATCATTTTCCTTGCCTTCAATGCGGACACAATTGGGACTCTCTTTCCCATGCGATTCCATGGAAATCGTTGCTTCTTGCCGGGAAAATGAAATGATATTTCCTTTCCTTGCAAAGAATCGTGGGTGGTTTGCACTAACTTGATCCATTCCTAGGATTATATCTCGTCACCCATGGACATTATGTTCAAATTATTTGCTAGAACCCTTAGTGATCCTAAGTTCAACTCTAAGTTCGGCGGACATGTGTAACGATCATAATCCTCCTATAGGTGAAGAGATTCTCATATCACGATTTGCCTTTATAGCACTAAGTCCCAACAGATCTCGCATGATTTTGCTATGAAAGAGTGCGAAGCTCTGTGTCGAATAATACTATAACGAGCATGTTGAGAAGGATTCCCATACCGCCGGTTTCCTGGTCTGTTCGTTTGTTGCGGTGCAAAGCATACGCCTAACTTGAGGTAGCTGCGGTGGCGTGGTGCTTGCCTTTCTTGAAATTATTCTTTGTTATGCAGGCTCTTTGTTGCCGAGCGTTGCCGTTATGGTTCTTTGTCTTCGTTCTTTGAGGTGGTTGCCCTTCTTGTTGTGGTATTTGTTGTTGTGGCTGCTGCGGTTGTTGTGGAGGTTGTTGCCATTGTTGCGGTGTAGTTCTTTGTTGAGGTTGGGGCTGAAATTGGATAGCCCTCGGTTGGACATTTCGGGTTGGTTCGGCCTTACAATTGTTTCGAGCGTATCCCGGACAAAAGTTTCGTAATGTCCTTTCATACCACGCTAAAACAGTTTCCACGCCCGCCATGCACATTCCGTGTGCATCTTTCGGCATTTTAGACGCGGAAGAGCCCTTCACGCTCTTGTAGTCCCTTCTTTGGAGGAATAAAAGTCGGCTTCCTCCATCCTTGTCCTTGATTTCTTTGAGTTCCCCTTGCTGCTGTTTGTTACCTTTGTTTTCAAAGCTTCCCTGCTACTATTACCAAAACTAGCATCCCATTTCTCTTTCCTCGTCCATAGTATTACGCATCGAGTGATCCGACTTATCATCGGCATTCTTGCCTCGATGTCCAAAGCCGGTGTAAGAGCCTCGATTATAAGTCATGTCTCCAAGACCGAGAAGAGACATTCTTATTTACGGCCTTAACCACGATCTAAATTTCTCCGCCATCTTTAAGTTCGTGTCCACTTGATCCGGTGCATATCTAGACATTTCGCAAAAGTGCGATCGTAATCGATTACCGACATCTTTTCTGTTTTAACAAGAAAATTCATGTTCCTTCTTTTCTTGTAACTCTTGATACATACTTATCATACACTTCCCTTTTAAAATCTTCCCAAGTCAATTCCTCTATCTCGCTCTGCTTTGTGAAAGTTTTCTTCTGGCCTCCCACCGAAATCGAGGCCCATTTAAGCTGAAAGCTACACATGATAGTCTTTCTTGTGTTGTGCACCTTAGAAAAGTGAAAATTCTCTCGATGGTTCTCATCCATTGTTCAGCATCTTCCGGACTACCTTTCCCATTGAAAGTTGGAGGGTTTTGTCTTAAGAACAATTCCTCTATCCTGCGGTCAGGCTGAGGTGGAGGTGGTTGAGGTACAGCTTGTTCCTCCTGTTCCGGAGTTCTACCTCGTCTCCTAGGTCTGCCTCTGCCTCTTATTTCTCGTTCGGGGTCTTGTCTAGGAGGCATTCTGTTGTGTAAAATATATCATTAGCATCATGTATCATTTTTATAACTTGAATATATACAAATTTCATTTCTTTGCCTTTTTAGAAACGATGACTTAAATAAAACATTTCATTCTTGTCATACATAAATTTGTTGCAAAAGCCCTCTTGGATCACACATACATACAATTGCATAAGCACCATAGATAACGTACTTTGCAAACACAAGTCCTTACATCAAGGATTACTCACATACTTGCTTCCAAAATATTTCAAAAGAAAAGGCCATACACATATCGGCCTTAAGGCTTTACAAAAATTAAAGTCATGCACAATGGCTTTATAGCCTTACAAAAATTCAGTTTTCCCCACTGTTCAAGTTTTTTCCAAAAGCATACATAAAACATACATAAAATATATAACATAATCCTTCAAATTTTACATCAACATCATTGACTACATCAACTCCTCGAATCTTCCTCATCTTCCTCGGGATCCTCTTCCTCCTCGTCCGAGTCATCACCACAGCCATATGCTCTAGAGGGTCCAGCTCCATTACTCTACCATCGGAATGTCCCTTGATGGACCATAATCCACACGAATCGGATTGTAGCTGTCATGGATGGGATTATACCCATCAAAGTACTGTCACACTAATCCGTCTTTGTCGGCGGAAACTCTCGGTGGCGGTAAGGGTCTTGTCACCGGTGGTAGGCGGAAGTGGTGAACGCACGGATGTCCGAACATCGAGGTGGAAAAGCAGGGGCTCCCAGCGCTCTAGCCTAGGCTGCTCAGTCCTTTGAACAAGTGCGCCTCGTCAATCCGATATCGTGGTACCCTTTGGGTCAACTATCCGTGGAACCTCGGTGTACGACCACTCGGTGACTCATTCGCCATGTATACTCCCGTGGAGGAGATAAGGTCCTCTCGGTGCTTTGCGCCATAAATCTTATATACATCGTCGGTGGTGATGAAACTGGGTAAGTCGCCTAGCAAGTCATATCCCCCAGTCGCACGATAAATGTAATCCCCAGAAACCTCACGAGCATAATCTTCCCAATCACATGGAAGTATAGTGAGAAGACGCTTAATGCCGTCGTAGTCCGTCACGCCGTATACTCTTGCATTCCTCCACAACCTAAAGTAATACATCAGAAACTCTCCTAAATCTTCGCCGGCACACATCCAGCTTTCCCGATAGATACGAATAGTCTCCTCAGGAGTCGGGTTAGGTCCTATCCTCCTCCTCGCAATGTAACGCATTTTCTCCATCTGTCACGATTAAAAACTAACCGTTAGACACTACTAATATCCGATAGCCCATAGGGTAGCTTAGTACTTCAATTAATCAACTAGGATAAACTATTCAACCTATAACCAAACATTCTTAACCCGCCTAGTAAACAAAACTCCTATTGCTATGCTAAGCTACATAGGGTATTATAGAGTCCTCGGTTCTATCTAAAACTCAAGCTGAACTTTACCCAGACTCTACTGTATTTGGGAGATGGAAAAAGAGATTCTGTTCTTCATAACAAATGAAGTTCAGAACGTTAGGAATCATGGCGAAAACCATGCGTAAAGCGGAGTCCTATCGAGGATGCGGTTAAAAACAAATTTACTGCGCAGTGCAGAAAATTTTCGCGATTATAACGACGTTTCGAGAAGGTGCCAATAATGACAACATACGCGCTATGGCTGCTGCCGACTTAGTATAACTATTACGTCCACGTCTTCAAATTGAGGCTTGCCGTTCTGAAATCTCGGTCCTCAGTCACGCAAGTTGAAAATTATGGTTATGATCGCTCACTTTGACTGTGATACAACATCCACCTTCTTCATTCTTCATAGTCAACGTCGTTCCCGATCATCTTTACGTTCCACTTTTGCCGTTCAAAACCCGAAATTAAAACACATTCATGCTTCCTATCATTCTTTTGTTTTCTTTCATTATGGGAACATACTTCCTATATCGTCTACGTTCTTCTCAAGAGCATAGCATACTTTGTTATCAACATAGATTTCATAATTCATAAGCATAACATCCAAACCACATCATACTTCGTTCATACATAACTGTACATATCATTTTGTTTTCATACATTCATCTTAAATCATCATGATTCATTTCAAATATACATTTCAACTTATCCACTTCATATCATTGCTATCAAATTTCAAAATTTAGGATTTTTTTGAAAATTTTTCATTCATCACTCATCATTTCAATCATCATCACATTACAACTTTCCTTTTCCCTTTTCTTCAAAAATCTTTTCAAATTTGGCCATCATATAAAAATTTTCACTTCATAAGCTCAAATGAAACTAGTTACCTTTTCCCCGTTGAGCTCGATGTGATGGAGTGTTGAGAATAGCCAGTAGATTTTCTAGAAGTCTAGTGACTCAATTCTAGACTTAGTTTTTAGAAAGAATTGGAGTTTAGTGACTCAATTCTAGACTTAGTTTTTAGAAAGAATTGGAGTTTCAAAGAGCAACCGCTCGATACCACTCTGTCACGACCCGCTCGGGATAACCGGGTGGGCGGACTAATACTAGGAATAGTATTCACGGATACAGACATTGTCACGGCGGGACATATCATATGAGAATATAGACCTTAAGATTAAACAAACACTTATAACATTTCGATTCAAAGGTTTTAGCAGCAGATCCAAATGATATAACGATCGAAAGACTTCATAGTTCACTTTGTTATAATATCCAACATGAAAATAAAGCAGATTCGAGTTGCGGTGGAAGTGTGTGAATACATATATGACGATATGTATTGAGGTTATCCATTCTAATGAACATTAAGGACATATGGCTTTCTCAACACTCATCCATCACCGACAATCGAGCTCAACACGCACATTTAAAACAAACATGCGGGGCTAAGTACAAAATTTGTACCCGGTGGACTTATGCGAAAACATTTCATTTTCGTTTAATTACTACGCGATATAGTGGTAAGACCTGAGGGTTTTATTTGAAAATGCGCTTGCTTACAAAATATTTTCATGAGTTTATAAAAATTGCTTGGCGAGCATTTTCTTGGTGTCGTACTCCATATCCTTATTATCATTCCATCATGTTATCATAGTCGAAAGTCGTGAAGGAGGCCTCGCCTACGACCTCGTGACCGCCGTGGTGTCCTTACGGACACGGTCACCATCGGTGTACCGTTAATCTAGCCGGTATAAGCCTTGGGCATAGGATCCGATATCGATTTTCATTCATAAGTTGGGAATAACCCATCAACATTACATCATACATGGATAGGATCGATACACAAAGCGTAAACATTTTGGCGGTAATCATTTTAAGAATTTTAGCATTAGTTGAAAAATCGTAAACAAGGCGGTTGAAAAAAGCGACAAAGTTTTTACGTTTTAGTAATAAAGCCCACGGAAATTATGGTTCGTCTTTAACGTTTTCCTTACTCGTCGATGTCGGTGGTGCGTCGGCGTCCACACCTTTATATAAAAGGATGCTTTAGTACGTCGTTTACGTGGTTCGAGACTTCAAAGTCTATAATCAAATTCGATATTTCATATCGACGGAATTGAATTCATAATGAATTGATTCGTTTCTCAAACAGCGTATCAATTTAACATTTCTCGTTCTTCGATAGAAACGAGATATGTGTTATAAATGACCAATTTACCCTTCTTGGTAAATGGTCCAACGTTTTCTCACGTTTTTCGATTTCATGACTTTAAACATGAAATCTTTTCATATTAATGTGATATCATTAGCATATGATACATCTTACGCATATTAGCGCATTTATCGAACGTTTTTTTTTTCGTACGTTGATTTCAAAAGTCAACAATTTTGACTTTTTCTTAGTAATTTAATTACTAAGTCTTATTTTAATATTAAATTCTTTTGAGAATCAATTTCCAATTGATTTCTTTTATAAACTGTTTTAATATGTTTAAAATAATTTTAAACATATAATTCATTATAAATAATGAATTTAAGGATTAAAGTCCTTATTTGAAATTAAAAATAGCTCACGGCTATTTTAAGTTTTATAACAATTAATTTCAAATTTTTTCCAAATATGTCTAAAATAATATTTAGACATATAATCTATTAATAAACTTTATTAAAAAGGATTTAAAATCCTTAAAAATTCTTAAAACTCTTGGTAATTATTAAAATTACCAATTGATGTTTAAAATTTTTCAAATAATATATAGTGTATCAATATACACTATGGTCATTAATATGTCATAAGATCAACTAAACATTGGTCAATCATCACCTTAATATTTAGACAAGGTCTCGGCATTTTAGAATAAATGCTAATAATTTTCTAAAATTCGATAAATTAACACAAGGTCCAAACATTATTCTATAACATATTTATATCACATAATCCACTATATAACAATGTTACATCATGTAATTGACCTCATAGCTCTCGGTATTTTCATAAACTTTAACAAATAATTTTATAAATTTTTCCAAAAATCACAATGTGCATATAAACTATAGTGTAGCAATGTAACACCATAAAATACATCAAGAGCAATTTTATTCATCACCAAATTTAGCTCAAAGCTTTCGGTTTATTTGAACAAAAATTGTAATTGATTTTTAAAAATTCTAACAAAAACATAGGATGCATAAAACATACTCAACATTAATAATATAACATTGCATGTTACAAATCAAGATCATACATCAATATATATATACATATATGCCTCGATTCTTATTTAGAAATAATTGATAAAATTTCCTAAAATTTCCAAATAATTTATATGCAATATATGTATCATCTTGAATCATCAATATACACTTGCATGTTCTAGATGAAAATCATATATCAACTTACATATATATAGCTCACGGTGCACTTTTAAAAAAATAGGTAGACATTTCTAAAATTCCCAATTAAAACATAGGGTATAAAGTTCATGCTCTAGAGTAATAAAACATTATTGCATGTTATAAAATAAAATCACACACATACATATACATATATATATGTCTCGGTTTTATTAAAAAAAATAGCAAAGTACTTCAAAATTCTCAAATAATTTACATACATTTCAATACATCAATAATTAATAATATCACATTGCATGTAATCAAATAAAATCATACACTCACTATTTTTTTTATAAGCTTTCGGTTCCAATGAGAAGTTGGGCATGGATTTTTCTAAAACTTTAAATTAAACACTATGAACACATATAATCTCATAGATTTATAAATCATGCTCTAAATCATTTCTTCATGCTTCGATCATCAACAACTTACTTCACATATGTTTCGAAAATTTCAAAAAAAATGTTTCAACCTTGATTTATCATGTTACATATTCTTAGAACCATACATAACCATAGATTCATAAGATTCTTATTCTAGATCATACATGCAAGACTTAGAAAAATAAGAACACTAACATCTACACATCTTTCTACCACCAACAACATGCATACTCAAAATCTTTCACAACAAGAACTCAAGAACACATGAAATGTGTTTGTACATTTTCGGCAGTTTTTCAAAAGAAAACTAGTATGGTAGAATCGACTCCTACCTTGGATATATAGATTAATGGTGCAATATATAAGATAGTAGGGTGTTGTATAGAAAATGTGAAGAGAATTCCAGCTTGGCTATGGAAGAGGGAGGTCTCGTGTGCGAGAAAATGGGAAGAAGAGAGAGTTTTGAGAGAGAATTGTGGAGAGTTGAGAGAGAAGGAGGATGTGATTAAGTGTTGAGTGTGTAAGTGAATGGAATGAACAAAAATCTGACCTTCTCCCTCTCTATACCTCACGTCCCAGCTCTCTCTCTCTCTTACACAAGAGAGACTCCTCATATTTCCATAATATTTTATGTAGATAGTGGATACTAATCATGAGTGTCTTACACACAAAATATACCTTGAAAATAGCTAATATATCCCACTAATGGCTGAGTTCATATATAAAAATATAATACATGAGAGATATATAAAAAGAAATTGGAAGGATAGCACACTTAAATTTTCGGTACCAACATATGCAATTATATAGGGCTTTCGGCCCTTGCATTAAAACATAGGTTAAAAATTTTATTTCATGTCATTAATAGGTATATACACCATGGTATATAATCTAGATAATAATTATAGCATAGGATAATTAGTTAGAGCAAAAATTTTCGAAGAAAACCCTAATTTCATAATATTAGGGTTTTCGAAACTAAGGTTGAGCTTTTTATTCATTCTAATGTTCAAGCATTAATTTAATGTTTATTGGTACTGTAATATCATAAAAATATCATAAGAAATAATTTCCTAAAGTTTCTTGATCATTAAAACCATCGTTCATCTTATCTCTAAGCGTTGGCGTTTGGCGTCTCAAGCGTTACGTATCGACTCATTTTTAAAATGGTCGTAAATACTGTAATCTCATTATAAAAATATTCCATTAATAATGGAATGTAATTCCAAGCTTGATTGCTTAAGAAATATCGTGACATTTCAATAGTCGATATGCATTAAATCGTTAAAAAGCGTCTTTAGATAAGAGTTAATACTTTCGATTTCTTTTCATTCACTAACCGGTGAGTGTAACGAGAATTATTCCTTGTAAACAATTGAAATCATACTTGATTTCATAAGTGATTGATTTCACGGCAAAATTTTATTTTACGGGTTTTAAAGACCGTAGTTAGGCTTTTAAAAGCTGCGGGTTATTACGGTATGATATGTATCCCACATTCTCATCATAACATCAAAGATCAAGCGTCATGAAGAGGCCTCCTCAGCGACGCGGGACCGGCCGTGAATTGCCCCTGACTCACGGTCCGTTCGGTGTACACGTTAACCCTAGCGGGCATAGTCTTGGCATAGGATCCGATATCGATTTCATAAAAAGGTTGGGCGCGACCCAACAAAAGACATTTCATATCATGTCATCCAACCTTCACACCATTCATGCATTTCATATCATATCATTCCAACCTTCACACCATTCATAACGGATAGGATCCATACACAAAACATGAATATTTTTGGCAGGTAATATAATAAACATTTATCAACAGTTGAAAAATAAGCATTGTAAATAAACTCATTTTGGAAGAATAGTGAAGTCACATTTTGTTTGAAAAGTAAGCCCACCTGGACTATGGTTCGTCGTAATTTGAGTCCTAAGTTTGTTTGCTCGTCAATGTCCGGTCGTCTCGTTCGCGTCCACACCTTTACACAAAAGCGATATTTTAGTACGTCGTTCACGCTATCGAGACTCTCAAAGTCTAAGATAACCCGATATTCTATATCGATGTAAAATGAATTCATAACGAATTCAATACGCTTTTCACTTACGTATTTCAATTGAGCGTTCTCGTTCTCAGGCACACGTTCGACTATTTCGGTTTAACCTTTCGGTTTAAGCGTTGATGTAATATAAATGCGTTTCTCGATATAAAGTTTCATTTACGAATCCTTTTCTTACTAATGAGATATCTTGACTCAATTAGTGCGTCTTACAGCGTATTGGCGTATTTATCGAACATATTTTCATATGTTTGACTTTAAAAGTCGGCGAAGTCGACACGGTCAACGAAGTCAACAATTTTGACTTTCAAATAGTAATTTCTCACTATTTCGTTTAATAAATCGATTTTCGATTGATTTCAATTCGCAAAGTCCTATTTCTCGATTTGTCATGTAAATCAAAGGACTTATTAATAATTTTCGCAATTATTAATCCTTTTAATAATTACACCACATTTTGATTAATACGTTATTAAATATAACGTTTGTCTCAAACATAGTAATCTATGTTTATAAAATTTTATAAAAATCAAATATGTCTAAAATAATTATTAGACATATAATTTATTATTAAACTTGATTAAAAAGGATTTAAAAATCCTTATAATTGTTTAAAAACTTACGGTAATTATAGAAAATTACCAAATGGTTTTCGAAAATTTTTCTAAATTAATATAGTGTATTATTATACACTATGGTTATTAATATGTATTAATATCATCCATGTGATATTCGATCATCACCAAATTAATATATATAGGTCTCGGTAATTCCATTTAATTATGGAATAATTGTCCAAAAATTCCAAAATTTTTATACAATTAGTATAATGTCCCAACATCAATATATAATTAAATTATAACCCATAGTCCAATCATAAACACTTATACATCAAGGAATAAATTCAATATGCAATCGGTAGTCACAATTTAATTACTAAACAATTATCAAACAATTCTTAAAAATTCCAATAAACATATATCATGATCAAACATTATATTATAACCTTGTAACATCATAACATCAACCAAAACTATTTGAAATCATCACCATAAGGAGCAATAGCTCTCGGCTTCTTTGATTTTTAATGGGTAATTGGTTTTCAAAGATTCCAACAATTATATACTATGCTTATATACTATAATACAACAATATAACATCATACATCCATCCAAAACCAATTGAATCATCACCTTAAAGAGCAATAGTTCACGGTTTATTTGATTTCAATGGGCATTTAATTTTCAAAAATTCTAACAATTATACACTAGGCTTATACACTATAGTATAACCATATAACATTATAACATTCATCAAAAACTAATTAAATCATCACCTTACTTAAGCATAAGCTCACGGTTTATTTGATTTAAATTGGCAATTGATTTCCAAAAATTCCAACAAAATCATATATCACATAATTAATATACTAAAGTATTTATATACCATTGCATGTTCAAAATAAAAATCATACACCAAGGTATGAAACCATATAGCTCACGGCAATTTCAAAATTTTAAGCATTTGATTTTCAAAAATTCTAATAAATTCATAGAACATGTAATCAAGGTCCTAGAGCATTAATATGTCATTGCATGCTTAAAATAAAAATTATACACTAAGATACATATGTATATGCTCTCGGTATTCATCAAAAATTAGGCTAGGGTTTTCAAAAAAATTTCTAAATAAATTACTATGCACTTTAAACACATCATAGAATAATAATCCATCCTTAAAATCTTTTAAAACATAATCGGTCATTATAAAAACATTTTAATCATTTTCGAAAATAAAATCTAAATATGCTCAAGGTTCGAACCATATGTATATATAGGCTAGATCTATTCAAACATTTAATATGCAATGTCATATGTTCATTCTAACATATATCCTCATATTTTTAACAATAAACATCATCAAAAACATACAAGCAACATATATCCAACCATAGTTCATCCACAAGAATACTAGAAACATACATAAATATATATATACATATTCGATTATTTCGAACCAAATGAGAGAAAAATTTAAAGCTATGCTCGGTTATTACCTTAGAAATGATATAGGTTTCAATGGACAAGGTATGGTATCAAGTTTTTGGGTGAATGGAGAAGAAGGAGGAGAAGAAAATTTTTGAAAAATGGAAGAGGGTGCTCTCGGTTCTTGGCTGAAGAATGGAGAGGGAGAGAGTATTTTGTGTGTTCTAAAAATTGGAATGAGGATAATGAGTGTAGTGTGTTGAAGGGGAAGGGTCTCACCTATTATCCCCCTCTCTCTCTCGGTCACACGCACACACACACACCCAATAGGAAGAATTGCAGCATTTTAGGAGTGGCTTAGTGATGATTAGGCTAGGCTAGAAAGGGTGTTCATGCATTGGGTGAAAAAAGGTAGAAAACATGCTTGTTCGAAGCATAGCCGGCTATGAGGATCGAGAGGGTGGATTTTATTTCTTTGATCCATAATACAATATATAAATCATAGTATAGGTCATAGATATATAATACATTTCATTAAAATAATTAAAACATCACAAAGCATAAAATACGAAATTAGTGAAAATGCGATAAAAGATAAATCACACCTATTATTGATACTCATGTCAAATTAAGTGTTAAATATACTCATATATGTCATAATATATGATTTAGATAATAAATAATAGCATAGGATAATTTAATGGTATCATTTTATGTGAAAAACCCTAGTTTTAGAAATTATGGTTTTCGAAAATATATAAATTGAAAATATCGAGTTCCATAGTTCAAAAATTGATTTTAATGCTTAATAATACTGTAATTATATAAAATGATAATAGGAAATTAATTATAATAATTTCCGGGTCATTAAACCTATTTTTCAAAACGTCTCTAGATGTTGACGTTCAAAACGTCCATAATCGACTCATCTCAAAATGGTCGCAGTAAGTTCGTACTTACTTAATAAATAATATTCCATTTAATATGAATTAATATAGAAATTAATTCGAGCTTATGCTTCAAAATTTCATAAAATCTTGACGTTCAATCTGTGATCGGCGTTAAAATTATCTTGTCGAATTATTTCATAATATTCTATTCCTTAATTTACAATCCTTAGTGAATATAAAAAGGAATTCGTTATAGCGATACTGAATCGAAATCAATATTCGATGTCATACAGAAATAATATACGGTAAAACCCTAATTTACGGGTTTAAAATACCGTATTTAGACGTTCGTTTCTTTGGAATATTACATTCCACCCCCCTTAAAAAAAATTTCATCCCGGAATTTGCGTACCTCTAGAAAAACAGATCGGGGTATCGTTCTTTCATCGCGTCTTCAAGCTCCCATGTGGCTTCTTATTGTCCGTGGTGTCTCCACAGCACTTTGACTAGCGGAATCGACTTTCTCCGTAGTTGTTGAACTTTATGGTCAAGTATCGCCGCTGGTTCTTCTTCATAGCTCATGTCTGGCTTGAGAATCACGTCGTCTTGGTGGATCACGTGCTTTGGATCGTGTACGTATTTTGCATAGCGTGACACGTGAAACACATTGTGAACATTCCAGGTTCGTGAAAGAGCCAACCTATAAGCTCTTGGACCTATCCTCTCTAGGATCTCATATGGTCCTATAAAAGCGAGTCTTAGCTTTCCTTTCGGTCAAACACGATGATTCCTTTCGACGGAGAAACCTTAAGAAACACTTTATCTCAATTTTCAAATTGTAGCTCAGATCTACGCGTATCAGCGTAAGATTTCTGCCTATCTTGAGCTTCTTTTATCCTCAGCCTAATTTGTCAAACGATCTCGATCATCTCGTTCACTGCATCTGGCCCTATGATTTTCCTCTCACCTACTTCATCCCAATAAAGCGGTGATCTACATTTCTTGCCATACAAGGCTTCGTATGGGGCTATGCCGATCGTAAACGATAGGCGTTGTTGTTGAGCAAACTCGATAAGGGGTAAAATCTCTTCCCACTTTGCACCTCGATCCAACACTACTGTTCTTAGCATATCCTCTAGTGTCTGGATCGTTCTTTCCGACTGCCCATCAGTCTGTGGGTGAAATGCCGTACTGAAATTCAGTTTCGTACCCAACTCCCTTTGTAGACTATTCCAGAATCTGGATGTGAACTTGGAGTCTCTATCGAGATGATAGATTTCGGCACTCCATGTAGTCGTATAATTTCTTTGACGTACAGCTGGGCTAACTTATCAGATCCACAAGTGCTTTGAATCGGTAGAAAGTGAGCACTCTTGGTAAGTCTATCCACAATTACCCATATGGCCTTGTTTCCTCTTTTTGATTTGGGTAAGTTCGTAACGAAATCCATCGTTATCTCATCCCATTTTCATTCGGGTATATGACGATATGTATTCAAGGTGTCTTAACACAAAACGAAAAAGGTTGTCTTGGCTCCTCAACACCCTCCATCATCACCATCACATTTCGACACCGCACATTTAAAACAAACATGCAGGGCTGAGTACAAGAATGCACTCAGTGGACTCATGCCGAAAACATTTTATCATTCTTGAATTACACTCCATATCATGGTAAGTCATAAGGGTTTTATTTGAAATACCTTATGCTTACTAAAACATTTTCATCAGTTCATAAACATTTGCTTGGCCAAGCATTTTACTTGCGTGTATAATCCATATCCCTTATCCTTTCATCATATCATCATAGTCTAACGTCGTGAAGGAGGCCTCCCTCTACGACACCGTGACCGGCCGTGAATTATCCTTCGACTACGGTCACCTTAGGTGTACGTTAATCGAGCCGGTATAAGCCTTGGCATAGGATCCGATATCGATTTCATTCATAAGTTGGGGCGACCCGACAACATTCATAACATTTCATGGATAGGATACATACACAAAACATAAACATTTTTGGCAGGTAATCTTATAAACATTTTCTCAATAGTTGAAATAAGCATCGTAAAAAATTCATTTGGAAAGTATAGCGAAGTCACATTTTTGTTTAGAAAAGAAGCCCACTTTATTGAGGTAAGAAAAGCCCACTTTATTGAGGTAAGAAAAGCCCACCTGGACTATTGTTTGTCTTAAACTTGATTACTCGTCAACGTCCAGCCGTCGTGTCCGCGTCCACACCTTTACGTAAAAGCGATGTTTAGTACGTCGTTCACGTTTCTCGAGACTTTCAAAATCTAGAATAATCTTCGATATTCTATATCGATATAAACTGAATTCATAGCGAATTCAATACGCTTTTCAGCTGCGTATTTCGATTGAGCGATTCGTTCTTGAGATACGTTCAACTATTTCGTTTTAACCTTTCCGGTTTAAACGTTCAACGTATTTATACGTTTCTCGATATAAGGATTTCAATTACGAAACCTTTTCTTACTAATGAGGTTTCTTTACCTAATTAAATGCGTTTACGCGTGGCGTAGACAGCGTATTTATCGAGCGTATTTAGACGTTGACTTTAAAAGTCAAATTGTTTGACTTTCTTTAGTAATTTCCTTACTAATTCATATTATAAATCGATTTTCAATCGATTACCTTAATAAAGTCTAATCCTCGATTTGTCATGCAAATCGATAAACTTTATTAATATTTTCTTAAATATTAATCCATTTATTCATTAAACATTATTTTTCTTTTATAACGTTATTAAATATAACGTTTCGTCATAAACATAGTAATCTATATTTATAAAATTTCATAAAATCTAAATATGTCTAAAATAATGTTTAGACATATAATATATTATTAAATTAATTAAAAAGGATTTAAAAATCCTTATTCTTTCTCAATTGCTCACGGTAATTTCATAAAATTACCAAATGGGTTCCAAATTTTTTTCTAAATTCATATAGTGTATTATTATACACTATGGTCATTAATATGTATTAATATTAACCATATAACAATCTATCATCACCTTATTCAATAATAAAGGCCACGGTATTTTTCCAAAATATGTCCAACAATTCTCAAAAATTTTATATAATTAGTACAAGGTCCCAACATTAATTTATAACACATTTATAACCTATCATCATAAACCATTTCTTCATCAAGGATTTAAATCCTTATGCTCTCGGTATTTTCCAAATAATTTCCAAACAATTCATAAAAATTCCAACAAAATATATCATGCTCAAACACTATAGTATAACAATATAACATCATAACATTTACCAAAAACCATTTGAATCATCACCATATGGAGCTTGAAGCTCATGGTTTATTTGAAATCAAATGTGTAACTGGTTTCCAAAAATTCTAATAAATTCATATAATACATATGCAAGGTCCTAGATCATCAATATACCATTACATATCCAAAATAAAAATCATCCACCAAGATATAAATTTTTAAGGTCCCGGTCATTTTCAAATAATAGGGCATTTGGTTCTCAAAAATTCTAATAAATTCATGTAACACATAATCAAGGTCCTAGATCATTCATATACCATTGCATGTTCAAAATAAAAATCATCCACCAAGATACAATTTTAATAAGCCTCGGTTATTTTGAAAAATAAGCATAAGATTTTCTAAAAATTCCAAATAAATCACTATGAACTCTCATCATATCATAGATCAATAATCCATCCTCAGAATAATTTTTAAAACATTCGAACATCACCCAAAACCTTGTAACATTTTCGAACAAATTTCTAACATGGTCTAAGCTTCAAACTTAATATATTTTGGCTAGATCCTTTCAAATAATACACATGCAATAACATAGGCTAAACTTAACATGCTTTATCTTATTTTTACAACCGAAAATCATTAAGAACTCATACATAAATAAAATCTTGCAAACAAGAACACCAAGAACATAAGCATTCCTCAAGTACAATGCTTCAAATTTTTTTGTAAAATGAGAGGAAAATCGAAGCCCATGTTCGATTCTTACCTTAGGAATGGTATGGATTCAAGGAACAATGTCTAATGTATCAAGCTTGGTGAATGGAAGAAGAGAGGATGAAAAAGAATTTTTCAAAATGGGGAGGAGAAGTTCACGGTTGCAGCAGATTTTTGGGAGAGAAATGGAGAGTGTTTGAGTGCTCAAGTTGTTTTGAATGAGTGGAATGAGGGGAAGGAGAAGAGTCCTCCCCTATATCTCTCTCCCTCTCTCACACGGCTATCACAAGGAAAAAATAAAATAATGGGAGCTCTCTTAATAGTGGGTTATGACTCACTAGTGATGATTAGTTAGTGCTAAAAGCCTCTCATTATATTGGGCATGGGAATAAAAATCAAGCATGCACAATGGGGGGGATAGCCGTCGGCTATCATGGATCCAAAGGGTGGTTTTTTTAATTTTGCTGAGTATTAATACATATGTATTAATCAAGATATAATCCTAAAATAAACACATATCATTTGATTAATTAAAAACATAGCATAGCAAAGCATATAACAAAATGGCGTGAATTTGGCAATTAATCATAGGTCACGGCTCCTTCATCACATGAGGTGTACATAAGTCATTTTCGTGCCATTCATACACACATATGTCATAACATATGGTTTAGATAATAAATTATATCATAAGAAAAATTAATGGTATCATTTCATGTGAGAAAACCTAAAATTCGAATTAGGGTTTTCGAATTTTAGTAAGTTGTTGAATCATTACTCCATCGTGATCTAACATCGATTTAATGCTTATTAATACGTTAATAATATAAAATAATCATAGGAAATTAAATACTATAATTCCTTGATCATTAAACCCATTTTTCAAATCGTCTCTAGACGTTAACGTTCGAAACGTCTCAAAACGTTAATAATCGACTCATCTCAAAATGGTCGTAGTAAGATCGTACTTACATTAATAATAATATTCCATTAATATAGGAATTTAATTCCAAGCTTCGCTGTTTAGAAAATTTCATGAAATTACGACTATCGTCTGTGATCGACGTTAAATTATCTTTGTTGAGCGCTTGTAACATTCTATTCCTTAATTCAAAATTCTCAATGAATATAATAAGGAATTCGTTACTTCGTGACTGAACCGAAATCAATATTCGTTGTCTTTCAAAATTTAATATTCGGCAAAACCCTAATTTACGGATTTAAATATCGTAATTAGGTTTTTGTTTCTTCGGAATATTACAAATACATATCATTTTCAAAGATTAAACATCACTATCAAAGAGTGTCAAAATTCTTTCTTTCTTAATTTGGTCAATATTTTCGGCCATATTCATACAATTAACACATCCACTTGTTTAATTAATAATTCACCTTATCTTAACTTGAATAATATCTCTACATCATAATAATTATACATCATTGTCATAAGAGATGAAAAATTTCTTCTTTTCACACTATTTTTCTAATTTTCGTCCACTTTATATAAATATGTTACATAAATTATTTTTTTCCCTTTTAATAGCTATGTGACATAATATAGATCTTAGATGATAGAATAAATCATAGGAAAAATAATTAAGAACAATTTTATATATTAAAGTGAAGTTATTGGATTATAATTAAAAATTAAGGATAAATTATCAAATCTTCATTCTTTTAATAACTAAAATTATTTTAATGAAAGATTATATATATATAATGCTCTTGTATCATAAAATAAATTTTTAGTACAAGTTTAGCCACAATTTCCCTTTTTATTCGAAAATTATTGTAATAACCCGCAGTTTTAAAAGCCTAATTACGATTTTTAAAACCCGTAAAGTAGATTTTCGCCGTGAAATCAAATCAATTTGAAATCGAATATGATTTCAATTACTTACGAAGGAATGATTTCCTGTTACACATTCACTCAAATTCGTGAATGTAAGAAGCGAAAGTTTTAAATTTTATCGGCAGTATATTTTTAACGTCGAATGCATATCGACTGTTGAAATTTCACGATATTTTTCTAAGCAATCAAGCTTAGAATTATATTCCATTATTAATGGAATATTTTAATAATGGGATTACGATTATTTACGACCATTTCGAAGATGAGTCGATACGTAACGTTTTGAGACGTTTCAAACGTTAACGTTTTGAAATAAAACGAAAGATGGTTTTAATGATCAATAAATTATAGGAATTTATTTCCTATGATATTTTTATGACATTATAGTATTAATAAGCATTTAATTAATGCTTGAACATTAGAATTAACAAAAATCACAACATAGTTTTCGAAAAACCCTAATTCTCGAAAACTAGGGTTTTTATTATGCAATACTATCTTTTAATTATCCTATGATATTAATTATCATCTAAATCATATACCATGGTGTATATACCTATTAATGACATGAAATAAAATTTTTAACCTATAATTTGGCCAAATGGCCGAGAGCTATTTTTATATACACAAAGTTGAATTATTTTATTTTCTTCACTCTTGTGTGTATGTATTCTATATACTTCAGATTTTATATCATTAAATCTCCCACTAATGATATATTTTAGCTATTTTCAAGAGGATTTATGTGTAAGACAACAATGATTGACCTCCATTATAGGAATAAAATATTAATAAGAAGTGAAGGGTCTCTTGTGTGTATTGGGGAGGGTGACCGAGAATGAGAGGTATAGGGGGATGACTTCAGTTTTCTTTCATTTTCACTCCACACTCAAACACTCCACTCCCATCTCTCTCCAAACCCTCATCTCTCTCAAGAACACCCATTCTCTTTCCATTTTTACGCAAAACCGAGAGCATCATCACCTCCTTCAAGCTTCATTTTCTTCTTCTCTTCTTCCATACCACACATCAATACCTTGTACCTTGTTCCATTAATCCATATCACCAAGGTAGGTGTCGATCAAGAGCTTTGTTTTGTTCTTGAAGCTTTCGAAAATTTTGAAAAGATGGTCTAGTTCTTGCATGTGTTCTTGATGATCTTAGTTGGTAATCTTTTGCTATTGCATGTGTATAGATGATAAGAAAAGGATTAGATATGTGTTCTTGCTTTCAAAAGTATTGCATGTAAAATTTTTGTTCAAAAATTTTCGAATCAATGGCTATATTGTGTACTAAGGATGTGTAGCAATATGTTGTGAAGCTTTGAGCATGTTTTAAAAATTTATTCAAACATGTATGAAAATTATTGAAATGGCCGAGACCTATGAGAGGTTATATGGTTTTGAATCTATGATCTATGATGTTATATGTGTCTATAGTAGTTATTTGAAAATTTTGGAAAAATCCATGCTATTCTCATTCTTGGAACCGAGGCATGTACAAGAGTATAGGTGGGTGTATAATTTTTATTTGGTACATGCAATGTGATATTATTGATTTATGATGTGTTGAGAATACATATAAATTAATTGGGAATTTTTAGAAAACTCTTGCTATTTTTGTCATAAGAATCGAGACCTATATATGTATTATATGGGTGATGAATTTTTATTTAGACCATGCAATTACATATAATTGGTCTATGATATCATGTGAATCTATAGCCAATTGTTTGGAAATTTTAGAAAATTCCTACCTATTCTTCTCAAAATAACGTAGTGAGCTAGGTATATATATATATGTTAGTGTGTAATTTTATTTTATGACATGCAATAGTATATTATTGTTCTAAGATGTGAATTATACACTATATGTATTAATTAGAATTTTGAAACATTCCTATATGGAATATTGAAGAAAGAGCATATATATATATATAAGTTGATGTGTGATTTTTTTATTTAGTACATGCAATGCTAAATTATTAGCTTAGAATATGTTTTATGCATTTTATGTGGTTATTGGAAATTTTGAAAATCAATTACCTATTTTATTCAAATAAACGAGAGCTAAGCTCACTATGGTGATGAATAAATTGGTTTTATAGTTGTTATGATGTAATGTTGCTACAATATAATTTATGAGCATGTAATGATTTTGGAAAATTTTATAAAATTGTTTGATGTATATGGTGAAAGGCGAGAGTTAGTATACCATTTATATGGTATATAAATGTTATATCATGAATTATATGACATGATATGTCATGGACTAATGTTTGGACCTTGTATTAATTTATTGAAATTTTAGAAAAATTGTTGGGCATTTTATTTCAAAATGCCGTGACATTGTAGAATAAATAGGGTGATGATCAATTAAGGTTTGGTTGATATTATAACTTATTAATGACCATAGTGTATAATAATACACTATATAAAATTAGAAAAAATTTGGACACCAATTGGTAATTTTAATAATTACGAGAAATATTAAGAAATTTTAAGGATTTTAAATCCTTTTAATTAAGTTTATTAATAAATTATATGTCTAAATATTATTTTAGACATATTTGGAAATTTTGAAATTATTTAAGTTGTAAAACTTAAAATAGCCGTGAGCTATTTTAATTTCCAATAAGGTTTTAATCCTTAAATTCATTATTTATAATGAATTATATGTTTAAAATCATTTTTAAACATATTAAAACAGTTTATAAAAGAAATCAATTAAAATTGATTTTCGTAAAAATTAATAATAAAGTATGACTTAGTAATTAAATTACTAAGAAAAGTCAAAATTGTTGACTTTTGAAATCAACGTCTGAAATCGTTCGATAAATACGCTAATCTGGCGTAAGATGCATCAATTGCTAATGACATCACGTTGATATGAAAGGTTTCATATTTGAAGTCGTGAAATCGAAAAGCGTGAGAAAAGCGTTGAACCATTTACAAGAGGGTAAATTGGTAATTTTCAACACATATCTCGTCTCTAGAAGAGCGAGAAATGTTAAGATGATCGCGTTTGAAAGCGAATTAAATTCATTAAAGAATTCAATTCATATCGATATAAAATATCGAATCTTATTATAGACTTGGTAAGTCTCGAAATACGTAAGCGACGTACTAAAACATCCTTTTATATAAAGGTGTGAATGACGGCGCACCAGTTGGGCGTTGACGAGTAGCGAGCGTTAAAGGCGAACAATAATTTTTCGGTGGGCTTTATTACTAAAAGCAGAACAACTTTCTTTGCTTTTTCATTTGTCTTTGTTTACGATGCTTTTCAACTATTGATAAAATTGTTTAAATGATTACACGCCAAAATGTTTACGTTTTGTGTATCGTATCCTATCCATGAATGATGTGATGTTGTTGGGTTATTCCCAACTTATGAAATGAAAATCGATATCGGATCTATCTTGGAAGAACTTATACAGCTAGGATTAACGTGTACTTGATGGTATTTGTGTCTTTGTAAGGACAATTCATGAGCGGTCACGGGGTCGTAGAGGGAGGCCTCCCTCACGACTTTCGACTATGATAATATGATGGAATAATAATAAGGGATATGGATCATACACACCCAGAAAATGCTTGGCCAAGCAACTTTTATGAACTGAGGAAAATATTTTAGTAAGCACAAGGCATTTTCAACTAAAACCCTTGTGTCTTACCATTATATTGGCAGTGTAATTCAAAGAAAATAAAATGTTTTCGGCATAAGTCCACTGGGTACAAATTTTTGTACTTAGCCCTGCATGTTTGTTTTTAAATGTGCAGGTTGAGCTCGGATGCTGATGATGGAGGAGTGTTGAGGAAGTCCATTGTCCTTGATGTTTGTTAGGAATTGTTAACCTTGAATACATATCGTCATATATGTATTCACACACTTTCCGCTGCAACTCTGAACTATTTTATTATTATGTCGGATGATAAGATAATGTGAACTATGAAGTCCTTCAGATCGTAATATCCTTTGGGATCTGTTGGCCTAAACCTTTTGGTCCGAGATGTTATAAATGTATGTTTGATCCTAAGTACTATATTCTCATGTGATAAGCCTTGTTGTGATAGTTTTCCGCATCCATGAATACTATTCCTAGTATTAGTCCGCTCACTCCGGGTTATCCTGAGTGTGGTCGTGACAGAGTGGTATCAGAGCAGTTGCTCTTTGAAACTCAAATTCCTTCCAAAACTAAGTCTAGATTGAGTCACTGGATTTCAAGAAATCTACTGGCTATCCTCAACACTCCATCACATCGAGCTCAACTGGAAAAAGGTAACTAGTTTCTTTTTAAACTTATGAAGTGAAGAATTCTATATGATGATCAAGTTTGAAAGGATTTTTGAAGAAAAAGGAAAGGGAAAGTTATAGTGTGATGATGATGGAAATGAAAAGTTATGAGTGAAGATTTTCAAAAATTTTAAATTTTGAAATTGAATAGTAATGATATGAAGTGGTTAAGTTGAAATGTATGTTTTGAAGCGAATTATGGCGATTAAAGGCGAATGTATGGAAGCAGATGATATGTACAAATATGTATGAATGAACTATAATGTTGTTTTGATGTTATGCTTATGAATTATGAAAATTTATGTTGATAGCTGGGTATCTTTGTTCTCTTGAGAAGAGCGTAGATGATATAAAGCATGTTCACATAATGAAAGAAAACAAAAGAATGATAGGAAGCATGAATGTGACTTTAGTTTTGGTTTTGAGCGTCGAGAGTGGAGCGTAAAGATGATCGAAACGGCGTTGACCATGAAGAATGAAGAAGGTGGATATCGTATCACGACTTTAATGTGGCGACCATAATCACAATTTCAACATGCGTGACCGTTGACCTGGATTTCAGAATGATAAGCATCAACCTGAATACGTGGATGTAATAGTTATACTACGTCGGCAGCAGCCATAGCGTGCACAACTTCGCCGTCGGCATTTTCTCGAAATGTTGCTACAATCGCGAAAATTTTCTGCACTGTGCAGTAAATTTGTTTTTAATCGTACTCCTTCGATAGAACTCCGTTTTACGCATGGTTTTCGCCTGCGTATTCCTAACACTCTGAACTTCATTTGTTATGAAGGACAGAATCTCTTTTTCCGTCTTCAGAATACAGTAGAGTCTGGTTAAAGTTTAGCTCGAGTTTTAGTTAGAGCAGAAAACCTATGGTATCTCGTATATCTTAGAATAGCAATAGGAGTTTTGTTCCTAGGTAGACTAAGAATGTCATGATATGTGTTTTAATCGTTAGTATTTATTGCCTTATAGATTGAATAGTTCTTTCTAGTTGATTAACCGATGTACTAAGCTACCCTATCTGCTATCAGATATTAGTAGTGACTGACATTAGTTTTGATCGTGGCAGATGGAGGAAATGCGCTATATTGCGAGGAGGAGGATAGGACCGACCCGACTCCGAGGAGACTATCCGTATCTATCGGGAAAGCTGGATGTGTGCGGCGAAGATCTAGGAGAGTTTTGATGTACTATCTTAGGCGTGGAGGAAGCGGAGCATATGGCGTGACGGACTACGATGGCATCAAGCGTCTTCTTACCATACTCCCGTGTGATTGGGAAGACTATGCTCGTGAAGTTTCGGAGACTACATTTACCGTGCGACGGAGGTATGATTTGATAAGCGATCTACCGGGTTCATCGACCACGACATATGTGTATAGCATTTATGGCGCGACACCGAGAGGACCTTATCTCACTCACGGGAGTATACATGGCGTGATGAGTCACACAGTGGCTGTACACGAGTTCCACGGATAGTTGACCCGGTGGTGCCTCGATATCGGATTGATGAGGCGAGACTCGTCGAGCGGACGGAGCGGCTAGACACAGAGCTTTAGGAGCTCTGTTTTCCCTCCTTGATGTTTGGACACCACAATGCGTTCACCACTCCGCCTCTACCACCGATGGCGGCACCCTACCGCCCGATCGAGAGTTTTCGTCGAGACAGACACGGATAAGTGTGGCGGTACCCTTGATGGTTATAACCCGATCCATGGCAGCTCTGATCCGATTCGTGTAGATTATGGTCGCTGCGGGATATTCCCATGGTAGAGAGTAATGGCTGGACCTCTAGAGTATATGGGCGGGCGACGACTCGGATGAAGAGGAAGAGGATCCCGAGGAGGATGAGGAAGACTCGAGGAGTTGATGTTGATGTTGATGTAAAAGTTTGAAGGATTATGTTATTTATTTTATGTATGTTTTATTTATGTTTTTGAAAAACTTGGATGACGAGGAAACTGGATTTTTGTAAGGCTATAAAGCCACTGTGCATGACTTTTATTTTTGTAAAGCCTTGTAAGCCGATATGTGTATGGCTCTTTTCTTTTGAAATGTTTTGGAAGTAAGCATGTAAGTAATCCCCGATGTAATGATTTTTGTTCGCAAAGTACTTTACCTATGGTGCTTTTGCAATTATATATATGACCCGAGAGGGCTTTTGCAACAAAATTGTGTATGACAAGAATGAAATGTTTTATTTAAGTTATTGTTTCCAAAAAGGCAATAATGAAATTGTACATATTCAAGTTATAAAAATGATGCATGATGCTAATGATATATTTTACATAACAGAATGCCTCCTAGACAAGACCACGAGCGAGGAATAAAGGCGGAGGCGGACCTAGGAGAAGAGGTAGAACTCACGAGCAAGAAGAGCAGGCTATACCTCAACCACCTCCACCTCAACTGATCGCGGGATAGAGGAATTATTCTTAAGACAAAACCCTCCTACTTTCAATGGGAAGGGTAGTCAGGAAGATCTTGAGCGAGTGGATGAGAACTATTGAAAGGATTTTCACCTTTTTAAGGTGCACAACCTGAAAAGGCATCATGTGTAACCTTCGAGTTGAATGGACTGCTGATTTACGGTGGGAGGCGGAAAGAAAACCTTCTGACGAGGCGGATGGAAGAGTTAACATGGGAAGACTTTAAAGAGAAATGTATGATAAATCGTGCGAAAAGTTACAAGAAGAAGAAGGAACACGAATTTTCTTGTTAAAGCGAGAAAAGATGTCGATGGCGATTACGATCGCACATTTTGCGAAATGTCTAGATATACCTTTGGATCAGTGGACACGGACCTAAAATGGCGGAAAAATTTGGGTCGGGATTAAGGCGAAATAAGAATGTCTCATTGGTCTCGGAGATATGACTTATCTGAGAGCTCTTACGAGCTCTAGACATTGAGGCGACAATGCGGATGATAGGCGACATCGGTTCGGATCTGAATCTGATGGACGGGGAAGAGGAAGTGGGATACCGGTTTAATGTGATGGCGAAATTTTGAGAGCAGGAATAATAAACAACGATGGCGAGGAGTACAACAAATCGAGGACAAGGATGGAGGAAGCCGACTTTTGTTCCTCAACGAGAGGACCACAAGAGCAAAGAAGGGCTCTTCCGTGCCCAAAGTGCGAAAGATGCACACGGAATGTGCATGGCGGGCGTGAGCTGTTTTAGGTGTGGAATGAAAGGACATTATGCAAACTTTTGTCCGAAGTGCGTTCGGAAGCAGTCGTGAGGCGAACCAACCCGGTAATGTCCAACCACCGAGGGCTATCAATTTCATTAACCTCAACGGCAAATCGGCCGCAACAATGGCAACAACCTCACAACAAGCTGCGGCAACAACAATGGCGGACCACAACAACAAATACGGCGGCGGTGGCAACCACCTCAGCAACGAAGACAACAACCACCACGGCAACGTCAGCAGCAACAGCAGCCCAGACAACAGCAACAGCCCCAGCAAAGACAAGCACAACGTCAGCCGCAGCCACCCCAAGCTAGGGCATATGCTCTGCACCGGCGACAAAACGAACAGGACCAGGGAAACCTGGCAGGTATGGGAATCCTTCTCAACATGCCTGTTATAGTATTGTTCGACACGGGTGCTTCGCACTCCTTCATAGCAAAATCATGCGTAGATCTGTTGGGACTTAGTGCTATAAAAGCAAATCAGGATATGAGAATCTCTTCACCTATAGGAGGGATTATGGTATTACACATTTACGCTCGAACCTAGAGTTGAACTTAGGATCACTTAGGGTTACGGCAAATAATTTGAACATAATACCCATGGGTGGCGTAGATATAATCCTAGGAATGGGTGGTTAGCGCAAACCACTCCACGATTCTTTGCGAGGAAAGGAAAATATCATTTCATTTTCTGGACAGAGAAGCAACGCACTTCCATGGAATTAGCATGGGAAAGAGGGTTCCAATTGTATCCGCATTGAAGCGAGGAAGATGATGAATAAGAAGGGATACCATGCTTTTTCGTTTACGAGCGGAGAAGAAAAGCGGGCGAAGGTAGAAGACATAGAAATTGTCGGGGAATTTCGGATGTATTTCTAAGGATCTACCAGGATTACCTCACGATAGACAATTGGAATTTACCATCGACTTGGAACCGGATCGGCTCCAATGTCAAAGGCACCCTGAGAATGGCCCCAAAGGAATTGGAAGAACTAAAATCCAAATCAAGAGCTGTTGGACCTAGGTTTCATTAGACCTAGTGTTTCGCCTTGGGGCGCTTTGTATTGTTTGTCAAGAAGAAGGATGGATCTTTAAGGATGTGTATAGACTATCGAGAGTTGAACAAGATGACACTCAAGAACAAATACCCTTTGCCAAGAATCGACGATCTGTTTGATCAATTGAGAGAGCCAGGCATATTCTCAAAGATTGATCTCAAGTCAGGATACCATCAACTCAAATGCGACTGAAGACATAGCTAAAACTGCATTCGAACAAGATATGGCCATTATGAATTTGTAGTTATGCCGTTCGGGTTAACAAATGCACCAGCTGTATTTATGGACCTCATGAATCGAGTGTTTCATCCGTACTTAGACAAGTTTGTCTTGGTTTTCATAGATGATATTCTCATCTATTCGCAAAATGAGGAAGACCATAAGGAACATCTAAGAATGGTGTTACAAACTTTGAGGAATGAAAGATTATTTGCTAAGTTCAGCAAATGCGAATTTTGGCTGAAGGAAGTAATGTTCCTTGGACACATCGTGTCTGCCAATGGAATCAAAGTGGATCCAGCCAAAGTGGGCGGTCTGAGTGGAAATCGCCGTGAACTCGAATGAGATCAGGAGTTTTCTAGGATTGGCTGGTTATTACAGGAGATTCATTGAGGGATTCTCCAAAATAGCAAGACCAATGACCCAACTACTCCGAAAGGGAGTTAAGTACACTTGGACTGTAGAATGTGAGGCGAGTTTTCAAAAACTCGAGGAGAAGTTAACAAGTGCACGGTGTTAGCGGTGCGAATCAGACAAAGAATATGTAGTTTATCTGGCGCTTGAAGAGCGGACTAGGTTGCGTTTTGATGCGAGAGGAAAAGTAATAGCATCGCGCATCCGGCAACTTAGACCACATGGTGAACTACCCAACACATGACTTAGAATTAGCGGCGATGGTTCATGCCTGAAAATATGGAACACCATCTCTACGGGTGAGATGTGAAATCTATCTGAGATCATAAGAGTTTGAAATACTTCTTTGAGCAAGAGATCTAAACATGAGGCGAGAGAAGATGGCTAGAACTAGTAAAGATTACATTGTGGTATTAACTATCACCCGGGTAAAGCGAATGTAGTAGGTGGCATTGAGTCGTAAAATCAAACTAAATTGGGATGTCTCCTTACGCAAGAAGATAAACTCATTAAGGAGTTTAGAAAATTAAGGATTGAATTGGTTGAACAACCAGAGACGATCACGAACTGTATCGCTACACTCACCATGACACCTGATTTAAGAAAAAGGATCATTGAGAGACAAAGGATGGAGGAAAAGTTAGAAAAGATGAGAGGAAGGGTGAGAACTGGCGAATTGAAGGATTTCCATGAAGCACCAGATAATGCTTTAATGTTTGAAGGGAGAATATGTATTCCTGATGATACTGAGATTCGGAAACGAAATAATGAGTGAGGCTCATGATACACCTTACACCGCCCACCCAGGCAGTACGAAGATGTATCAAGATCTAAAAGAAAAGTTATGGTGGGAAGGCATGAAACGAGACATAGCTTCTTTTGTAGAACGCTGCCTTGTTTGCCAACAAGTAAAAGCTTTACATCAACGTCCTTACGGAAAGTTACAACCGTTGGGTATACACGGTGGAAGTGGGATGAAATAACGATGGATTTCGTTCTGATTTACCCAAGTCGAAAGGGAACACTACCATATGGGTAATAGTGGATAGACTCACCAAATCGCTCATTTACGCCAATTCGAATACTTATGGATCGACAAGCTAGCCCGGATATATGTAAAAGAAGTTATCGACTACATGGAGTACCAAAATCTATTACATCAGACGAGACTCCAAATTCACATCGAGATTTTGGGTGAGCCTACTGAGAGAATTGGGCACAAAGTTGAACTTGATCTGACATTTCACCCACAAAGCGATGGGCGGTCGAAAGGACAATCCGGACTACGGAAGATATCTTGAGAACCGTAATCTTGGATCGAGGTGCAAAATGGGAAGACATTTTACCTCTTATTGAGTTTGCCTACAATAATAGTTATCAAGCGACGATTGATATGGCCCCATACGAAGCCTTGTATGGCAAGAAGTGTAGATCACCACTTTACTGGGATGAAGTGGGTGAAAGAAAAGTAATAGGGCCTGAAGCGGTGAATGAAATGATTGAAATCGTCCAAACAGTTAGGCAAAGAATAAAAGAAGCTCAAGATAGAGCGAAATCCTACTGCGTCTGCGTAGATCGGGCTATAGTTTGAAATTGGAGACAAAGTGTTTCTCAAAGTCTCTCCATGAAAGGGATCATAAGATTTGGTGTGAAAGGAAAACTAAGACCCGTTTCATAGGACCATATGAGATCTAGAGAAAATAGGCCCGATAGCCTATAAGTTGGCTCTTCAGCCAAACTTGGGAAATGTGCATAATGTTTTCACGTATCTCGATTAAGAAAATATGTGAGCGATCAAAACACGTGATCCGTCGAGGCGGCGTAGTTCTCAACTCGGACATGAGCTATGAAGAGGAACCTACAACAATAATAGACCATAAAGTTCAACAATTGAGAAACAAATCAATTTATTTGGTCAAAGTCTTTGTGGAAACACCACAGACGAGAAGAAGCTACGTGGGAACTAGAAGATGCGGTGAAAGAACGATACCCAGTTATTCTTTTAAGGTATACAAATTTGGGACGAAATTTCTTTTAAGGGGTAGGATGTAATAACCCGTGATTTTAAAAGCTAATTACGGTTTTAAAACCCGTAAAATAATTTTAGCCGTGAAATCAAATCAATTTGAAATCGAATATGATTTCAATTACTTACTGAAGGAATGATTTCTGTTACACATTCACTCAAATTCGTGAATATAAGCGAAAGTTTTAAATTTTATCGGTATATTTTAACGTCGAATGCATATCATTGTTGAAATTTCACGATATTTTCTAAGCAATCAAGCTTAGAATTATATTCCATTATTAATGGAATATTTTAATAATGGGATTACGATTATTTACGACCATTTCGAAGATGAGTCGATACGTAACGTTTTGAGACGTTTCAAGCGTTAACGTTTTGAAATAAAGCGAAGATGGTTTTAATGATCAATAAATTATAGGAATTTATTTCCTATGATATTTTTATGACATTATAGTATTAATAAGCATTTAATTAATGCTTGAACATTAGAATTAACAAAAATCACAACATAGTTTTCGAAAAACCCTAATTCTCGAAAACTAGGGTTTTTATTATGCAATACTATCTTTTAATTATCCTATGATATTAATTATCATCTAAATCATATACCATGGTGTATATACCTATTAATGACATGAAATAAAATTTTTAACCTATAGTTTGGCCAAATGGCCGAGAGCCATTTTTATATACACAAAGTTGAATTATTTTATTTTCTTCACTCTTGTGTGTATGTATTCTATATACTTCAGATTTTATATCATTAAATCTCCCACTAATGATATATTTTAGCTATTTTCAAGAGGATTTATGTGTAAGACAACAATGATTGACCTCCACTATAGGAATAAAATATTAATAGAAGTGAAGGGTCTCTTGTGTGTATTGGGGGAGGGGTGACCGAGAATGAGAGGTATAGGGGGGGATGACTTCAGTTTTTCTTTCATTTTTCACTCCACACTCAAACACTCCACTCCCATCTCTCCAAACCCTCATCTCTCTCAAGAACACCCATTCTCATTCTCCATTTTTTACGCAAAACCGAGAGCACCATCACCTCCTTCAAGCTTGATTTTCTTCTTCTTCTTCCATACCACACATCAATACCTTGTACCTTGTTCCATTAATCCATATCACCAAGGTAGGTGTCGATCAAGAGCTTGGTTTTGTTCTTGAAGCTTTCGAAAATTTCGAAAAGATGGTCTAGTTCTTGCATGTGTTCTTGATGATCTTAGTTGATAATCTTTGCTATTGCATGTGTATAGATGATAAAAAGGATTAGATATGTGTTCTTGCTTTCAAAAGTATTGCATGTAAAATTTTGTTCAAAATTTTGAATCAATGGCTATATTGTGTACTAAGGATGTGTAGCAATATGTTGTGAAGCTTTGAGCATGTTTTAAAATTTATTCAAACATGTATGAAAATTATTGAAATGGCGAGACCTATGAGAGGTTATATGGTTTTGAATCTATGATCTATGATGTTATATGTGTACATAGTAGTTATTTGAAAATTTTGAAAAATCCATGCTATTCTCATTCTTGGAACCGAGGCATGTACAAGAGTATAGGTGGGTGTATAATTTTATTTGGTACATGCAATGTGATATTATTGATTTATGATGTGTTGAGAATACATATAAATTAATTGGGAATTTTTAGAAAACTCTTGCTATTTTTGTCATAAGAACCGAGACCTATAT
Source organism: Salvia rosmarinus (assembly GCA_036937905.1). Lineage (NCBI taxonomy): Eukaryota > Viridiplantae > Streptophyta > Magnoliopsida > Lamiales > Lamiaceae > Salvia > Salvia rosmarinus. The sequence continues at coordinate 41,675,199 of CM072822.1, read as the reverse complement.
ATGTATTATATGGGTGATGAATTTTTATTTAGACCATGCAATTACATATAATTGGTCTATGATATCATGTGAATCTATAGCCAATTGTTTGGAAATTTTAGAAAATTCCTAACTATTCTTCTCAAAATAACCGTGAGCTAGGTATATATATATGTTAGTGTGTAATTTTATTTTATGACATGCAATAGTATATTATTGTTCTAAGATGTGAATTATACACTATATGTTTTAATTAGAATTTTTGAAACATTCCTATATGGAATATTGAAGAATACCGAAGCATATATATATATAAGTTGATGTGTGATTTTTTTTATTTAGTACATGCAATGCTAAATTATTAGCTTAGAATATGTTTTATGCATTTTATGTGGTTATTGGAAATTTTGAAAATCAATTACCTATTTTATTCAAATAAACCAAGAGCTAAGCTCACTATGGTGATGAATAAATTGGTTTTGATAGTTGTTATGATGTAATGTTGCTACAATATAATTTATGAGCATGTAATGATTTTTGGAAAATTTTATAAAATTGTTTGATGTATATGGTGAAATAACCGAGAGTTAGTATACCATTTATATGGTATATAAATGTTATATCATGAATTATATGACATGATATGTCATGGACTAATGTTTGGACCTTGTATTAATTTATTGAAATTTTAGAAAAATTGTTGAGCATTTTATTTCAAAATGCCGTGACATTGTAGAATAAATAGGGTGATGATCAATTAAGGTTTGGTTGATATTATGACTTATTAATGACCATAGTGTATAATAATACACTATATAAAATTAGAAAAAATTTTGGACACCAATTGGTAATTTTTAATAATTACCGAGAAATATTAAGAAATTTTAAGGATTTTTAAATCCTTTTAAATTAAGTTTATTAATAAATTATATGTCTAAATATTATTTTAGACATATTTGGAAATTTTCAAAATTATTTAAGTTATAAAACTTAAAATAGCCGTGAGCTATTTTTAATTTCGAATAAGGATTTTTAATCCTTAAATTCATTATTTATAATGAATTATATGTTTAAAAATCATTTTTAAACATATTAAAACAGTTTATAAAAAGAAATCAATTAAAAATTGATTTTCGTAAGAATTTAATAATAAAGTATGACTTAGTAATTAAATTACTAAGAAAAGTAAAAATTGTTGACTTTTGAAATCAGCGTCACGAAATCGTTCGATAAATCGCTGTCTGGCGTAAGGCGCATCAATTGCTAATGACATCACGTTGATATGAAAGGATTTCATATTTGAAGTCGTGAAATCGAAAAACGTGAGAAAAACGTTGAACCATTTACCAAGAGGGGTAAATTGGTAATTTTCAACACATATCTCGTCTCTACCGAAGAACGAGAAATGTTAAGATGATACGCGTTTGAGAAACGAATTAAATTCATTAAAGAATTCAATTCATATCGATATAAAATATCGAATCTTATTATAGACTTGGTAAGTCTCGAAATACGTAAACGACGTACTAAAACATCCTTTTTATATAAAGGTGTGAATGAATGACGCACCGGTGGGCGTTGACGAGTAGCGAGCGTTAAAGGCGAACAATAATTTTCGGTGGGCTTTATTACTAAAAGCAGAACAACTTTCTTTGCTCTTTTCATTTGTCTTTGTTTACGGTACTTTTCAACTATTGATAAAATTGTTTAAATGATTACACCGCCAAAATGTTTACGTTTTGTGTATCGTATCTATCCATGAATGATGTGATGTTGTTGGGTTATTCCCAACTTATGAATAATCGATATCGGATCCTATCTTGGGAAGGCTTATACAGCTAGGATTAACGTGTACCTTGATGGTATTTGTGTCTTTGTAAGGACAATTCACGGCGGTCACGGGGTCGTAGAGGAGGCCTCACTCACGACTTTCGACTATGATAATATGATGGAATAATAATAAGGGATATAGATCATACACACCCAGAAAATGCTTGGCAAGCAACTTTTATGAGCGAGGAAAATATTTTAGTAAGCGAGGCATTTTCAACTAAAACCCTTGTGTCTTACCATTATAATGGCGATGTAATTCAAAGAAAATAAAATGTTTTCGGCATAAGTCCACTGGGTACAAATTTTTGTACTTAGCCCTGCATGTTTGTTTTTAAATGTGCAGGTTGAGCTCGGATGTTGATGATGGAGGAGTGTTGAGGAAGTCCATTGTCCTTGATGTTTGTTAGGAATTGTTAACCTTGAATACATATCGTCGTATATGTATTCACACACTTTCCGCTGCAACTCTGAACTATTTTATTATTATGTCGGATGATAAGATAATGTGAACTATGAAGTCCTTCAGATCGTAATATCCTTTGGGATCTGTTGGCCTAAACCTTTTGGTCCGAGATGTTATAAATGTATGTTTGATCCTAAGTACTATATTCTCATGTGATAAGCCTTGTTGTGATAGTTTTCCGCATCCATGAATACTATTCCTAGTATTAGTCCGCTCACTCCGGGTTATCCTGAGTGTGATCGTGACAATTATAAAGCTAACACTTAAATAATAAATTTTTCTTCTATTTTTCCATTACTCACTTAATTTCGAAATTCATATGGTATTTAGGAGGTAAGATTGACTTTGATTCCATGATATTTATCAAGTATCATAGCTTGTGCAATTAAATAAATTATTTGGTAATTTCTACATATAGTTCCTTATTTTCAAAAATTATGATGAAAATAATAAAATATCTAATGTGATGATTATTACTTTATCAAAGCATAAATATCATCTCTTTGGTCAACATAATTAATTACCATATCTTATCTTTAAATAAAATATCTTTAGCAAATCTTATCTTATATAAAATGTCATTATCAAACCTTATCTTATCTCTTAAATTAAATATCTTCCATATACAAACAAAATAAAATAACATCTCATCATATTAATAAAGTGATCCTACACTTGATCACAATTTCATCACAATTTATCCATGTATATACTCTAATTTTCGAAAATCATACAAAAGAAGATGAAATTTTTCTTTATTAGAGTAATACTTATCTAGTTAATATTCTATATATATTTAAAAACATAATTATTTGTTATTATGATCCATTATAAGTGAAAAAATTAATAGAATTTTCTATTCACTCGAAATCGGAAATTATCTGTCACAGCCCCACAATCCTAAGAACGGATTAACAGGGACTATAACTCTAAATAGGGATAAAAATACAAGGAGACTCTTTTTAACAATAAACGTAATACATATGCCATTTATATTCTTGGACTATATTACATAAATTAAGGTTCTTGCAGCGGAAGACATGTGATAAGTACATATGACGATGTACTATCAAGGTATAAACTTTTCAGCGACAATAATCCTATTGCTCAACACTGCTCCATCCATCATCTGCTCAACCTGCACATTTAAAAACAAACATGCAGGGCTGAGTACAAAAATGCACTCAGTGGACTCATGCCAAAAATATTTTATCATTTGAAGATTACACTGCCACATCATGGTAAGACAATGAGGTTTTAGTTGAAAATGCCTTGTGCTTACTAAAGCATTTTATCGATTCATAAAATCATCGCTGGCGGGCATTTTCTTGGTGTGTATGATCCATATCCCTTATCATCATTTATCATAACATCATAGTCGAACGTCGTGAAGGAGACCTCCCTCTACGACGCCGTGACCGGCCGTGAATTGTCCTTACAGCACACAGTCATCTTAGGTGTACACGTTAATCCTAGCCAGGTATTGTCCTTCCGGCATAGGATCCGATATCGATTTTCATTCATAAGTTGGGAGTGACCCAACAACATTCATAACATTTCATACATCTCATAACATCTCATGGATAGGATACATACACAAAACATAAATATTTTTGGCAGGTAATCATGTAAATATTTTATCAACAGTTGAAATAAGCATCGTAAATAAATATTTCAAAAGCATTTTATTTTTTAGTAGAGTAAAGCCCACCTGGACTGTAGATTGCCTTAATCCCATTTCTTGGACTGTAAGTCCTAGCTTTAGCCTATCTATTCGTGGCCTTGAGGTTTTGGAGCTGGAAAAATCCATTGGGTCTTAGAACCCATATTTTATTTTAGTGTATATCATGGTATGATATACACTCAATCGACCATGTGGAAGACCTAGTCAAATATTTCACGTTAAGGTATGCTTTCGTGAAAATATCGTATCATGATGTTTTATCATAATTCGTACATCTTATAAAGCTCTATCGTGCCTTGCGACATAACATAATGAATGCATCGATTAATAGCATGTTAGTCACATAAGGCATACTTACATAGGGGTTTCCAACACTTAGTCAAATTTCAAGTGTTTAATTTCAGCAAAACAGCTTGAAACAACCCAGTGACGTACTTTGACGATCCATAACTCTCGATTCAGAATACGTATGGTCGCACAAAGATACATTCTAGAAACATCTAAACATGTACTACAAGTTCTAAGAAGGAATTAAATCCAAAAGAGTCGTGGTTCGGGAGATATAGGGTCTCAAAGTGGGCAACTCAAACTGACTTCTATACTTTAGAAAATTTTAAGAATTTTCAGTTTTAGATTAGCGACGAGGGGTTTCTGAGGCTCGTAACTTTGACTCACAATACCAAAATGGCTGCAGGCTACCAATTTAGAAACCTTGTAACAAGTACTACATATGTCATGAAGACCATACTAGAAAATATCTAACTCATCGAGAAATACATAAGTCCAAAGTTGACTAGTTGAAATAGACAGTTTCAGTGGGTGAATATGGGCGATGAAAGGTATACCTATAAGAGTTTGTTTGGGATGAAACTTTCCAGATCACAACTAGACATGGTAAGGAACATTTCTTATGAAGAAACCCAAGTCCAAATCGGACTACAAACGGCTTGAACATCTCACGTAAAAGTCATACTCGAACAGCCTATTAACATAGAAATTTTCTAAGGCAGTTTGTCCAAAAAGGCTTACTGAAATGCGTCAATTTTAAAAATTCACCGTGAGTTCATTATAAGGAATCTGGAAATGCAACCAATCATATTGAAAATCCACTTAAGTGTAGTGTTATCCAGAAAAATCCTCACTCAATGATTCACAATAGATTGGGAGATAAAAATGTTTTACCACAAGCTATCACTCCCGTGACAGTTTTGTGCAGTTAACTTGTAAAATCTGGAATAAATAGTAAACCGTTTTAGAAAATTATGAAAATTTACATACATCTTCTAGACATTCTGAATTATGTTTCTGCCAAATTTCAGAGTTTTATCATTATCCAAACTTAAAACGAAAGCCACGGATTATGGGTGATGAACACGGAGATTTCACAGATTTGCGCGATGATTTCGACAAATACGATTAAAATAGAAAATCATGTTGGATGGACTTGAAATTTTACAGAGGCATATTAGACACATATATTTTAAACATATTAAAAATTCACAATCATCGGACCACTGTAACTTAGTCTAATAATTTCGTGAAGTTGCTGTTCGTCCAGATAAATCAAGATGCAATCACCTATACTTATTAATCTAGCACTTTCAAGCATATATATGTACATGCATGTATGTAGCTCCAACACTATTGAGTTCAAGGTTTGGATTCTTCACCTTGGTGTGAAATTCAGTGGGGAATCGAAGGGGTTGACTGAGGAGAGGTTCATAGCCTGAAAAGCTTCGGCTGTCCATCTTGAGCTAGGAGCTTATGTCCACTTTTTTTTTTGAATGGTGGAGTGGGCTGATCTTGGAGCTGTTCTTGGAGGGGGGGATGGACGAAAATGGGGGAAAGAGAGGAAGAGGGACGGCAAAATGAGGAGAGAGTGGCTGGAATTTGGGGGGTATGTGGTAGTGGTGTGCTTGTGGGTGACATTTGTCACCCTAGTACATGCATAGAAACAACACACATGCACACACTCTTGCACTCCCTCTACACACACGTATATGCACGATTTTGTGCATATATATCTATAAATTTCAGTATTTAATTGTTTAATTATGATATATAATTAATCACCTTGCCATAATAGATATATGTAATAGGAAAAATCAACAACACACTTTGTTACACCTTGAGGTTTTCGGCTATTACACATAAACCATAGGTCAAATTTTATTTTCCATGCCCAACATTGATATATGTTATCACATATAGTTTAGATGATAAATAATATCATAGGATAAATTAATGGCATCATTTTATGCGATAAAATCGAGTTCGAAAATTAGGGTTTCGAGCGTTTGGCATCGGTCACTATTAAATCTTGATGATCTAGCATTGATTTAATGCTAAATAATACTTTAATTACATATACTAATCGTAGGAAATTAATTCCTATAATTTCTTGATTGATTAAAGCGATTTTCGTTTCATCTCAAAACGTTAACGTTTGAAAGCGTTGCGGCGTTCATTATCGACTCATCTCGAAATGGTCGTCATCACTTTATCACATTATTCCATTAATAATGGAATTTAATTCTAAGCAATTGCTTAGAAAATATCATAATTTTAACTATCGATACGCGATCGGCGTTAAAATAATACCGATATACTTCATATACTTTTATTCCTTAATTCACAATTCTCGGTGAATATAAAATAGGATTTCATTCCTTCAGTAAATAATCGAAATCATTATTCGATATCTTATGGATTGAATCATCTCGTGAATTTCTAATTTACGGGTTTTAAATACCGTAATTGGGCGTCTAATTCTGCGGTATTACATCCTACCCCTTAAAAGAAATTTAGTCCGAAATTTGCATACCTCATAAAGTATGGGTATCTTAACATCATAACTTTCTATGTGCTTTTCTTTCGTCCATGGTTCTTCCATTGGACTTTCATTATAAGACCCAAACTTGCTTCTTTAATCGTTGAATCGTACGATCAAATTAGTCGTAGATTTTCATCATAACCCATCGGAGTCAAAGGTCACGTCATCATGTTGGTTTTCGTGAATTGGGCAATTTTCGTATTTCCTTAACGGTGACACGAGGAAAACATTTCGTACTTCCCTCCCAAATGTGGTGGAAGTATCAGCTATAGGCTACTAGGCTTATCATTGCTAGGAGCTCGTAAGGTCCTATAAAACGTGATCTAATCATTCTTTGCACAGAATCCTTATAATTTCTCTCGATGGAGAAACCTTAAGAAATTTTATGTCGCGTTTAAAATGCGGTTCAAAATTACGCGTATCAGCGTAAGACTTTTATCGTCCTTAGCTTTTCTTATTCTTTGCCTCGTTGGCAGATATCTTAATCGTTTCATTTACAACGTCGGGACTTTATACCTTTGCTCACCTACTTTGTTACAATAAAGTGGTGGTGATACTTTTTCGCAATCGCCTCATAAGGCTACATTGATCGTTATTTGGTAGCTATGGTCGATACGTAAACTTACCAAGTGGTACAATCGTTCTCACGTGCATCTTGGTTTAACACTTATGTTCTATCGTATCCTTAAGCGTCATATCGTCCTTTCGATTGTCTATCCGTCGTGAGTGGACATCTATGTTAAGGCTTAACCTCGTATCTAACTCCTTTTGTGTGTTAGTTCAAAATCTAGGGGTACTCTTGAAGTCTCTATCTCGAATCGATAGGTTTGGTACTCCTTGTAAATATCTGATTTCCTTTATGTACGGTCGAGCTAACTTATCGGATCTATGAGTCATCCGAATAGAGCAGAGACAAAACATAATTGGCGAGTCGATCCACTACTAGCCTTATAGTAGTGCGACTTCTTTATGACTTTGGTAAAATCATCACAAGATCTATTTCTATATCATTCTATTTCCATTCGCGTAGTTCTGAGTTATACTCTCTTATAAGGCCTTTAATACAATGCCTTTACTTGTTGATAACCGAGACACTGCTCGACAAGGTGGTTATATCTTATCTCATTCCTTCCTATCTAACCTTTCTCATAATTCACAATGTCACTTAATAATGCCTGGTTGGGCGGTATGAGATGGATCATGAACTTCATTCACGATTTCGTTTCTAAGCTTATTATTGCTTTGAAATATATGTTTATATATATCTCCCTTTTAAACAATAACATTGTCCAGCGCTCCTTAGAATCCTTCAGCTCTTCATTCCTTATCTTATTTCGTATTCTATTCTCATCTTCATTCTCTCTTTTTAGTCATATTTCACCTTGATTGTGGGAATACTATTTACATTCGTCCCTGATTGCCCGACTATTATTGTTCTCGTTTTCTTAATCTTTCCAATGAGTTTTCCTTTTCTATAAGGACATACCATAATTTAGACTGAATTTTATAATTTAGGCATTAGATTCTACATTAACCTTCCTTAGGTGATTATTTATCACATTTATAATCTTTTACTGATTCGTGCCATCTTTCCTATCCTGTATCCAAGTTTCTTTGCTCGAAGAATAAATTCAAACTTTTGTAAATTGTGAAGGGTTCTTAACTTATTGATATAGGAGTGATGTCCTTGCGACTTGGGTATTTATACTACTGTCACTATCAGAGGTAATAGATTTTGGCACTTCGTAAAGTCGTATAATCTCCTTTACATATAGCTGGGCTAACTTGTCAGATCCATAAGTACTTTGAATTGGTAGGAAGTGAGCACTCTTGGTGAGTCTATCAATAATTACCAATATAGCGGTGTTCCTCTTTTTGATTTGGGTAAGTTAATAACGAAGTCCATCGTTATTTCATCTCATTTCCACTCTGGTATTTCCAACATTTGTAACTTTCCGTATGGACGTTGGTGTAACACTTTCATCTGTGGCAAACAAGGCGGTGTTCTCTGAAGAAGCTATGTCTCGTTTCATGTCTTCCCACCAAAACTTTTCTTTCGTGTCTTGGTACGTCTTAGTACTATACGGGTGGCGGTGTAGGGTGTATCGTGAGCCTCAATCATTATTTCATTTTGAAGTTTTGCGTCGTCTGCGAACACATATTCTTCCTTGAGACAATAAGGCGTTGTCGGCGCCTCGGAAGTTCTTAAATCCTTGACCCTTACCCTTTCTCGGACCTTTTCTAACTTTTCCTCCATTCTTTGTCTCTCGACGATCCTTTTCTTAATCGTTCATCACTATTTCAAGTCATGAGTTGGAAATTTAATTCATGTGGCCTAAGTCATTGTGACACATAAGTTATTATTTATCTCATATTAATACATAGCCTTACTTATTAATCCATGTAAATTTGATTCCTTTTTGGGGTTGCTATGTTATTGGCCTTGCTACTTTAGAGAGTCTCAATGGATCTCTAATAGTAGTTAATCAATCTATAAAATTCCTGATCTTATTTTAGGTCATTAACGTCTTTCATCTTTAATTGTTTTGTCCTTTGTCAGATTTACATTGTTTTCTTCTAAAGACACTATGTGTCTGAGGAATATTTTTCCTTTAGTGAGATTTACAAAGCGTACTTGGCAAAATTTTGCCGGCTCTTAAAAGTTGTAAGACGACCTTGATTTTCTTTATGTTCTTTCTCGTCCTTTGAATAGATAAGAACATCATCTATGAGGATTGAGATAAAATTATCTAGGTATGTGTGAAACACTCGATTTTGAGGTTCATGAGCGGTGGTGCATTGGTTAGTCGAGAATGGCGTAACTATTATCTCATAGTAACCATATCTTATTTGGAACAATTCATTTCCGTATTTGGATACCATTCTTCAAGACCATATAATATTACATCATAATGCCTCGGTGAGGACTTTTCATACATTACTTACGGTCGGTCTACCGAGCTAGCGATTCTAAGGCGTCTATTTTTTTTTTTACACTCAAAACTTTGACACTTCTTCACCATATTCATAAACTCTTTCAAACTCGTTTATTTTACATATTATAATCACATCATTTCATCATAAACCATTATTTACATGTAAGTCTCATAGGATCCTAAGATTACATATCTTTGAGTGACCTTTGTTAGAGTCGTACTTCTCATGAAAACTTGTCTTTCTCAAATCGTTTTGTTTCATATTTCGATGATTATTCTCTTTCGAGAGAGCCAGGGGTCCACTGCTCCCGTTTCTTCTTCAATACTAAGTGTGTGTTACTTTTATCGAGAAAGTAAGGTCGAGTTGGGTAGTGGTAATTCTCCAATCTTGAGGCGATAAGATCCCGTCCTTTTGCCATTCTCGTCTCTTTCGGTATAATTGACGGCGGGGCGTGGGACGGCGTTCGAACATCGAGATACAACCATTCCTTTATACCATGCGTGTAACTTGCGAGGTCGGGACAAGTACTCGTAGGTGTCGTTCCTATGCATGATATGTATACTTTGTCTGCATTGACAAATCACGGTAAAGTCCGTCCGGGCTTTGTAATTTTATCATGGAGAAAATATTCTCTTGATACTTCTTTTGCAAAAATTCTTCCAATCATTGGCAACCGGCGGATCGTCGTTGGGTACCATCCTCATTTGACACTCTATAGTTACAGTATCCATCCGGAGGTGCAAAATTTTCTCCAAAGCTGTTCTAAATTCATTCCTAGTTCATATTAAAGAGCCGATATGCTCGTGTGAGTTATAAACTTGTAGGCCTTGGGGATAACTCTTACCGTTAAACTCCCTTTTCTTGTCATACGTAAGCGGATATTTTTAGATAATCCGACTTAATTAAAAGCAATGGAGGATTTCTAAACAAGAAGGATCTCTTAATGAATTATATACCTTAAGGCGTATATAACCTATAGACTACTTATGACACGACTCATGACACTTATCTTAATACTCATTTCGTTTACATCTTGATCATATGTTGCCTTAAACTTATTTGTATATGCGAATAGTGGTGCGATATTACATAGTGTAAAACCTTTTAACGAAAAAATTAGGCTGGGTCACTAATCACGTGAATGGCGGCCATATCAAAACTTCTTGTCTCTAAACTTATATCTCGTTCCACATAGATATAATGATCCAAATCATTGGATAGCACTTTAAGCGATTCTAGGTTCAATTTTGAGCTTGAGCAACACTTGCGATGGTCAAAATTCTCGTGTAGGTAAGGGGATTTTCATTTCTTGATTCGCTTACCCTGAGTTGGGTTCTATCGCTTCTACGTATACTTGTGCGATGTCAGCGAAGCACCTAAATTGAACAAAATCTTATGGGTATTAGAGAAATTTTCCTCATACATATTACGCCTTTTGGTTCTGTTTGTTACATTTTCGATGCAAGGTGTAGGCTTTGGTCAACGGTCTTTCCGTTTATTCAAGTAAACATCTATTTCATATGTCCTTGTCCTTTCCATTGGGATATCATGTTCCCTTGTTATGGTCTTCTGTTCCCTCATTCACCCTATACTTCTCGGGTATCAGTCTCATTATGCTTTTACCAATAGCATTTGTGATTAGGTCTACATCAACCTATCTTTTGATATTGATATCTCAATAATTACATCTTATCGTAAAGATCGTCATGTCTCTATTACTATCATTCATTCTAATCCAGTATGAATGATTTAATTCCCCTTTTCATTTTATCGATCTTAGGAGTATATTTCTCATATATATTCTTTCTTTAAACTCTTTTCTAGAAATCCTTGTACTGGCCTTTAGCGCCATCGTTTGTAATATCCCTTTTTGGATATAGTCATTTCTTCTTAATCTTTTATTGATTCATCATGCAATTTCGCATAAGATAAAATCCTTTGTCCTTTGGGGATGTATTATACTTTTACCTTGGCGTCAAATATCTTTACCATTTTCTCGACATTCAATGATTTCTTCATTTCCATGTCGAGATACTTAATACCTCACTTTATTGATCGTCACAAAAATATGGGGGTAAGATTTACAATTAGGTCCACCTTAATATCCTTCCATGTGAACCTTTTCCTGTGTTCTCTTGGATGTATTCCATTTGCAAGATCTATAGAAACTATCTTGTTTGTTAACTATTAAGTTACACAAGACAAGCGTTTTGGGTGATCATAACTTTAGGGTATTAAGATTTATTTCAAAATAATGAATCTATTTCTTTACTTGAAGGAATTACCTTACTCATCGAAGTCATAACATTTCTGAAACTTATGTCATATCATGGACTATCTAATTGTATAGCTCGTAATTTCTTCTACTATTTTTGACTTTTGTCCATTTTCTTGAGCATGGTATCTGAAAGAAATCTTACTTTCGTTATACTTCAGTTCCCACTTTCAGGACTAGAATCGTTATCATCGTCATATGGCTTGGTAGGGTAGTACATTCGTACACCATAACTTAATTCTAAGCATCTCATTACCATGTCTTGACTTCGGAGTTATTTCCTCCATACTTAGTTCACATACTAGGGATATCCTAGCTATTCACACATCTCAATGATTATGATCTTTAAATCTTATTATCATTCGTCCAACCAAGTTTCAATTACTCGGAATCGATTATGCTCAAGCATAATCTCATTGATTAATTATAAAGCGAAAGATTTATTATGCGAGACGCTATCATTTCCATTATATATATATATATATATATATATATATATATATATTCTTTGAAAAGAATATCTTTCATGCATCTTCATTCTTTTTTTTTTAAAACATGTCCAACCTACTAACGAGGTTTCAAGGACATCCAATTATCTTAAAGATAAGTTGTAATCGCTCTCTCATGACATAATAAGGAAATTCATATCCACGGATATCATATACTTTTCTTTACTTTTACTCTTTGCATTTAATGCTAAAGAGTATCTTATTCTTAACCGTTATCATACTTGATCATATGAAGGCATAACTTCTTGTCATCAATCTTGGTAAAGCCCATCATGGTCATCACATCGATGTGCCATAGGAAGAATTTCTCGTCTCATCGAGATTTTCTTTACATCATAATTTCTTGATGTCTATCACTTTCTCGATCTGAAACTTTTAGGTGGTGAGATAAGTCGACCTATTTCATACCCGACATCTATTGCTTTACTAATTTGCTCTAGGTGACAAGGTAAGTCAACTTTCATCTTACTTGATGGTTTCAAGAATCGAGGAGAAATTATCACGATTACATACAAAAGTCTCGTCTCATCTATCAAGATAACATCTTTTCAATGATTGAATCGATATGTTCCTTGGATGAATAAATGGGGCTCTAGGGTCCGAAGACCGAATGACGACTCTTGAGATTTCTTTGTTCATATGGGCTGGCGGACCCGTCACAATCATATTCTCAGTCACACAAGGCTTTGGGTTCAAAAGGACACTTTGTAAATTTTAGAGTTTGAAAATTTTCTTCAGAAAAAAGTGAGAAACTCGAATGAATTCTCAATTGGAACTAGGTCATAGAGTTAAATTCAATGACAGAAATTGGGTAATGGATATAATTTGAAAGCTTATATACCCGTAATAGGTCATCAATAAAGGTTCTCATGTGTGTCGGGGCTCCTTTGGTATATCGGAAATCTTACTTTCTTTATAAAATTCTAAGGTCCGTATCATACTATAACGTTCTTACTCTATCAGATCATAGATCTAACTTCAACTGATTCTCATGAATTCTGGAGTAGGAATCAGGAATTTGGTCCTTCATAAGAAATGAAGTACAGTTCATTAGAACACGTGGCGAAAACCATACGTAAATCGGAGTTCACACGATCAAGAGCAGTCAAAACAGAATCACTGCGCGGTCTTTGGGAAATTTACACGCGTTTGCGCCGAGGTCATAAGCGATGCCGACACCAAGGTCGTGCATGCCGTTACCAATGCCGAGGTAGTACAGAATATTGCCGACACCGAGGTCGGACAATTTCGTATAAATCTTTCACTTTTCTTCACTCAAGATGGAATGAAGTTCTCAAATCCATCACTAATCTTGTTCTTGTAATTGAAGGAAATTCTTACTTCTATGTTCTTTCGTAAAAAGGGATCATGCGTCTTATAAAGTCTACGTTCTGTTGAACTAGCATTCTCATCATCATAATCAACTTTGAGATTGAAGTAAAACTTCGAATATTCCTACGTAGCTCATTTGTACACACGTATTTCGTTGAATTTCAAGGATTCAACATATCGTATTTGACAAATAAATGTCCAATCTCAATCATTTTAAAACATGAATAATCATAACTTTGTTCATAATAATGAACTCTTATTGAATTTCAGGAATTCAAACATTTCATCTTTGGCACATCATACCAAAACTTTCTCATATCATTGTCATCATTTTTCTTATATCTTCCTTCTTTTCATAACTTTCTTATCAAATCATCTGTCATAACATTCATTCTCAACCTTTCTCATAGCTTTCATTTCACTTGATAAAATTTTGTTTCACTTTCAAACTTTTCGTTTTCAATTCGAGAAAAATAATTTCATAAACATTCATCTGGCCAGGCTAATTTTCAAAACTTTGGAAAAAGAGACATTTACCTCATTTCGGTTGAGCTTGATGTGATGGAGTGTTGAGCATTGTCAGCTGATCTCTAGAAGTCTAATGACTCAATCTAGACTTAACCCTAAAGGATATTTTGGGTTCAAGAGCGAACCGCTCTGATACCACTCTGTCACAGCCCCACAATCCTAAGAACGGATTACGAGGACTATAACTCTAAATAGGGATAAAAATACGAGAGACTCTTTTAACAATAAGCGTAATACATATGCCATTTATATTCTTGGACTATATTACATAAATTAAGGTTCTTGCGGCGGAAGACATGTGATAAGTACATATGACGATGTACTATCAAGGTATAAACTTTTCAATGACAATAATCCTATTGCTCAACACTGCTCCATCCATCATCACGCTCAACCCGCACATTTACAAACAAACATGCGGTGGCCGAGTACAAAATACACTCGATTGACTCATGCCAAAATATTTTATCATTTGAAGATTACCCGCCACATCATGGTAAGACACTGAGGGTTTTAGTTGAAAATGCCTTGTGCTTACTAAAGCATTTTATCGTTCATAAAATCATCGCTGGCGGGCATTTTTCTTGGTGTGTATGATCCATATCCTTATCATCATTTATCATAACATCATAGTCGAGCGTCGTGAAGGAGGCCTCACCTCACGACGCCACGACAGCCGTGGTGTCCTTACAAGACACGGTCACCTTAGGTGTACACGTTAATCCTAGCCGGTATTGTCCTTAGGCATAGGATCCGATATCGATTTTCATTCATAAGTTGGGAGTGACCCAACAACATTCATAACATTTCATACATCTCATAACATCTCATGGATAGGATACATACACAAAACATAAATATTTTGGCGGTAATCATGTAAATATTTTATCAGCAGTTGAAATAAGCATCGTAAATAAATATTTCAAAAGCATTTTATTTTTAGTAGAGTAAAGCCCACACAGATCAGATTGCCTTAATCCCATTTCTTGGTGTAAGTCCTAGCTTTAGCCTATCTATTCGTGGCCTTGAGGTTTTGGGTGGAAAATCCATTGGGTCTTAGAACCCGTATTTCTATTTTAGTGTATATCATGGTATGATATACACTCAATTGTTTCATGTGGTAGCACCTAGTCAAATATTTCACGTTAAGGTATGCTTTCGTGAAAATATCGTATCATGATGTTTTATCATAATTGTACATCTTATAAAGCTCTATCGCACCTTGCGACATAACATAATGAATGCATCGATTAATAGCATGTTAGTCACATAAGGCATACTTCACATAGGGGTTTCAACACTTAGTCAAATTTCAGTGTTTAATTTCAGCAAAAACAGCTTGAAACAACCCAGTGACGACTTTGACGATCCATAACTCTCGATTCAGAATACGTATGGTCGCACAAAGATACATTCTGGAAACCTCTAAACATATACTACAAGTTCTAAGAAGAATTAAATCCAAAAGAGTCGTGGTTCGGGAGATATAGGGTCTCAAAGTGGGAAACTCAAACTGACTTCTATACTTTAGAAAATTTTTAAGAATTTTCAGTTTTAGATTAGCGACGAGGGGTTTTACGAGGCTCGTAAGTTTTGACTCACAATACCAAAATGGCTGAAGACTACCAATTTAGAAACCTTGTAACAAGTACTACATATGTCATGAAGACCATCTTGGAAAATATCTAACTCATCGAGAAATACATAAGTCCAAAGTTGACTAGTTGAAATAGACAGTTTCCAGTGGGTGACTTTGGGCGATGAAAGGTATACCTATAAGAGTTTGTTTGGGATGAAACTTTCCAGATCACAACTAGACATGGTAAGGAACATTTCTTATGAAGAAACCCAAGTCCAAATCGGACTACAAACGGCTTGAACATCTCACGTAAAAGTCATACTCGAACGCCTATTAACATAGAAATTTTCTAAGGCGGTGAGTCCAAAAGGCTTCTTGAAATGCATCAACTTTAAAATTCACCGTGAGTTCATTATAAGGAATCTGAAATGCAACCAATTATATTGAAAATCCACTTAAGTCTAGTTTTATCCAGAAAAAGCCTCACTCAATCATTCACAATAGATTGGGAGATAAAATGTTTACCACAAGCTATCACTCCGTGACAGTTTTGTGCAGTTAACTTGTAAAATCTGGAATAAATAGTAAAACTTTTAGAAAATTCTGAAAATTTACATACATCTTCTAGACATTCTGATTTATGTTTCTGCCGAATTTCAGAGTTTATCATTATCCAAACTTAAAACGAAAGCCACGGATTATGGGTGATGAACACGGCGATTTCACGATTTTGCGATGATTTGAAAAATACGATAAAATAGCAAATTATGTTGGATGGACTTGAAATTTTACAGAGGCATATTAGACAATATATTTTCAACCTATTAAAATTCACAATCATCGGACCACCGTAACTTAGTCTAATAATTTCGTGAAGTTCTTTGTTCGTCGGATAAATCGACATCACAATCACCTATACTTATAAATCTAGCACTTTCAAGCATATATATGTACATGCATGTATGTAGCTCCAACACTATTGAGTTCAAGGTTTGGATTCTTCACCTTGGTGTGAAATTCAGTGGGGAATCGAAGGGGTTGACTGATGAGAGGCTCATAGCCTGGAAAGCTTCGGCTGTCCATCTTGAGCTAGGAGCTTATGTCCACTTTTTTTTTTGAATGGTGGAGTGGGCTGATCTTGGAGCTGTTCTTGGAGGGGATGGGCGAAAATGGGGAAAGAGAGAGGGAAGAGGGACGGCAAAATGAGGGAGAGAGTGGCTGGAGTTTGGGGGGTATGTGGTAGTGGTGTGCTTGTGGGTGACATTTGTCACCCCAGTACATCTCATAGAAACAACACACATGCACACTCTTACACTCCTCTCTACACTGCGTATATATGCACGATTTTGTGCATATATATATATATAAATTTCAGTATTTAATTGTTTAATTATGATATATAATTAATCACCTTGCCATAATAGATACATGTAATAGGAAAAATCAACAACACACTTTTATTCTGCCTTGAGGGTTTTCGGCTATTACACATAAACCATAGGTCAAATTTTTATTTTCCATGCCCAACATTGATATATGTTATCACATATAGTTTAGATGATAAATAATATCATAGGATAAATTAATGGCATCATTTTATGCGATAAAATCGAGTTCGAAAATTAGGGTTTTCGAGCGTTTGGCATCGGTCACTATTAAATCTTGATGATCTAGCATTGATTTAATGCTAAATAATACTGTAATTACATATACTAATCATAGGAAATTAATTCCTATAATTTCTTGATTGATTAAAAGCGCTTTCGTTTAAATCTCAAAGCGTTAACGTTTGAAAGCGTTAAACGTTCATTATCGACTCATCTCGAAATGGTGGTCATCAATTTATCACATTATTCCATTAATAATGGAATTTAATTCTAAGCAATTGCTTAGAAAATATCATAATTTTAACTATCGATCTGCGATCGGCGTTAAAATAATCTGCCGATATCTTCGTATACTTTTATTCCTTAATTCACAATTCTCGGTGAATATAAAATAGATTTCATTCCTTCATAAATAATCGAAATCATTATCGATATCTTATGGATTGAATCATCTCGTAATTTCTAATTTACGGGTTTTAAATACCGTAATTGGGCATCTAATTACTGCGGGGTATTACATCATCGGCGTTCGTTTTATTTTGAATTCATCGTAATCAAATTCATTCAAAATTTTTAAAATTGGTGTTTAAATATCCGGGGTATTACATTTTACAAGCTTAGTCCGGAGCGTTATCTGGACTTGTCGATTTTCTCGGCGATTCCGTTGGACTGGTTTTGGTTTAGCGACATAGGGTTAATGATTTCGATCGCGATACTCGATTAGTTCGGTCTTGCCGACCTGCGGCAAGGTGTCTCCTACTCATGCACTTGATTATATTGATTATACCGAGAGCTTGAGGGTCGGGATTTTCTTGGATTTCATGCATTCGTTGGGACACGAGCAGGGATCATCAAGTTCCGCCCCATGTGTAATATCCGCGAATTAGATGCTAATTACGGTATTTAAAACCGTAAATTAGAAATTATTTGAGATGATTCAATCGATGAGGATATCGAACAATGATTTCGATTATTCTGAAGGAATGAATTCTATTTTAACATTCGCGAGAATTGTGAATTTAGAAATAAGTTTATAAAGCGTGTCGATGGCATTATTTTAGCGTCGATTGCATATCGATAGTTAAAATTCATGAAATTTCTAAGCAATTAACAGAATTAAATTCCATTATTAATGGAATAATTAATAAAGTGATTGCAACTTTATTCGTCCATTTCGAGATGAGTCGATAATTAACGTTTTGCAACGTTTCAAACGTTAACGTTAAAGACAAAATGGAAAGTGAGTTTAATGATCAAGGAATTATAGTAATTAATTTCTAGGATTATTATATGTAATTACAGATTATTTAGCATTAAATCAATGCTAGATCATTAAGAATTATTTGATCAAATTCCTCGATTTGAAAACCCTAGTTTGAATTTTGTGGTTTTATCGCATAATTTGATGCCGCCAATTTATATTAATTATCATCTAAACTATATGTTATAACATATATCAATGTTTGGCATGGAAAATAAAATTGACCATTAACATAATGTAATAGCAAAGCTTGTATACTTATGTATCTGAGTTTATCTTGTTGATTTTCTATTACATGTATCTAAGTGACATGGATTAATTAAATAGCCTAACTAATCAATTAAAATCAGATATATACATAGATATATATATATATATATAAAAACGTGCATGTGAGTGTATAGAGAGTGTGTGACAAGTGTAGAGGTGCGTGGGAGGTAGTGACAAGTGTTGATATGCTTGTGAGGTATTTGTGTCTTGTCGGGATTACGGCGGTCACGGCGTCGTAGAAGGAGCCTCCCTCTCGGCGTTTGATTTTGATATTGTTATGAATTGTGACTATGGGATACGGATCATACACACAAGAAAAATGCTTGGCAAGCAACTTTACAATTGAAAATGCTTTAGTAAGCCTGAGGCATTTCAACTAAAACCCTTGTGTCTTACCATGATATTGGCAATGTAATTCAATGATAAAAAATGTTTTGGCATGAGTCAATGAGTGCATTCTTGTACTCGACCTGCATGTTTGTTTTAAATGTGTAGGTTGAGCGAGATGATGGATCGGCGGTGTTGAGCAATAGGAATATTGTCATTGAAAAGTTTATACCTTGATAGTACATCGTCATATGTACATATCACATGTTTTCATTGCAAGAACTTAAGTTATGTACTAAAGTCCAAGAACATGCTTGTCATATGAATTCGGCTTTTGTTAAGGAGAATTCCCTGTTTAGTTATACCGTTTAGAGTTACAATCTTCTAAATCCTACTTATGATTGAGGGGATGTGACACCAGGTGACTATCCTCCTCTTGAGTGTTTTCATCCTTTTATTCGTCAGCTCTTTGCGGAGCATCGTGCGAGGCAGGATGATCCTCCGCCCCAGCCTGCCGTTGTTGTACCACCCCTTGATATTCCAGCTCCGAGATTTGATGAGCCCATGATGATTGATTGTGCTCCCTTAGCCCCAGTTGTTGCTGAGCCTGTTGATCCTCACCTATTGATGAATGTAGATGTTCATCAGGGGCTTGATGACTATTATGCACAGCCTGAGTTAGATCCACTGTTGATGATATGTTCCTTACCGAGGACATTCCTTTTCCCAATCCGGATCCAGAGATACCGGTGATTGATGCAGATCTGTATGAGCAGTCATTTGCTCTTGATTCACCTCCTTATCAGGCTGATCCTGCCGACCCAGTATCTTCTCAGATTGATCCTACTGTCTCTGTTTCATAGATAGTTCCTGGTTCTTATCCAATTCATGCAGTTCCTTATGACTCTCTCCCAGTTGTAGCTTCTGAGTCTCAGTGTAATACTGTAATATCCCAAAGTTTTAAAGTTTAATTACGATAATATAAATCGTAAATTAGGGTTTCGCCTCGATAATTGAAATAGTAATTTATCAAAGCTTGATTTGTGACTATCTATGACACAAGGATTCTTATATCGTATTCGCTAATGATTAGTAATTAAGGAATATAGTTTATATTATTCCTTCGAAAGCATTATTCTAACGTCGATTAAATTTCGATAGTTAGTCTTACGTTAATTTCTAAGTGTCAAAGCTTAGAATTAAATTTCCTTATTAACGAAAAGAATGAATAAAGTGATTACGACTTTATTATGAACATTTTGAAATGATTCGATTATTAACGTTTAGAGACAATTCGAAATCTTAGTCTAACGATTGAGAATTACAATATTTAAATTCCTATGATTATTTTATGTAATAAGAGCATTATTTTTACATAATCCTTTATTAAAATAATTCTAGAGGAATTAAGGAATAAAAGAGGAATAATTTGTTCCTATTTTCGATTTAGGGTTCGAAAATGTGAGTTTGTGATATAGAATTATTTTAATTATTTTTCCTATGATTTAATCTATCATCTAGGACTTATAATATGTCACATAGCTATATATGTCAAGAAAATAAAATATGTAGCATAATATTTATATAAGTACCGAAAATTCACAATATTAAGGGTGAATTGAATAAAATTTCTATCCCTTTGATGATGTTATGTAATAATTATGTTAATGAGATATTTTTAAGAGATAAGCCTAGGTGTTTTATTATGTTGTGCAAGTGGATGGATTTTTGTCTCAAATGGCCGAAAGTTTTGAAATAAATTGGGAGAGAAAATAAGAAAATTCAAAGCTTATGTGTGTGATAGTGATGTCTTGAAAAGTGATAGATAAATTATTGTATTTTAGCTTAAGGAATTAAAATATCATCTCATATTGTATAGTGACCGAAAATACAAGGTGTGAACAAGTGTGAAAGTTAAGAAAATTCAAAGTGTAAATATTTGACTTTTCAAAATTGATATTTTCCTAAAGTGATATTATTGGATTATACTTGATAATGACACATATGATTCATTAATACTAGTGTAAGACAAAATAAAATTCATCTCTCATTTGTATGAAGTAACCGAAGCATATATGTATAATAAGGTGATGAATTTTTCTTCATTCTTTGATAATAATGATAATGAAAATGACATTTAGTGATAATGAAATAGGATGATGTATTGAAGCATGAAAAAAATATAAATTTTGTCCTACACTTCTAAAAGTGACCGAAACCTTCATGAATCAAAGAAGGATTTTGCAATTTCTTGAAATTGATGTAAGGTGTATTAATTATATGATGAGGTAGTACATAATAAAGTATGATGTGATTAATAAAAATTTTGCCTCTAAATGAACTCAAGTGGACCGAAAACTTTGCATGAGTTGTAAAGTGTTAGGTTGTCATTTTATGTGATAATTGTACACAAGTGGGACATTAGTATATATAATGTGTAAGGTCATAATTTTTCTCATTTTGGCACTTGAAGAACCGAAAAACCTTGAGAGAAAAATTGAGAGAACTCATCAACCCTTTCTCAAAATTTTAAGTTAGAAAAATGTTGCCGCCGATAATCGACTCCGATTAAAAGGTTAAAAATCGTACGAGCTTTATATACATGCTTAAATTTTGAAATCTATCCATTAGATCTCATGTTCTACACTTATGTTATTTATGAGGAAAAATTTAGAAATGTTGCTATAATGTTAGGATGTTTATTAAATATGTTTATTTGATGTATATGAGCATATATTATGGATTTAGTAAAAGTTGAGCATGCTATGAAATGTCATGATAGGACCGAAACCTTGTGATGTTCATATGTTGATGGAAATGATTTTTAATTGTTGATTTGAGCATTAATTAATGATACTTAGTAATGTTTAAACTTATATGAATTTATTTAGAATTTTTGGAAAACATTAGTATATATTTATGAAACTACCGAAAATCATGAGAGAATATTATGTTGATGTATGATTTATGTATGAATGATATTATAGCATATTATTGATGTAGATTCATAATTAAGTGTTATGGGAATTTATTAGGATTTTTAGAAATTAATTGTTCATATGTTGAAATTTTCGAAAACTATAGTCTAAGGAATATTGATGAATGATTTATGTATAATGAAAATGTAATATTCCAAAGAAACGAACATACGATTACGGTATCCTAAACCCGTAATTAGGGTTTTTCCGTATATTAATTTTTACGACATCGAATTTTATGATTTCGGTTCAGTATTTATATTGACGAATTCCTTTTTTATAATTCACTAAGGATTGTGAATTACGGAGCGAAATTATGAAATGATACGACGGTATTATTTCAACGTCAAACAGCGTGTCGAGCGTCGATTTCATGAAACTTTCGACCTTGAAGCTTGGAATTAATTTCATCTTAATTCCTTTATTAAATGGAATATATTTATTTAGTAAGTATGAACTTCTGCGACCATTTTGAGATGAGTCGATTTTGAGCGTTTGAGGCGTTTTGAGCGTCGGCGTCTGAGGCGTTTTGAAAAATGAGTTTAATGCTCGTGAAATTATAATAATTAATTTCCTATTATTATTTTATATAATTACTGTATTAATAATTATTAAAATCAATATTTGAGTTATTAAACTCGATATTTTTAAATTAATATTAAATTAATTTTGAAAACCCTAATCTTATAAATTAGGGTTTGGTCACATGAAATGATGCCATTATGTCACGACCCCACTCCGGACCAACCCGGACTGGAGGGAGACTAATACTAGGAGTAGTATTTTAGGGGTTACATGACTAAAATAAAGATGCATAAAAATAAACTAACATGCTTGAACAGGATATGAGTTGATGTCATAATGGTTTTAAAAAGGCTTAGGCCATCGGACCCCAAAACTTGGCCTGATCCGATGGACCTCAATAGTTCATAAGCAAAAAGCATAAATAAAGAAGTTCAGGGTGTAGCAGCGGAAAGTGTGTGAATACATATATGACGATATGCATTCAAGGTATAAACCACAAATTCTAGATAAATCGGTCAAGGACACTGGACTCCTCAACACATTCCCCATCATCACCATCGAAGCTCAACCTGCACATTTAAAAACAAACATGCAGGGCTAAGTACAAGAAATTGCACTCAGTGGACTTATGCCGAAAACATTTGATAACATTTGATTCTGCCGCCAATATTGAGTAAGTCGCGAGGGTTTTAGTTAAAATGCCTTGTGCTTACCAAATCATTTTCAGGTTCGTAAACATAGCTCGCCGAGCATTTTCTTGGTGTGTATGGTCCGTATCTCATAATCACAATACATAATAATAATAAGTAATAAGCGTCGAGAGGAGGCCTCCCATCTACGACGCCGTAATCGACCGTAATCCCGTCGGCACGATCGCTCTCTGCAAGCATATGTTAACACGGTATAGTTCCAACCTTCACGCTAATCCTAGCTGGCATTTATCATCCGACACAGACCCGACATTTAAAGGTTGGGTGCTACCACAACAAATGATATAATAGTTCCAACCATCTCCACAACCCTACCCGGCAACAGATAGGATCCATACACAAAGCGAAATATTTTTGGCGAAATCGAGAAACATTTGTTAAGCGGTTGTAGAATAAGTCTTTGTAAATAAACTCATTTTGAATAACAATAAAGTCACATTTAGTGGGGTAAGAAAAGGCCCACATTTTAAAGATAAAGTTTCCACTGGACTATGGTTCGTTGTAAAAGTCCTGAGTTCGATCGTTCGTCACAATCCGATCGCGGCGTTTGCGTCACACCTTTACTGAAAAGCGAGGCTTTAGTGCGTCGCTTAAGTCTCGAGACTTTCAAAAGCTAAGATAAACTTCGATATTTCATATCGATGTGACTGAATTCCTTAGTGAATTCGACACGTCTCAACACGATACTGATTGAATTGTTCTCGTTCCTTAAGATACGTTCAACGTATAAGTACGTTTTCGATATATGGATTTCATTTGTGAAATCTTTTCTTACTAATGAGGTATCATACTCAATTAGTATATCTTACGCGTACTGACGTATTTATAATCGTAAAATTGTACGTTTGACTTAAAAAGTCAACGAAGTCAACACGGTCAACAAAGTCAACGATTTTGACTTTTAAATAGTAATTTATTACTATTTCGTTTTATAAATCGAATTTGATCGATTTGAAAACATAAAGTCCTATTTTTCGATTTATCACGTAAATCAAGGACTTATAAATAATTTCGCATTTAATAAAACCTTTTTATAAATAAAATGCGTAATTTCGGTTTTAAAACGTTATAACATGAACGTTTGTCTCAAACATAGCAATCTATGTTCATAAAAATTTGTAAAATTCAATTATGTCCAGAATATTAATTTAACAAATATTTTATTAATAAACTGATTTAAAAAGGATTTAAAAATCCTTATTAATTATCGAAAACTCGATAATTAATTTAAAAATGTCAAATGACTTTTGAAAAATTTTCTAAATCAATATAGTGCATTATTATACACTATGGTCCAGAATATGAATTTATAAAATTCATATGATATTGTTTGCTATTTATTTATATATATACATATATATATTTACGGTAATTACAACAATTAGGGAATAATTATCCAAAAATTCTCAAAATTGATATATACCTAGTATAATATCCCAACATCAATATACATCACCAATATAACCTATAGTTCACCATAACCATTCATTTAATAATATATAGCATTATTCACGGTAATAACTTGATAATTACCAAATAATTAGCAAACAATTTCTAAAAATTCCAAATAAATTCTAACATGATTAAACATTATACTATAATATTGTAACATTATAACATCAACCAAAAACATTTGAATCATCACCATATGGAGCTCAATAGCTCTCGGCTTTTTTGATTCAAAGTGGTATTTGATTTTCAAAAATTCCAACAATTATATACTATGTTTATACACTATGGTATACTAATATAACATCATAATATTTATCAAAACTAATTAAATCATCACCTTCAAGAGCATATCACTCACGGTTTATTTGATTTAATTTAGTATTTGATTTCCAAAAATTCTAATAATTTCACACAATGCATAAACAATATACTAAAGCATTAATACACCATTACATGTTCAAAAATAAAATCATACACCAACCTATACCACTATAGTGCTCACGGTATTTTTAAGAAAAATAGTAAGGGGTTTACAAAAATTCTAATTAAATCATAGAACATATAATCAAGGTTCTAAAGCAATAATATATCATTACACGCTTGAAATAAAAATTATACATTAAGGTACATACAAGAATGGCTCACGGTATTAACAATATTTTAAGCTAGGTGTCACGACCCCACTCCGGACCAACCCGGACTGGAGGGCGACTAATACTAGGAGTAGTATTTTAGGGGTTACATGACTAAAATAGAGATGCATAACAAAGATAAACTAGCATGCTTGAACATAATAGAAGAAAATGTCATAACGGTTTTGAAAGGTTTAGCCATCGGACCCCAAACTTGGCCCGATCCGATGGACCTCAATAGTTTGTAAACATAAGGCATAAATAAAGGAGTTCAGAGTATAGCAGAGGAAAGTGTGTGAATACATATATGACGATATGCATTCAAGGTATAAACCACAAATTCAAGTAAATCGGTCAAGGACACCGGACTCTCAACACATTCCCCATCATCACCATCGAGCTCAACCCGCACATTTAAAACAAACATGCAGTGGCTAAGTACAAGAAATTGCACTCGGTGGACTTATGCCGAAAACATTTGATAACATTTGGATTACGCCGCCAATATCGAGTAAGTCACAAGTGGTTTTAGTTAGAAATGCCTCAGGCTTACCAAATCATTTTCGTTCAGAAACATAGCTCGCCGAGCATTTTCTTGGTGTGTATGGTCCATATCTCATAGTCACAAAACATAATAATAATAAATAATAAACGCCGAGAGTGAGGCCTCCCATCTACGACGCCGTGACCACCGTAATCCCGCACAAAGACACACTCTCTGCAAGCATATGTTAACACAACAGATAGTTCCAACCTTCACGCCAATCCTAGCTGTGCATTTATCATCCCAACACAGACCCGACATTAAAAAGGTGGGTGCTACCACAACAATTGATATAATAGTTCCAACTATCTCCACAATTTCTACCCGGCATAACAGATAGATCCATACACAAAACGAAATATTTTCGCGGTGTAATGCAAGAAACATTTGTTAAACAATTGTAGAATAAGTGTCAGAATAAACTCATTTGGAATAACAAGAAAGTCACATTTTAGTGGGGTAAGAAAAGGCCCACATTTTAAAGATAAGAAGCCCACCGACTATGGTTCGTTGTAAAAGTCCCAGTTCGATCGCTCGTCAAAATCCCGTCATTGCGTTTCAAGGCCCACACCTTTACGAAAAAGCGAGGCTTTAGTACGTCGTCAAGTCTCTCGAGACTTTCAAAACTAAGATAAACTTCGATATTTCATATCGATGTAGATCGAATTCTTAGTGAATTCAATACGCCTCTAAC
This sequence comes from Salvia rosmarinus, assembly GCA_036937905.1. Classification (NCBI taxonomy): domain Eukaryota; kingdom Viridiplantae; phylum Streptophyta; class Magnoliopsida; order Lamiales; family Lamiaceae; genus Salvia; species Salvia rosmarinus. The sequence continues at coordinate 41,648,247 of CM072822.1, read as the reverse complement.
ACGATACAATCAATTGTTCTCGCTCGAGATACGCTCAACGATAAGTACGTTTTCGATATATGGATTTCATTTGTGAAATCTTTTCTTACTAATGAGGTATCATACTCAATTAGTATATCTTACGCGTACTGACGTATTTATAATCGTAAAATCGTACGTTTGACTTGAAAAGTCAACGAAGTCAACACTGGTCAACAAAGTCAACGATTTTGACTTTTAAATAGTAATTTCTTACTATTTTGTTTTATAAATCGAATTTGATCGATTTGAAAACGTAAAGTCCCATTTCTCGATTTATCACGTAAATCAAGGACTTATAAATAATTTCGCATTTAATAAACCTTTTTATAAATAAAATGCAAAATTTTGGTTTTTAAAACGTTATAAAATGAACGTTCGTCTCAAACATAGCAATCTATGTTTATAAAATTTTGTAAAATTTAAATCTGTCCAGAATATTAATTTAACAAATATTTTATTAATAAACTGATTTAAAAAGGATTTAAAAATCCTTATTAATTATCGAAAACTCGATAATTAATTTAAAATGTCAAATGACTTTTGAAAATTTTCTAAATTAATATAGTGCATTATTATACACTATGGTCCAGAATATGAATTTATAAAATTCATATGATATTGTTTGCTATTTATTTTATATATACATATATATACTTACGGTAATTACAATAATTAGGGAATAATTATCCAAAAATTCCCAAAATTGATATATACCTAGTATAATATCCCAACATCAATATACATCACCAATATAACCTATAGTTCACCATAACCATTCATTTAATAATATATAGCATTTTTCACGGTAATAACTTGATAATTACCAAATAATTAGCAAACAATTTCTAAAAATTCCAAATAATTTCCAACATGATTAAACATTATACTATAACATTATAACATCATAACATCAACCAAAAACATTTGAATCCTCACCATATGGAGCTCAATAGCTCTCGGCTTTTTGGATTCAAAAATGTTATTTGATTTTCAAAAATTCCAACAATTATGTACTATGTTTATACACTATAGTATACTAATATAACATCATAATATTTATCAAAACTAATTAAATCATCACCTTTAAGAGCACAAAGCTCACGGCTTATTTGATTTAAAATAGTATTTGATTTCCAAAAATTCTAATAAATTCACACAATGCATAAATAATATACTAAAGCATTAAAACACCATTACATGTTCAAAAATAAAATCATACACCAACCTATACTACTATAGTGCTCACGGTAATTTCAAGAAAAATAGCAAGGGATTTCCAAAAATTCTAATCAATTCATAGAACATATAATCAAGGTTCTAAAGCATTAATACACCATTACAAGCTTGAAATAAAAATTATACATCAATGTATACACATACATAGCTCACAGACTAACAACATTTTAAGCTGTGGTTTTCCAAAATTGTTAAATCAATACCATGGTCTTAAATCATAACATAGATCAATTATCCATCATAAAAATACTTAAAACATGCTCGGTCATCTTGGTACATTTTATAAAATTTTGAAAATTAATATGAACATGTACTATGGTTCAAAATCATATATTGTCAAGATGCATTCATACATTTCATATATAACAACCTATGTTCATTTACACATATTTCTCATATATTTTCAAAATAAAATCCTCAAGAACAAGTATATAAACAATGGTTCATGCTCAAGAACATTTAAACACATATATACATACTATGAAACTTTCAACACTATACATAAATATCACAACAGCTTCGATTTTTTCAGATAAAAGGAGAAGGAAATCGGTGCAAATGTCCATGTATTACCTTAGGAATGGTGTTAAATCACAAGGATATGGTATGGTATTAGACTTGATGAAGGAATGAGAAGAAGGAAGAAGCAAGGCTCTCGAATTTTCTCGAAAATGGGAGGGCTGTTCAAAATTTCAGAGGAGAAATGGGGAGATGGAGAGGATTTTGGTGTTCAAAATTGTTGGGAGTGAAATGAGAGTGAGAAGGAATGAAGGCTCTATCCTATACCTCTCTCCCACTCACACTCCTCGCGCTCTCTCTTTCTCACAATAATGCAGCCCTTGGGAAGGAGAGTGATGATTAGGAGTGTTAAAGATGCTCCATGCATGGGTGGTTTAAAAGTGAAATCATTTGTAATGGGAAGGGTGATACATAGTCATGCATGGGGGTAGGTTTAGGCTGTTTTAAATTTTAATTTACACATAATACATTATATATATCATACATGATTCATAGATATATAATACAAGCCATTAAAATAATTAAAACACAACATATGCTCATATTCGAAAATACCGATAAAATGAGAAAATAGGATTAAAAATATAAATTACACCTATTATTGATACTCATGTAATTTTCGATCATATATATCATAATATATGATTTAGATATTAAATAATAGCATAGGATAAAATTATTACACATTTTATGCAATAAAACCCTAATTTTCAAAATAGGTTTCAAGTTTTATAAAACCGAAACTATCGAGTTTTATGGTTCAAACTGATTTTAATGCTTAATAATATCCATATATATCATATTATAAAGTTTAGATATCATATGATAATTTAATGGTATCATTTCATGCCAAAACCATAGTTTAGAAAACTAGGTTTTCAATTCCATTAATTGGAATTATCGAGTTTTATAACTCAATTATTGATTTTAATAATCATTAATACTGTAATTATATAAAATAATAATAGGAAATTAATTATTATAATTTCCGAGCATTAAACTCATTTTTCAAAACGCCTCAGACGCCGACGCTCAAAACGCCTCAAAACGCTCAAAAACGACTCATCTCAAAATGGTCGCAGTAAGTCCATACTTACTAAATAAATATATTCCATTTAATAAAGGAATTAAGATGGAAATTAATTCCAAGCTTCACCGCCGTAAAATTTCATGAAAAGTCGACGCTCGATACGCTGTCGACGTTAAAATATATCGATTTAATCATTTCGTAATATTTCAATCCTTTAATTCACAATCCTTAGTGAATTATGAAAAGGAATTCGTTATAACGATATCGTATCGAAATCACAATATTCGATGTCGTAAAAAGATAATATACGGCAAAACCCTAATTACGGGTTTAGAATACCGTAATCGTATGTTCGTTTCTTTGGAATATTACATTCCACCCCCCTTACGAAAAATTTCATCCCGAAATTTGTATACCTCTAGAAAAAAAGATCGGGGTATTTTTCCCTCATCGCTTCTTCAAGCTCCCACGTGGCTTCTTCTTGTCCGTGGTGTCTCCACAACACTTTGACTAATGGAATCGACTTGCTCCGTAGTTGCTGAACCTTGTGGTCAAGTATGGCTGCGGGTTCTTCCTTATAGCTCATGTCCGCCCGAGGATCACGCCGCCTTGATGAATCACGTGCTTTGGGTCGTGAACGATTTTCGTAATCGTGAGACGTGAAAACATTATGGACATTCCCTAGGTTTCGCGGAAGAGCCAACCTATATGCCATCGACCTATCCTTTCTAGATCTCATAAGGTCCTATGAAACGGGTCTAAGCTTCCTTTCGTGCCAAACCCGACAATCCTTTCATGGAGAGACCTTAAGAAATACTTTGTCTCCATCCTCGTAGCTCTGACCACGCCAGACGTCAGAAGATTTCGTCTGTCCCGAGCCTCTTTTATTCTCATCCTAATTTGTCGAACCATCTCGATCATTTCGCTCATCGCATCGTGCCCTATGACCTTCTCTCACCGACTTCATCCCAATAAAGTGGTGATCTACACTTTTGCCATACAAGGCTTCAGATGGGGCCATGCCGATCGTCGCTGATAGTCGTTGTTGTAAGCAAATTCAATCGAGGTAAAATATCTTCCCATTTTGCACCTCGATCCAAAATTACGGTTCTAAGCATATCTTCTGTGGTTTGATCGCTCTCCGATCGTCCATCGGTTTGTGGTGGAAAGTCAGATCAAGTTTAACTGCACTCAGCTCTCTCGCAAGCTAATCCGTAACTGGATGTGAACTTGGAGTCTCGATCGAGGTAATAGATTTCGCACTCCATGTAGTCGCACAATTTCCTTAACGCATACCGGGCCAACTTATCGATCCATAAGTGCTTTGAATAGGTAGAAAGTGAGCACTTTGGTAAGTCTATCCACAATTACCCATATGGCGTGTTTCCTCTTCTCGATTTGGGTAAGCTTGTAACGAAATCCATCGTTATATCGTCCCATTTCCATTCGTGGATTTCCAACGGTTGTAACTTTCCGTATGGACGCTGGTGTAGTGCCTTCACTTGTTGACAAACAAGACAACAGTTTCACTTAAAGAAGCTATATCTCGCTTCATGCCTTCCCACCAAAACTTTTCCTTCGTGTCTTGGTACATCTTAGTACCGCCTCGGGGGCGGTGTAGGGCGACGTGAGCCTCACTCATGATTTCGCTCAAGCTCGCCGTCGTGACGCATATCCTACCTTCAAACAATAAGGCGTTATCCGCGCCTCTTGAAATTCTCAATCCTTCGACCTTAGTCTTTCTCGGATCTTTTCCAACTTTTCCTCCATCCTTTGTCTCTCGACAATCCTTTTCTTAGGTCGATGTCAGCGTGAGTGTAGCGACACACACCACAATTGTCTCAAAGCGGTTCCACCAGCTCAATCCTCATTCTTCCAAACTCTTCAACGAGTTTTTCCTCTCAGTATAAAGAGACATCCTAACTGTACGGGTTTTACGACTCAAGCGCCACTACTACATTCGCTTTGCCTCGGTGATAGTTAATACCACAATGTAATCTTTACTAATTCTAGCCATCTTCTTTGTCTCATATTTAGATCTCTTTGTTCAAGAAATACTTCAAACTTTTATGATCCGTGAAGATCTCACATCTCACACCATAGAGATGGTGTTCCAAATTTTCGTGGCATGAACCACCGCTAATTCTAAATCGTGGGGTAGGTAGTTCACTGTGGGTCCGAGTTGTCGGATGCGTAAGCTATCACTTTTCCTTCTTGCATCAAAACACAACCCACCCAGCCTTAGATGCTGGTATAGACCACATACCCCTTATCCGCTCGACCGCTAGAACCGTGCACGGTCAATTTTTTTTCGAGTATTTGAAAACTCGCCTCGCACTCATCATCCAATCAACTTGATTCCTTCCGAGTAGTCGGGTTATTGGCCTTGCAATTTTGGAGAATCCTTCATGAATCTCCTATAGTAACCACCTAATCCTAGGAAACTTCTAACTCGGCCGAGTCTTTGGTGATTTCCATTCTTGCACGGCCTCTACTTTGGTCGGATCTACTTTTATACCTTCACAGACACGATGTGTCCAAGGAACATAACTTCCTTCACTAAAACTCACATTTGCTAAACTTAGCAAAGAGTCTTTCATTTCTCAAGGTTTGCAAAACCGTCAGATGTTCCCTATGATCCTCTTCATTCTTTGAATAAATAAGGATATCATCTATGAAGACCAAAACAAATTTATCCAAAATGGATGAAATACTGCTCATGAGGTCCATGAATACGGCTGGTGCATTGGTTAATCCGAATGGCATAACTATGAACTCATAGTGGCCGATCCGTTCGGAATGCGCCTTAGGTACATCTTCAGTCAGATTTTCACCGATGGTATCCTCGACTTAAGATCAATTTTCGAGAAGACGCCCGCCTCGCAATTGGTCAAACAGTCATCAATTCGGTAAAGGGTATTTGTTCTTTAGTGTCATCTTATTTAGTTCTCTATAATCGATGCACATCCTCAAAGAACCATCCTTTTCTTAACAAACAAAACAAAGCCCTCCCCAAGGTGAAACACTGCCTAATGAATCCTAGATCCAAAAGCTCTCGATTTGGATTTTCAGCTCTTCTAGTTCCTTTGGGGCCATCCTATAGGCGCCTTCGACACCGGGCTGATCCGGCTCCAAGTCGATGGTAAACTCTAGTTGTCATCGTGAGGCGCCCGGTAGATTCTCGGAAATACGTCCGAAAATTCTCGACGACTTCAATGTCTTCTACCCGCGCGGGTTTATCCTCTTCGCTCAAATAAACAAGGAATGCATGGCATCCCTTTCGGTTCATCATCCTCCTAGCTTGTAGTGTCGATACTATCGGACTCTTCTTCCCATGCCGATCCCGTGGAAATGCGTAGCTTTTTGTCCGTGAAAGTGAAACGAAATTTTCCTTTCCTTACAGAGAATCGTGGAATGATTCTTAGCTAACCATCCATTCCTAGGATTATGTCTACATCATCCATGGGTATTATGTTTAGATCGTTAGCCGTAACCTTAAGTGATCCTAATGTCAACTCTAGGTTCGAGCAAAAGTGCGTAATACCATAATCCCTCCTATAGGCGATGAGATTCTCATATCCCGGCTCGACCTTTCGCACCTAAGGCCCAAGATTTCACGCATGATTTTGCAATAAAGAATGCGAAGCACCAGATCGAACAATACTATAATGTAGGTTGAGTAGAACTCCCATACCGCCAAGTTTCTTGGTTTTGTTCGCTCGCCTCCTATGCAGCGCGTAGCTCGCCCGAGCCGGCCGAGGCCGACGGGCGCTGGTCCTGGTTGATTCGGGCGGCCGCCGCTCGGCTGCCGCCGCCGCTGGCGCTGGCGCGGTGGTTGCCGCCCGCCGTTGTTGGGCGGTGGCCGCCATCGCGTTGCGGGGTTGTTGTTGCGCCGCCGCCATTGGGGTTGCCGCACCACCGCCGGGTTGTTGCCACCGGAGTTGCCGGGTTGGGGTTGGAACCGCCGTGGCGGCCGGGTTGAAGTCAGATAGCCCTTAGTGGTCGAGCATTGCCCGCCGGTTCGCCTTACATCCGAACGTGACACCGGGCAATTGTCGGCGAATGCCCGCTTGCCCGCACTTGTAACAGCCACCACGCTTGCCGTGCACACACCCTTGTGTGCTCTATGGCATCTAGGCATTGAGGTGCCTCGACTGCTCCTCGTGGTCCCTTGCCGTGGAGCATAAGTCGCTCTTCCAGCCTCCCCTCGCCGCGCAGGTTTTCTTGCCAAGCGCCAGGACTTGCTTCTCCATAGTTTCATGTTGTTATTCCCGCGGTTGGGCTCCCAGCCCTTTCCTTTGTCCAAATTACCGTGTGCCCGAGACGACACCGACTTATTCTCGGTCATGGTCGCCTAATATCCAAAGCTCATGCGAGGGCTTTTGTAAGATAGGTCTCCGTGTCGGCAAGAGACATGCGATTCCATTCTTAGCCCCGACCGAATTTTTCCGACATTTTCAAGTCGGTGTCCACCCGCCCGTGCGATCTCGACATCTCGCAGAAAGTGCGATCATAGTCGGTCACGACATCCTTTCTTGCTTTAGGTGAAGAATTCGCTCCTTCTTCCTCTTATAGCTCTTAGGGATGTATTTTTCATACAGCTCCCTCTTGAAATCCTCCCACGAGAATTCCTCAAGTTGTTCAGCTGTAAAAGTCTTCTTTCTCGCCTCCCACCAGAAGTCAGCTGGTCCGATCAGCTGGAAGGTAACACACGACATCCTTTCCCGTGCTGCACCTTAAGAAGGTAAAACTGCTCAATGGCTCTAACCCATTGTTCGGCTTCTTCCGGCTCCCTTCCGCTAAAAACAGGAGGTTTTGCCTTAGAAAGTTCTTCGATCCCACGATCGGGCCGAGGTGGAGGCGGTGGTTGGGGATTATCCTCTGTTCTTGCTCGGGATTCTACCCTCCCTCAGTCTTCCTCGACCGGGTTCTCTTTCTGGGTTTCTTCTGAGGCATTCTGCTATATAAAACATATCATCGTTAATTACTAAACGCTTACAACTTAACAACATAAGGTTTTCATAGCTTCTTCTTAAAGCGATATCAAAATAAACAACTCATCCATAACATAGACAATTGTCACCCAAAAGCCCCACTTGGGTCAAAATATATGTAGATAGATAAACAAGGTTTGTCGAAAACAAGATGTCCAACATCGAGAATCACAGGAAAGTAGAAATAGCAAGGGTTCGGGCCCACATGGCCTAAAAAAAAAAATTTCGAGTTCTAGAACCAAGGTACTGAAATAAAAAGGGAAAAGCTAGCACACATGCTAGTCATAACAAAACAACTTTAATGAAACGCCGCCAGCGCCTTTACGAGTTCCTCCTACTCCGCGCCTTCCTCAGGGTCTTCCTCCTCTTCGGAGTCGTCTTCCCCATCCGAATCGTCCTCACGAGGTCGTACCCTGGATGGTCCCGCACCGCTGGCTTCCATCATCGGTATGTCGCGCAGGGTCCGAAATTATCCGCGCCGCATAAGTCGAAGTTGTGGCGGATCGGACCGTAGCATACCGGTCGGGTCATAGCTGTGGAAAGCATCGATACTCATCCGCTACCGTCCGTGGAAGGGCTCTTCGCCTTCGGGTGGTGGTGGATCGGACGCAGTGGTAGGGGCGGTAGCGGCGGACGATCGGGTGTCCAAAACTGCGGTGGCAAGACGGGCTCTCCCAAGGCTCTGTGGCGTGCCGCCCTATCTACCTCGACATCCCGCCTCGCCCATCCGCATGTGGGTATCACCGATCAACCTGCCTCTAACCTCAAGGTATAGCCACTCGCGACTCGTCACGCCAAGTGTACTCCCGTGGAGGAGATAGGTCCCATAGGTGCGGCTCAGATATCGTGTACACGTAAGTCGTGACTCACGAACCCGCGGATCCCCAATCAAATCATAGCCTCGGGAATGCGATAGATGTAGTCTCCCGATACTCTCTGCATAGCCATCCTGTACAAGGGAGTATAGCTAGGAGTCTCTTGATGCCATCGTAGTCGGTTGCGCCACAGCTCGGGCTGTTCCTCCACAACCAAGGTAGTACGCCGTAAACTCGCCTAGTCTTCCCCAAGACATCCAACATTCCCTATAGGTGCGATCAGCTCCTCGGTGGGGCATGAGGTCCTACCTCCTCCTAGCGATATAGCGCATCTCCTCCATCTGCCACGATTAAAACTAACGTAAGTCAACTATCGTCATCTAAAAAAAAAAAACAGAAAGGATAGCATAACGAGAAGTAACTAGGCTAGAACTAACAATTCTATAAGGTAGGCAACATCATAATGTACAATACATACCACAACTTACCTTCTTAGTCTTACCCAAACGTATACATATAAGCTAATAACATCTTAATATATGCTACGAGATCCTTATCTTATATCAAACACTTAAGCTAGAGTTCAACAGACTCTATCGTATTCTGGAGACAGAATTTGGGATTCTGTTCTTCATAACAAATGAAGATCAGTGCGTTAGGAGTACGTAGGTGAAAACCATGCGTAAATCGGAGTCCTAACGAGAGAGATCTAGCTAAAACAAATCTACTGCGCAGTGCAGGAAATTTGCGCGATCGTGCAAAAATGTCAATCGAGACGTACGTCGACGTAATACGTCTACCATATTCGGGTCTTTAAGTCGAGGCTGAACATTCTGAAGCCGTAAGTGGCGTCCATGTCATGATTCGTGTTGTTGCTCACCGTGTCGAAGTGATGGTGAAGTGCCGACGCCGCTCGCCTTTAAGGTTGAGGTCGCCCTCGCTCACCCTTCTTCGCCGCCTTCGTCGTCCGTGCTCAAGGGTATCGCCACTTTCATTCTTCCTATCGCTCTTTGTTCGCATAAGGGAAAAAGAAGTTCAGATTCTATGTTCTTTCACGATACGTGAGCATGCTCCTTAGAGTCTAAGTTCGTCTCATGATAACATATCGCTCATCATAAATAAAATTTTGAAAGTTGGAAAGTAAAGTCTTATTTGAAAATTTTGGAAACACGATTTCAAATGACAATAACGATCAACTCATATACATATCAAAAATGAATTCATTCATTCCATGTTGATCATTCACTCGATACTACCATACACTTCCATCTCAATACTTGAGCACTTGTATTAGTTCAATTCAAAATTTTTGGAAAAATTTTCTTGCTCAATTTCCAAAATTTTTATAATAATAAAATTTCTCAAAAGTTCTTCTAACTTGCTCATCATGCAGAAATTTTCCATTTCATGAGTTTGAGAAAGAAATGCAGTTACCTTTTTCCCGATTGAGCTCGATGTGATGGAGTGTTGAGAGGAGTCAGTAGATTTCTAGAAGTCCAGTGACTCGATCTAGACTTAGAATAAAAGGATTTGGGTTTACAAAGAGCAAAAGCGCTCTGATACCACTTCTGTCACGACCCCACTCCGGACCAACCCGGACTGGAGGGCGACTAATACTAGGAGTAGTATTTTAGGGGTTACATGACTAAAATAGAGATGCATAACAAAGATAAACTAGCATGCTTGAACATAATAGAAGAAAATGTCATAACGGTTTTGAAAAGGTTTAGCCATCGGACCCCAAAACTTGGCCTGATCCGATGGACCTCAATAGTTTGTAAACATAAGGCATAAATAAAGGAGTTCAGAGTATAGCAGCGGAAAGTGTGTGAATACATATATGACGATATGCATTCAAGGTATAAACCACAAATTCAAGTAAATCGGTCAAGGACACTGGACTCCTCAACACATTCCCCATCATCACCATCAGAGCTCAACCTGCACATTTAAAAACAAACATGCAGGGCTAAGTACAAGAAATTGCACTCAGTGGACTTATGCCGAAAACATTTGATAACATTTGGATTACGCTGCCAATATCGAGTAAGTCACAAGGGTTTTAGTTAGAAATGCCTTGTGCTTACCAAATCATTTTCAGTTCGTAAACATAGCTCGGCCGAGCATTTTCTTGGTGTGTATGGTCCATATCTCATAGTCACAAAACATAATAATAATAAATAATAAACGTCGAGAGGGAGGCCTCCCATCTACGACGCCGTGACCGCCGTAATCCCGACAAAGACACAATCACTCTGCAAGCATATGTTAACACAACAGATAGTTCCAACCTTCACGCCAATCCTAGCTGTGCATTTATCATCCGCACAGACCCGACATTAAAAGGTTGGGTGCTACCACAACAATTGATATAATAGTTCCAACTATCTCCACATTTCTACCCGGCATAACAGATAGATCCATACACAAAACGAAATATTTTCGCGGTGTAATGCAAGAAACATTTGTTAAACAGTTGTAGAATAAGTGTCAGAATAAACTCATTTGGAATAACAAGAAGTCACATTTTAGTGGGGTAAGAAAAGGCCCACATTTTAAAGATAAGAAGCCCACCGACTATGGTTCGTTGTAAAAGTCCCAGTTCGATCGCTCGTCAAAATCCCGTCACGCGTTTCAAGGCCCACACCTTTACGAAAAAGCGAGGCTTTAGTACGCCGCTCAAGTCTCTCGAGACTTTCAAAACTAAGATAAACTTCGATATTTCATATCGATGTAGATCGAATTCCTTAGTGAATTCAATACGCCTCAACACGTATACAATCAATTGTTCTCGCTCGAGATACGCTCAACGATAAGCACGTTCGATATATGGATTTCATTTGTGAAATCTTTTCTTACTAATGAGGTATCATACTCAATTAGTATATCTTACGCCGCATCGACGTATTTATAATCGTAAAATCGTACGTTTGACTTGAAAAGTCAACGAAGTCAACACTGGTCAACAAAGTCAACGATTTTGACTTTTAAATAGTAATTTCTTACTATTTTGTTTTATAAATCGAATTTGATCGATTTGAAAACGTAAAGTCCCATTTCTCGATTTATCACGTAAATCAAGGACTTATAAATAATTTCGCATTTAATAAACCTTTTTATAAATAAAATGCGAAATTTTGGTTTTTAAAACGTTATAAAATGAACGTTCGTCTCAAACATAGCAATCTATGTTTATAAAATTTTGTAAAATTTAAATCTGTCCAGAATATTAATTTAACAAATATTTTATTAATAAACTGATTTAAAAAGGATTTAAAAATCCTTATTAATTATCGAAAACTCGATAATTAATTTAAAAATGTCAAATGACTTTTGAAAATTTTTCTAAATTAATATAGTGCATTATTATACACTATGGTCCAGAATATGAATTTATAAAATTCATATGATATTGTTTGCTATTTATTTATATATATACATATATATACTTACGGTAATTACAATAATTAGGGAATAATTATCCAAAAATTCCCAAAATTGATATATACCTAGTATAATATCCCAACATCAATATACATCACCAATATAACCTATAGTTCACCATAACCATTCATTTAATAATATATAGCATTTTTCACGGTAATAACTTGATAATTACCAAATAATTAGCAAACAATTTCTAAAAATTCCAAATAATTTCCAACATGATTAAACATTATACTATAACATTATAACATCATAACATCAACCAAAAACATTTGAATCCTCACCATATGGAGCTCAATAGCTCTCGGCTTTTTGGATTCAAAAATGTTATTTGATTTTCAAAAATTCCAACAATTATGTACTATGTTTATACACTATAGTATACTAATATAACATCATAATATTTATCAAAACTAATTAAATCATCACCTTTAAGAGCACAAAGCTCACGGCTTATTTGATTTAAAATAGTATTTGATTTCCAAAAATTCTAATAAATTCACACAATGCATAAATAATATACTAAAGCATTAAAACACCATTACATGTTCAAAAATAAAATCATACACCAACCTATACTACTATAGTGCTCACGGTAATTTCAAGAAAAATAGCAAGGGATTTCCAAAAATTCTAATCAATTCATAGAACATATAATCAAGGTTCTAAAGCATTAATACACTATTACAAGCTTGAAATAAAAATTATACATCAATGTATACACATACATAGCTCACGGTACTAACAACATTTTAAGCTAGGGTTTTCCAAAAATTGTTAAATCAATACCATGGTCTTAAATCATAACATAGATCAATTATCCATCATAAAAATACTTAAAACATGCTCGGTCATCTTGGTACATTTTATAAAATTTTCGAAAATTAATATGAACATGTACTATGGTTCGAAAATCATATATTGTCAAGATGCATTCATACATTTCATATATAACAACCTATGTTCATTTACACATATTTCTCATATATTTTCAAAATAAAATCCTCAAGAACAAGTATATAAACAATGGTTCATGCTCAAGAACATTTAAACACATATATACATACTATGAAACTTTCGAACACTATACATAAATATCACAACAGTTTCGATTTTTCTTGTATAAAAGGAGAAGGAAATCGGTGCAAATGTCCATGTATTACCTTAGGAATGGTGTTAAATCACAAGGATATGGTATGGTATTAGACTTGATGAAGGAATGAGAAGAAGGGGAAGAAGCAAGGCTCTCGAATTTTTCTGAAAATGGGGAGGGGCTGTTCGAAAATTTCAGAGGAGAAATGGGAGAGATGGAGAGGATTTTGGTGTTCAAAAATTGTTGGGAGTGAAATGAGAGTGAGAAGGAATGAAGGCTCTATCCTATACCTCTCTCCCACTCACACTCTCGGCCGCCTCTCTCTGATTAAGGAGTCTCACAATAATGCAGCATTGGGAAGGAGAGTGTGATGATTAATGGGAAGTGTTAAAGATGCTCCATGGGTAGGGTGGTTTAAAAGTGAAATCATTTGTAATGGGAAGTATATCCGAAAACCCTAAGTTTATAAACTTTGGTTTTGGCATGAAATGACACCATTAAATTATCATATGGTATCTAAACTTTATAATATGATATATATGAGTGTTATTAAGCTATGAAATCAGTTTTAGATCATTAAAAATCGATATGATTTTATGATTTTCAAACCCAATTTTCAAATTGGGTTTTATATGCATGAATTAATGCTATAATTTTATCCTATGATATTATTCAATATCTAAACCATATATTATGATATATATGTGTGTATTTGGATCGAAAATAGCATGAGTATCAATAATAGGTGTAATTTGTATTTTATTCCTATTTTTCCATTTTATTATCGGTATTTTCGAAATAATACTATATGTTGGATTTAATTATTTTAATGGCATGTATTATATATCATATGATCATGTGTGATTAATACATTGTATTATGGTACAAAATAAATTAAATCCCACCCCTAAAACACCCTAAAACAGCCGGCTACCCTCTATTAAACAAAGCATGGGATCACCTTTTCTATTGCCCAACCCATGATCACCCTTTTTAGCCTAGCAAATGATAACTACAATCCTCATCATTGCTATGATTTTCTCCCATTTGGTGGCTGAAAATCGAGAGGAGAGAGAGATAATAAGGAGGCTCTTCACATTACACTCTACTACACTCAACACACATTACAAACACTCAACACTCTCATTATTCTCCATTTCTTCCCTTTCTTGACCAAAGCAGCCGAGCCTTCCTCTCCATTTGAATAGCCTTCATCTTCTTCTCTTCTCATTTCTTCTCCACCAAGTTGATACATACCTTGTTCTTGTGATTCCATATCATTTCAAGGTAAACCAAGGACTATGTTTCGATTCTTACCCATTTAATTAGAAAACCAAGCATGTTCATATATACATGTGTGTGTGTTTCGAATGCCATGTATGTATATGTATAGGTTTTAATGTTCATGAGCATGAGATGTTTTATTCTTGATGATTTTATTTTCAAATATATGAAAATATATGCTTAGATAATCATATGTTGTTATTCATTTGATTTTTGAATGGATCTAGCATGTTGATGAAATTTTCGAACCATAGAACATGTTCAAAATAATTTTTCAAGATATTAAAAATGCATATGTGATGACCGATTATTTCTTGAACATTTTAATGATGAAATATTGATGTATGTTATGATTTAAGGCTATGGTAGGTTAATTAAAATTTTGGAAAACCTAGCTATTTATTTTAAAATACCGTGAGCTATTTAAATAAAGACCTTGGTGTATAATTTTGTTTTAATCATATAATGACATATTAATGCTTTAATGTATTGATTATATGTTATATGATTTAATTAAATTTTGAAAAATCAAATGCATGATTTTGAAAAATACCGTGAGCATGCTATATGTATAAGTTGATGTATGATTTTATTTTTGAACATGTAATGGTGTTTTAATGCTTTAGTATATTATTTATGCATTGTGTGAATTAATTAGAATTTTTGGAAATCAATTACCTATTTAAATCAAATAAACCGAAAGCTTACAAGCTTATATGGTGATGATTTACTTAGTTCTTGATGATTATATGATGTTATATTAATATACTATAGTGTATAGACATAGTATATAATTATTGGAATTTTTGAAAATCAAATAACATAAAGAATAAAAAAAAAACCGAGAGCTCTTGAGCTCCATATGGTGATGATTCAAATGTTTTTAGTTAATGTTGTGATGTTACAATGTTATAATATAATGTTTATTGATGTTGGAATTTATTTAGAATTTTTAGAAATTGTTTGCTATTTATTTGGTAATTATCTTATTATTACCGTGAACATTGTTACATATTGTGAAATAAATAGTTATGATTAACTATGGGTTATATAAATATTATATACTGATGTTGGGATGTTATAATGAGTACATATCAATTTTGGGAATTTTTGGATGATTATTCCCTATTATTTGAAATTACCGAAAATATATATATGTATATATATAAATAAATAACAAACAGTATTATATGAATTTCATAAATTCATATTCTGGACCATAGTGTATAATAATGCACTATATTAATTTAGAAAAATTTTCAAAAGTCATTGGATATTTTTAAGTTAATTATCGAAATTATCGATAATTAATAAGGATTTTAAAATCCTTTTTAAAACAGTTTATTAATGAAAATTTACTAAATTAATATTCTGGACAGTTTTTAAATTTTACAAAATTTTATAAACATAGATTGCTATGTTTGAGACAAACGTTCATTTTATAACGTTTTAAATACCAAAATACACTTTTTATTTATAAAAAGGGTTATTAAAAATGCGAAAATAACTATAAGTCCTTGATTTACAAGATAAATCGAGCAATAGGACTTTACGTTTTCAAATCGATCAAATTCGATTTATAAAACAAAATTTGTAAGAAATTACTTCTCAAAAGTCAAAATCATTGACTTTGTTGATCAATATTGACTTCGTTGACTTTTCAAGCCAAACGAACGATTATACGTTTATAAATACGTCAGTACGCGTAAGATATACTAATTGAGTATGATACCTCATTAGTAAGAAAAGATTTCACAAATGAAATCCATATATCGAAAACGCACTTATCGTTGAGCGTATCTCGAGCGAGAAAAGTCGATCGATACGCATTAGAGCGCATTGAATCCACTAAGAATTCGGTCTACATCGATATGAAATATCGAAGTTTATCTTAGTTTTCGAAAGTCTCGAGAGACTTGAGCGACGCACTAAAGCCCTCGCCAGTAAAGGTGTGGGCAAACGCAATGACGGGATTTTGACGAGCGAGCGAACCAGGACTTTTACAACAAACCATAGTCGGGTGGGCTTGCTCTTACCCCAAAATGTGGGCTTCTTATCTTCAAAATATGACTTTCTTGTCATACCAAATGAATTTATTTACACTTATACTACAATTTGTTTATCAAATGTTTCTTGCATTACCGCCAAAAATATTTCGTTTTGTGTATGGATCCTATCATTATGCCCGGGTAGGGTACGTGGAGATAGTTGGAACTATTATATCAATTGTTGTGGTAGCACCCAACCTTTTAAAGTCGGGTCTGTCTTGGGATGACAAATGCACGGCTAGGATTGGCGTGAAGGTTGGAACTTCTGTTGTGTTAACATATGCTTGCAGAGAGTATTTGTGTCTTTGCGGGATTACGGCCGGTCACGGCGTCGTAGATAAGTCCTCCTCTCTTGTTTATTATTTATTATTATTATGTATTGTGACTATGAGATACGGACCATACACACAAGAAAATGCTCGGCGAGCTATGTTCTGACGAAAATGATTTGGTAAGCACAAGGCATTTTAACTAAAACCACTGTGACTTACCCAATATTGGCGTAATCAAATCTATCAAATGTTTTGGCATGAGCCCACTAAGTGCAATTTCTTGTACTTAGCCACGCATGTTGTTTTAAATGTGCGGGTTGAGCTCTGATGGTGATGATGGGGAATGTGTTGAGGAGTCCAGTGTCCTTGACCGATTTACTTGAATTTGTGGTTTACACCTTGAATGCATATCGTCATATATGTATTCACACACTTTCCGCTGCTACACTCTGAACTCCCTTATTTACGTTTTATGTTATAAACTATTGAGGCCCATCGGATCAGGCCAAGTTTTGGGGTCCGATGGCCTAAACCTTTTCAAAAACAATATAACATCATCTCATATTATGTTGAGCGGGTTAGCTTATTTTTTACGCATCTCTATATTATCCATGTAACCCTAAAGTACTACTCCTAGTACTTAGTAGCCTCAGGTCCGGGTTGGTCGGAAGGGGTCGTGACAGGTTTAGGGCTGTTTAAATTTTAATTTACACATAATACATTATATATATCATACATGATTCATAGATATATAATACAAGCCATTAAAATAATTAAAACACAACATATGCTCATATTCGAAAATACCGATAAAAATGAGAAAAATAGGATTAAAAATATAAATTACACCTATTATTGATACTCATGTAATTTTCGATCATATATATCATAATATATGATTTAGATATTAAATAATAGCATAGGATAAAATTATTACACATTTTATGCAATAAAAACCCTAATTTCGAAAATAGGGTTTCAAGTTTTATAAAAACTGAAACTATCGAGTTTTATGGTTCGAAACTGATTTTAATGCTTAATAATATCCATATATATCATATTATAAAGTTTAGATATCATATGATAATTTAATGGTATCATTTCATGCCAAAAACCATAGTTTAGAAAACTAGGGTTTTAATTCCGATTATTGGAATTATCGAGTTTTATAACTCAATTATTGATTTTTAATAATCATTAATACTGTAATTATATAAAATAGTAATAGGAAATTAATTATTATAATTTCACGAGCATTAAACTCATTTTCAAAAGCGTCTCTGAGGCGTTGGCGTTAACGTCTCAAAGCGTTCAAAAGCGACTCATCTCAAAATGGTCGCAGATAAGTCCATACTTACTAAATAAATATATTCCATTTAATAAAGGAATTAAGATGGAAATTAATTCCAAGCTTCCCGCTCGGAAAATTTCATGAAAAGGCGGCGTTCGATCTGCGTTTGGACGTTAAAATATATTGACGAATCATTTCGTAATATTTCAATCCTTTAATTCACAATCCTTAGTGAATTATGAAAAGGAATCGTTATAACGATATCGTATCGAAATCACAATATTCGATGTCGTAAAAAGATAATATACGGCAAAACCCTAATTACGGGTTTAGAATACCGTAATCGTCTGTTCGTTTCTTTGGAATATTACACTAGGGTTTTCCAAAAATTGTTAAATCAATACCATAGTCTTAAATCATAACATAGATCAATTATCCATCATAAAAATACTTAAAACATGCTCGGTCATCTTGGTACATTTTATAAAATTTTCGAAAATTAATATGAACATGTACTATGGTTCGAAAATCATATATTGTCAAGATGCATTCATACATTTCATATACTATGTCCTATGTTCATCTAAACATACTTCTCATATATTTTCAAAATAAAATCCTCAAGAATAATATGAACACATATCTCATGCTTCAAGAACATTTAACACATACTTAGATACATATATAAAACTTTCGAAACCTATACATATATACTAAAACTGTTTCGATTTTTGGAATAAATGGAGATAAAAATCGAAGCTAGGCCTTGTATTTACCTTGGAATTAGAATGGTTTCAAGAGCAATGTATGTATCGAGGTTGTCAAGTGGAGAATGGAGAAGAATGGAGAGAGAAATGCGAAAATAGGGGTATGGCTCTCGATTTTCAGCGGTTTTGGGAGAGAATGGAGAGTGTATTTTGTGAGTTTGAAAGTTGGAGTGAATGAGGTGAGAAGAAATGAAGGCTCTCTCCTATATCTCTCTTCTCCTACACTCTCGCGCCCTCTCTCTTTCTCACAATAATGCGACCCTTGGGAAGGAGAGTGTGATGATTAAGGAGTGTTAAAGATGCTCTCCATGCATTGGGTGGTTTAAAAGTGAAATCATTTGTAATGGGAAGGGTGAAGCAAATCGGCATGGGGGTTCAAGGGGCTGATTTTATTTTTAAATTTACACAATACATTATATATATCATCATGATTCATAGATATATAATCTGACCATTAAAATAATTAAAACACAACATATGCTCATATTGAAAATACCGATAAATAAAATGTAAATCACACCTATTATTGATACTCATGTAATTTTCGATCATATATATCACAATATATGATTTAGATGTTAAATAATAGCATAGGATAAAATTATTACACATTTCATGCATTAAAAACCCTAATTTCGAAAATAGGGTTTCAAATTTTATAAAAAGTGAAACCATCGAATTTTATGGTTCAAAACTGATTTTAAAGTACTACTCCTAGTACTAGTCGCCCTCCAGTCCGGGTTGGTCCGGAAGGGGTCGTGGAGAGTGGTATCGAGCGCTTTTGCTCTTTGAAAACCCAAATTCTTTTATTCTAAGTCAGATCGAGTCTTTGGACTTCAGAAACCAATGACTCACTCAACACTCCATCACATCGAGCTCAACAGGAAAAAGGTAGCGCATTCCTTTCTCAAACTCATGAAATGGAAATTTTACATGGTGAACAATTGGATGGACTTTTGAAGGATTTGATTATTATGAAAATTTTTATGATGAAAATGAAAGTTGAGCGAAAATTTTTCCAAAATACTTTTAGTTGAACTAATGCAATACTCGAGTAATCGATATGAAAGTACATGGTGGTACTAGTTGAATGATCAACATGGGATGAATGAATCCATTTTGATATGCATATAAGTTGATTATGATTGCTATGTTGAAATCGTATTTCCAAAAATTTCAAATTGAAACATCTTTCCAACTTTCAAAATTTTATTTACGATGAGCGATATGTTATCATAAGGCGAACTTAGACTCTAAGGAGCATGTTCACGATCGTGAAAGAACATAGAAGTACGAACTTCCTTTCCTTATGCGAGCGAAAGAGCGATAGGAAGAGTGAAAGTAACGATACCCGCAGGCACGATCGATGAAAGGCGGCGAGAAGGATGGGCGAGACAACCTCAACCTTTAATTTGAATGGCGTCGGCACTCCATCACTACTTCGACATGAGTGAGCATCAACACAAAATGGATGCCACTTACGGCTTCAGAATGTTCAGCCTCAACTTAAAAACCTGAAGATGGTAGGCGTATTAAATCGACATACGTCTCGCTTTGCAATTTGGCACGATCGCGCAAATTTCCTGCACTGCGCAGTAGATTTGTTTTAGCTAGATCTCTCGTTAGGACTCCGATTTACGCATGGTTTTCACCTGCGTACTCTAACGCACTGATCTTCATTTTTATGAAGAACAGAATACTTAATTCTGCCTCCAGAATACGATAGAGTCCGTTGAACTCTAGTTCGAGTGTTTGGTATAGAATAAGGATCTCATAGCTTATATTAAGATGTTGTTGGCTTATGTATATGTTTGGGTAAGATTAAGAAGGTAAGTCGTGGTGAGTATTGTGCAGTATGATGTTGGTTGCCTACCTTATAGACTTGCTTGACCGTATCTAGTTGCTTCGTTACGTTTAAGATATCCTTGCTCGCCTTGTCACGATGACGATAGTTGACTTATGTTAGTTTTATTAAGTGACGGATGGAGGGTTGAGATATCTTGCGAGGAGGATTGGACCACACCCCACCCCGAGGAGGAGGTGAGTATATATCGCCGATTGGATGTCTTGTTGGGGAAGACTTGGGTGAGTTCTTGGCATATTATCTCCGTCTTTGGAGAGACGCCTTGAGCTCATGGCGTGATTATGACGGCATCCAGCGCTACTAGCGATACTCCCCGCACTGGATGGGTATGCTCGAGAGATATCGGAGATTACATCTACCGGGCGATGGGCGCTACGACTTGGTGGGAGATCCGCCTGTGTTCGTGAGTCACCGACTTACGTGATACTGAGATTTACGGGCAGCACCAGAGGACCCTACCTCCTCCCCGAGAGTATACTGGCGGGACGAGTCACCGAGTGGCTTTACAGAGGTTCGAGGCAGATTGACCGGTCGTGCCTCCTTTCCTTTTGACGAGGAAGGCTCGCTCGCTTAGAGAGGCAAAGCACGCCCCAGAGCCTGGGAGAGCAGTATTTCCACCCACACCGCCGGACACCCCTGACGTCCACCAGTACCACCTCCGCCACCTATGGTCCCAGCCATACCACCAGTCGAGCACTTTCATCGGACAGCACGGATGAGAGTAACAGATGTCGCAGGTGGCTACAGCCCGATCCGCCATGACTACGAGCATCGGGTGAATGCAACGAATGCTCTTAACCCCCTGCGAGACATACCGATGGTGGAAGGCAATGGAGCCGGTCCATCCAGGGGACTGCCCCGCATGGACATTTCAGACAGCGAGGACGACTCCGAGGAAGAGGAAGATCCCGAGGAGGACGGACAGTGGGAAGACGCATGATGAAGACCCTGACGAAGCTTAAAGAGATTTTTTTTGTGCTTAAGCTTCTGTTGTTTTCCTTTTCCTATGTTTAATCTTTAGTTTGGACTTAGAACCTTAGCTTTTGGAAGGCCGTGTGGGCCGGGACTTATGTTTTATTTCTCTTTTTGGTATAACCGTTGATTGAACATCCTGCCTATGGCAGAAATTTTGGATATATATATATACATGACCCTAATAGGGCTTTTGCGGCAAGTTATGTTTGTTAAGAATGATCTTCTATTTGGAATCGTTTTACAGTAAAGCCATAATAGCGTTGGTGTATGTTGAGCTGTGAAAAGAATAAGTACCTAATGATTACCTGTTTTCTAAAGATGCCTGCCCAGAAGTAATCCGGAGCAAGAACCCGAGGTCGAGGTCGGGAAGGCCAAGAGGAAGGGTAGGATCCCCAGCAAGAGCCAAGAAATTTCAACCAACCACCTCCACCACAACCCGATCGCCGAATCGAAGAAATGTTTCTAAGATGTAACCTCCCATCTTCAACGGGAAAGGTAGCCCGGAAGAAGCCGAACAATGGGTTAGGGCCATCGAACGGATCTTTACCTTCTTAAGATGCACGGCACAGGAAAGGTTGTCGTGTGTTACCTTTCGGTGATAGACCGGTGACACGGTGGGAGGCCGAAGAAAACTTTCACGGTGAGCAGCTTGAAGAATTATCGTGGGAGGATTTCAAGAGGAGTCGTATGAAGTACATCCCAAAAGCTATAAGAGGAAAAAGAGCGTGAATTTTCCTGCTAAAACAAGAAAGGATGACCGTGACCGACTATGATCGCACTTTCTGCGAGATGTCGAGATATGCACCAGAACTGGTGGACACCGACTTGAAAATGTCGGAAAAGTTCAGGGCAGGGCTAAGAATGGAGATACGCATGTCTCTTGCCAGCCATGGAGACTGTTCTACATCAAGCTCTGCACGAGCTTTTGATATCGAGGCTGGCCACGACCGAGAATAAGTCGGTGTCGCCTCGCATACACAATGCATCGGATAGAGGAAAGGGGAAATGGGAACCCAACCGCGGGAATAACAACCGCGGGAGCTTTGGGGACGCGAGTCACAAGCGCCCGTGGCAAGGAGACGCGGCGCCACAAGGACAAGGCTGGAAGAGAGCAGCTTATGCTCCACCGGCAAGGGGACCACAGGAACAATCAAGGGCGCCTCAATGCCCTAGATGCCATAGAGCACACAAGGGTGTGTGCACGGCAAACGTGGTAAGCTGTTACAAGTGCGGGGCAAACGGGCATTACGCCAACAATTGCCCAGTATCACGTTCGGATGTAAGACCGAACCAACCGGGCAATGCTCAGCCATTATGGCTATATAGCCAACCCCCACCACCGCAGCCAAATCAACCCCTCAACTTCAATGGCAACAGCCCCACCTCAACAACAACTCCAATAATAGCGGCGGCAAAACACAACAACAAATCCGCAACAAAGCAATGGCAAAGACCACCGCCTAACAACAAGCAGAGGCGATAACCACGGCTAACGCTAGCGGCGAAAGAACTGCCAGCAACAACCGCCAAATCAGCTGTGGCTAGCCCGTCGACCTCGGTAGGCGCTCAGTTGGGGCCTACATACCGCATAGGAGGCGAAGCGAATAGAACCAAGGAAACTTGGCGGTATGGGAGTTCTACTCAACCCACATTATAGTATTGTTCGACACGGGTGCTTCAGATTCTTTATTGCAAAATCATGCGAGAAATGCCGAGCCTTAGGTGCGAAAAGTCAAGCCGTGATATGAGAATCTCATCGCCTATAGGAGGGATTATGACCGCTACCACTTTTGCTCGAACCTAGAGTTGACATTAGGATCACTTAAGGTTACCGCTAACGACCTAAACATAATACCCATGGATGATGTAGACATAATCCTCGGAATGGATCGTTAGCTAAGAATCATTCCACGATTCTCTCGTAAGGAAAGGAAAATTTCGCTTCACTTTCCCGGACAAGAAGCAACGATTTTCACGGAATCGGCATGGGAAGGAGGATTCGATAGTATCAAGACTACAAGCTGGGAGGATGATGAACCGAAGGGATGCCATGCATTCCTTGTCTATTTAAACGATGAGGATAAACCCAAGCGCTGGTAGAAGACATTGAAGTCGCCCAAGAATTTTGGACGATTTCGAGAATCTACCAGACTACCTCGATAGACAACTAGAGTTTACCACGACTCTGGAGCCGTGATCAGCCCGATGTCGGCGCCTATAGGACGGCCCCAAGGAACTAGAAGAGTCGAAAATCCAAATCCAAGAGCTTTTGGATCTAGGATTTATTAGCCGAGTGTTTCACCTGGGAGCACTGCTTTGTTTGTTAAGAAAAGGATGGTTCTTGAGGATGTGCATCGATTATAGGGAGCTAAATAAGATGACACTAAAGAACAAATACCCTTTACCCGAATTGATGACTGTTTGATCAATTGCGAGGCGGGTGTATTCTCTAAAATTGATCTTAAGTCGATACCATCACCTGAAAATACGGTCGAGGATGTACCTAAGACCGCATTCGAACCGAGATATGGCCACTATGAATTCATAGTTATGCCATTCGGATTAACCAATGCACCACCGTATTCATGGACCTCATGAGCGTAGTATTTCATCCATTTCGGATAAATTGTTTTGGTCTTCATAGATGATATCCTTATCAACGAAAGAATGAAGAGGATCATAAGGAACATCTACAGACGGTTCGCAAACCTTGAGAAATGAAAGACTCTTTGCTAATTTTAGCAAATGTGAGTTTTAATGAAGGAAGTTATGTTCCTTGGACACATCGTGTTCTGTGAAGGCATAAAAGTAGATCCAACCAAAGTAGAGGCCGTGCAGAATGGAAATCACCAAAACGCAAAGACTAAATTAGAAGTTTCCTAGGATTAGCTGGCTACTATAGGAGATTCATCGAAGGATTCTCCAAGATTGCAAGGCCAATAACCCAGCTACTCCGGAAGGGAATCAAGTTCAATTGGACTGATGAGTGCGAGACGAGTTTTCAAATACTCAAGGAAAAATTGACCAAAGGCACGGTTCTAGCGGTCCCGAAGCGGACAAAGTGCGTGGTCTCTACATGACGCATCTAAGATCGGGTGGGTTGTGTTTTGATGCAAGAAGGAAAGTGATAGCCACGCATCCCGACAACTCGCACTCCCACGAACCGAACTACCCAACCCACGATTTGGAACTAGCGGTATGTAGTTCATGCATCGAAAATATGGAGACACCATCTCTACGGTGTGAGATGTGAGATCTTCATGCACTATAAAAGTTTGGAAGTATTTCTTCAACAAAGGGATCTGAATATGAGACAAAGAAGATGGCTTGAACCGTAAAAGATTACGATCGTGGTATTAACTATCACCCGGCAAGGCGAATGTAGTAGCCGACGATTGAGTCGTAAGAGCCATACCAAGTTAGGATGTCTCTTTGTACAAGAGGAAAAACTCGTTGAAGAGTTTGGCGGGATGAAGATTGAACTGGTTGAACCACCCAGACAATCGTGAGTATCATATCGCTACACTCACACCGATATCCGATCTAAGAAAAGAATTGTCGAGAGACAAAGGATGGAGGAAAAGTTGGAAAAGATCCAGAAAGACTAAGGTCCAAGGATTCAAGAATTCCAAGAGCGCCGGATAACGCCTTATTGTTTGAAGGTAGGATATGCGTTCGACGACGCAGAGCTTCGTAGCGAAATCATGAGTGAGGCTCACGACACGCCCTACACCGCCCACCCAAAGACTAAGATGTACCGGGACCGAAGGAAAAATTTTGTGGGAAGGCATGAAACGAGACATAGCTTTTCAGAGAACGCTGTCTTGTTTGTCAACAAGTGAAAGCCCTACACATGCGACCCCACGGAAGTTACAACCGTTAGAAATCCTCGAATGGAAGTGGGACGACATAACAATGGATTTCGTTACAAGCTTACCCAAATCGAGAAGAGGAAACACAGCCATATGGGTAATTGTGGATAGACTTACCAAAAGTACTCACTTTCTACCTATTCAAAGCACTTATGGATCGATAAGTCGCCCGGTATGACGTTAAGGAAATTGTACGACTACATGGAGTGCCAAAATCTATTACCTCTGATCGAGACTCCAAGTTCACATCCAGATTTTGGATTAGCTTGCAAAGAGAACTGGGTACGAGGTTAAACTTCAGTACAGCATTCCACCCACAAACCGATGGACAATCGAGAGAACGATCCAAACGCTAGAAGATATGCTTAGAATCGTAATTTTGGATCGAGGTGCAAAATGGGAAGATGTTTTACTCGATTGAATTTGCTTACAACAACGATTATCAAGCGACGATCGGCATGGCCCCATACGAAGCCTTGTATGGCAAGAAGTGTAGATCACCACTTTATTGGGATGAAGTCGGTGAGAGAAAAGTCATAGGGCCCGATGCGGTGAACGAAATGATCGAAATCGTTCGACAAATTAGGATGAGGATAAAGGAGGCTCAGATGACAGCGAATCTTACTTACCGATACGCGTGAGATCCGAGCTACAATTTGAGGATGGAGACAAAGTATTTCTTAAGGTCTTTCCATCAAAGGATTGTCGGGGTTTGGCACGAAGGAAAGCTTAGACCCCGTTTCATAGGACCTTATGAGATCCTAGAAAGGATAGGTCCAGTAGCTTATAGGTTGGCTCTTCCGCCAAACCTAGGGAATGTCCATAATGTTTTTCACGTCTCGCAATTACGAAAATACGCTCACGACCCAAAGCACGTGATTCGCCAAGACGACGTGATCCTCGAGCCGACATGAGCTATAAGGAAGAACCCGCAGCCATACTTGACCACAAAGTTCAAGCAACTACGAGCAAGTCGATTCCGTTAGTCAAAGTGTCGTGGAGACACCACGGACGAAGAAGTTTCACGTGGGAGCTTGAAGAAGCAATGAGAGAAAATACCCGATCTATTTTTCTAAGGTATACAAATTTCGGACTAAATTTTTCGTAAGGGGTGGAATGTAATATTCCAAAGAAACGAATATACGATTACGGTTTTCTAAACCCGTAATTGTGGTTTTTACCGATATTATCTTTTTACGACATCGAACCTTGTGATTTCGATACGATATCGTTATGACGAATTCCTTTCATAATTCACTAAGGATTGTGAATTAAAGGATTGAAATATTACGAAATGATTCGTCAATATATTTTAACGTCAACCGCGTATCGAACGTCAGCTTTTCATGAAATTTTCTGAGCAGTAAAGCTTGGAATTAATTTCCATCTTAATTCCTTTATTAAAAGGAATATATTTATTTAGTAAGTGTGAACTTACTGCGACCATTTTGAGATGAGTCGATTTTGAACGTTTTGAGACGTTTTGAACGTCAACGTCTAGAGACGTTTTGTAAATTGAGTTTAATACTCAGGAAATTATCATAACTAATTTCCTATTATATTTTATATAATTTCAGTATTATTAATTATTAACAATCGAATTTTCAGTTATTGAATTCGATAATTTGATATTGAAATTTCCGAAAACCCTAAGTTTATAAACTTTGGTTTTTGGCATGAAATGACACCATTAAATTATCATATGGTATCTAAACTTTATAATATGATATATATGAGTGTTATTAAGCTATGGAATCAGTTTTAGATCATTAAAATCGATAATGATTTTATGATTTTCGAAACCCAATTTTCGAAATTAGGGTTTTATATGCATGAATTAATGCTATAATTTTATCCTATGATATTATTCAATATCTAAACCATATATTATGATATATATGTGTGTATTTGGATCGAAAATAGCATGAGTATCAATAATAGGTGTAATTTGTATTTTATTCCTATTTTTCCATTTTATTATCGGATTTTCAAATAATACTATATGTTGGATTTAATTATTTTAATGGCATGTATTATATATCATATGATCATGTGTGATTAATACATTGTATTATGGTACAAAATAAATTAAATCCCACCCCTAAAACACCCTAAAACAGCCGGCTACCCTCTATTAAACAAAGCATGGGATCACCTTTTTATCGCTTCAACCCATGATCACCCTTTTAGCCTAGCAAATGATAACTACAATCCTCATCATTGCTACAGATTTTTCTCCCATTTGGTGGCTGAAAATCGAGAGGGAGAGAGAGATAATAAGGAGAGGCTCTTCACATTACACTCTACTACACTCAACACACATTACAAACACTCAACACTCTCATTATTCTCTCCATTTCTTCCCTTTCTTCAGCCAAAGCAGCCGAGCCTTCCTCTCCATTTTCGAATAGCCTTCATCTTCTTCTCTTCTCATTTCTTCTCCACCAAGTTGATACATACCTTGTTCTTGTGATTCCATATCATTTCCAAGGTAAACCAAGGACTATGTTTCGATTCTTACCCCATTTAATTAGAGAAAACCGAAGCATGTTCATATATACATGTGTGTGTTTCGAATGCCATGTATGTATATGTATAGGTTTTAATGTTCATGAGCATGAGATGTTTTATTCTTGATGATTTTATTTTCAAATATATGAAAATATATGCTTAGATAATCATATGTTGTTATTCATTTGATTTTTGAATGGATCTAGCATGTTGATGAAATTTTCGAACCATAGAACATGTTCAAAATAATTTTTCAAGATATTAAAAATGCATATGTGATGAACGATTATTTCTTGAACATTTTAATGATGAAATATTGATGTATGTTATGATTTAAGGCTATGGTAGGTTAATTAAAATTTTTGGAAAACCCTAGCTATTTACTTTTAAAAATACCGTGAGCTATTTAAATAAAGACCTTGGTGTATAATTTTTGTTTTAATCATATAATGACATATTAATGCTTTAATAATATGATTTAATTAGAATTTTTGAAAAATCAAATGCATGATTTTTGAAAAATACCGTGAGCATGCTATATGTATAAGTTGATGTATGATTTTATTTTTGAACATGTAATGGTGTTTTAATGCTTTAGTATATTATTTATGCATTGTGTGAATTAATTAGAATTTTTGGAAATCAATTACCTATTTAAATCAAATAAACCGAAAGCTTACAAGCTTATATGGTGATGATTTACTTAGTTCTTGATGATTATATGATGTTATATTAATATACTATAGTGTATAGACATAGTATATAATTATTGGAATTTTGAAAATCAAATAACATAAAGAATAAAACCGAGAGCTCTTGAGCTCCATATGGTGATGATTCAAATGTTTTAGTTAATGTTGTGATGTTACAATGTTATAATATAATGTTTATTGATGTTGGAATTTATTTAGAATTTTAGAAATTGTTTGCTATTTATTTGGTAATTATCTTATTATTACCGTGAACATTGTTACATATTGTGAAATAAATAGTTATGATTAACTATGGGTTATATAAATATTATATACTGATGTTGGGATGTTATAATGAGTACATATCAATTTTGGGAATTTTTGGATGATTATTCCCTATTATTTGAAATTACCGAAAATATATATATATATATATAAATAAATAACAAACAGTATTATATGAATTTCATAAATTCATATTCTGGACCATAGTGTATAATAATGCACTATATTAATTTAGAAAAATTTTCAAAAGTCATTGGATATTTTTAAGTTAATTATCGAAATTATCGATAATTAATAAGGATTTTAAAATCCCTTTTAAAACAGTTTATTAATGAAAATTTACTAAATTAATATTCTGGACAGTTTTTAAATTTTACAAAATTTTATAAACATAGATTGCTATGTTTGAGACAAACGTTCATTTTATAACGTTTTAAATACCAAAATACACTTTTTATTTATAAAAAGGGTTATTAAAAATGCGAAAATAACTATAAGTCCTTGATTTACAAGATAAATCGAGTAATAGGACTTTACGTTTTCAAATCGATCAAATTCGATTTATAAAACAAAATTTGTAAGAAATTACTTCTCAAAAGTCAAAATCATTGACTTTGTTGATCAATATTGACTTCGTTGACTTTTCAAGCCAAACGAACGATTATACGTTTATAAATACGTCAGTACGCGTAAGATATACTAATTGAGTATGATAATCATTAGTAAGAAAAGATTTCACAAATGAAACCATATATCGAAAACGACTTATCGCCGAACGATCTCGAGGAACGAGAAAAGTCAATCGTATACGCATTAGAGACGCATTGAATCCACTAAGGAATTCAGTCTACATCGATATGAAATATCGAAGTTTATCTTAGTTTTCGAAAGTCTCGAGAGACTTGAGCGACGTACTAAAGCCTCGTTTTTTCGTAAAGGGGTGGACGCAAACGCAGCGACGGGATTTTGACGAACGAACGAACCTAGGACTTTTACAACAAACCATAGTCCAGGTGGGCTTCCCTTTCTTACCCCAAAATGTGGGCTTCTTATCTTCAAAAATATGACTTTACTGTCATACCAAATGAATTTATTTACAGCACTTATACTACAACTGTTTATCAAATGTTTTTGCGACACCGCCAAAAATATTTCGTTTTGTGTATGGATCCTATCTGTTATGCCCGGGTAGGGCTGTGGAGATGGTTGGAACTATTATATCAATTGTTGTGGTAGCACCCAACCTTTTTAAAGTCGGGTCCTGTGCCGGATGACAAATGCCTGGCTAGGATTGGCGTGAAGGTTGGAACTACGCTGTGTTAACATATGCTTGCAGAGAGCGATGTGCAGGTCAGACGGATTACGGCCGGTCACGGCGTCGTAGATGGGAGTCCTCCCTCTTCTTGTTTATTATTTATTATTATTATGTATTGTGACTATGAGATACGGACCATACACACCAAGAAAATGCTCGGCCGAGCTATGTTTACGAACCGAATGATTTGGTAAGCCTGAGGCATTTTAACTAAACCCCTGTGACTTACCCAATATTCGCGCAGTAATCCAAATCTATCAAATGTTTTCGGCATGAGCCCACTAAGTGCAATTTCTTGTACTTAGCCCCGCATGTTTGTTTTTAAATGTGCAGTTGAGCTCGATGGTGATGATGGGAATGTGTTG
Organism: Salvia rosmarinus; assembly: GCA_036937905.1. NCBI lineage: Eukaryota > Viridiplantae > Streptophyta > Magnoliopsida > Lamiales > Lamiaceae > Salvia > Salvia rosmarinus. The sequence continues at coordinate 41,617,551 of CM072822.1, read as the reverse complement.
AGAGTCCAGTGTCCTCGACCGATTTACTTGAATTTGTGGTTTACACCTGAATGCATATCGTCATATATGTATTCACACACTTTCCGCTACACTCGAACTCCCTTATTTACGCTTTATGTTATAAACTATTGAGGCCCATCGGATCGGGCCAAGTTTTGGGGTCCGATGGCCTAAACCTTTTCAAAAACAATATAACATCATCTCATATTATGTTCAAGCAGGTTAGCTTATTTTTTTTACGCATCTCTATATTATCCATGTAACCCCTAAAGTACTACTCCTAGTACTAGTCGCCCTCCAGTCCGGGTTGGTCCGGAAAGGGGGTCGTGACAGGTTTAGGGCTGTTTTAAATTTTTAATTTACACATAATACATTATATATATCATACATGATTCATAGATATATAATACAAGCCATTAAAATAATTAAAACACAACATATGCTCATATTCGAAAATACCGATAAAAATGAGAAAAATAGGATTAAAAATATAAATTACACCTATTATTGATACTCATGTAATTTTCGATCATATATATCATAATATATGATTTAGATATTAAATAATAGCATAGGATAAAATTATTACACATTTTATGCAATAAAAACCCTAATTTCGAAAATAGGGTTTCAAGTTTTATAAAAACTGAAACTATCGAGTTTTATGGTTCGAAACTGATTTTAATGCTTAATAATATCCATATATATCATATTATAAAGTTTAGATATCATATGATAATTTAATGGTATCATTTCATGCCAAAAACCATAGTTTAGAAAACTAGGGTTTTCGAATTCCATTAATTGGAATTATCGAGTTTTATAACTCAATTATTGATTTTAATAATCATTAATACTGTAATTATATAAAATAATAATAGGAAATTAATTATTATAATTTCCTGAGCATTAAACTCATTTTTCAAAACGCTCTCAGACGCCGACGTTCAAAACGTCTCAAAACGTTCAAAAACGACTCATCTCAAAATGGTCGCAGTAAGTCCATACTTACTAAATAAATATATTCCATTTAATAAAGGAATTAAGATGGAAATTAATTCCAAGCTTCACTGCTCAGAAAATTTCATGAAAAGCTGACGTTCGATACGCGTTTGACGTTAAAATATATTGACGAATCATTTCGTAATATTTCAATCCTTTAATTCACAATCCTTAGTGAATTATGAAAAGGAATTCGTTATAACGATATCGTATCGAAATCACAATATTCGATGTCGTAAAAAGATAATATACGGCAAAACCCTAATTACGGGTTTAGAATACCGTAATCGTCTGTTCGTTTCTTTGGAATATTACACTAGGGTTTTCCAAAAATTGTTAAATCAATACCATAGTCTTAAATCATAACATAGATCAATTATCCATCATAAAAATACTTAAAACATGCTCGGTCATCTTGGTACATTTTATAAAATTTTCGAAAATTAATATGAACATGTACTATGGTTCGAAAATCATATATTGTCAAGATGCATTCATACATTTCATATACTATGTCCTATGTTCATCTAAACATACTTCTCATATATTTTCAAAATAAAATCCTCAAGAATAATATGAACACATATCTCATGCTTCAAGAACATTTAACACATACTTAGATACATATATAAAACTTTCGAAACCTATACATATATACTAAAACTGTTTCGATTTTTGGAATAAATGGAGATAAAAATCGAAGCTAGGCCTTGTATTTACCTTGGAATTAGAATGGTTTCAAGAGCAATGTATGTATCAAGGTTGTGAAGTGGAGAATGGAGAAGAATGGAAGAGAGGAAATCTGAAAATAGAGGGGTATGGCTCTCGATTTTCAGCAGGTTTTTGGGAGAGAATGGAGAGTGTATTTTGTGAGTTTGAAAGTTGGAGTGAATGAGAGTGAGAAGAAATGAAAGGCTCTCTCCTATATCTCTCTTCTCCCTACACTCTCGGCGCTCTCTCTTCTCACAATAATGCGACCACTTGGGAAGGAGAGTGTGATGATTAAGGAGTGTTAAAGATGCTCCATGCATTGGGTGGTTTAAAAGTGAAATCATTTGTAATGGGGAAGGGTGAAACAAATCGGCGCATGGGGGGTTCAAAGGGGGCTGATTTTATTTTTAAATTTACACATAATACATTATATATATCATACATGATTCATAGATATATAATACAAGCCATTAAAATAATTAAAACACAACATATGCTCATATTCGAAAATACCGATAAATAAAATGTAAATCACACCTATTATTGATACTCATGTAATTTTCGATCATATATATCACAATATATGATTTAGATGTTAAATAATAGCATAGGATAAAATTATTACACATTTCATGCATTAAAAACCCTAATTTCGAAAATAGGGTTTCAAATTTTATAAAAACTGAAACCATCGAATTTTATGGTTCAAAACTGATTTTAATGCTTAATAATATCCATATATATCATATTATAAAGTTTAGATATCATATGATAATTTAATGGTAGCATTTCATGTGATTAAACCCTAATTTATAAGTTTAGGGTTTTTCGAAAATTAATAACCGAAATTATCGAGTTTAAATGCTAAAATTCGATTTTAATAATTATTAATACTGTAATTATATAAAATAATAATAGGAAATTAATTATTATAATTTCCTGAGCATTAAACTCATTTTTCAAAACGTCCTCAGACGTTGACGCTCAAAACGCCTCAAACGCTCAAAATCGACTCATCTCAAAATGGTCGCAGAAGTTCATACTTACTAAATAAATATATCCCATTTAATAAAGGAATTAAGATGGAAATTAATTTCAAGCTTCACCGCCGAGAAAATTTCAAGCGACGCTCGATACGCTGTTTGACGTTAAAGTATATTGACGAATCATTTCGTAATATTTCAATCCTTTAATTCACAATCCTTAGTGAATTATGAAAAGGAATACGTTATAACGATATCGTATCGAAATCACAATATTCGATGTCGTAAAAAGATAATATACGGCAAAACCCTAATTACCGTAATCGTATGTTCGTTTCTTTGGAATATTACACATTAAATTAACCTATGGTATCTAAACTATATAATATGATATATATGAATATTATTAAGCTTTAAAAACAGAATTTTAACCATAAAATTCGATGGTTTCAGTTTTATTAAATTTTGATACCCTAATTTCGAAACTTAGGTTTTCATTGCATGAAATGTGCTATAATTTTATCCTATGATATTATTTAATATCTAAATTATATATTATGATATATATGATCAAAAATTTCATGAGTATCAATAATAGGTGTAATTTATATTTTTAATCCTATTTTTCAATAATTACTATCAGTAATGTCTAAATGTGCATATATTGTGGTTTGATTATTTTACGACTATTATATATCTATGACCTATAATATGATTAATACAATGTATTATGTGTAACAAAAAAATAAAATCAGCCCCCTAAACCCTCCTATGCGTCGCCCATTATTACCCAACAAGCATGAGATTCTCTTTTTGAATTGGCCAATGCATGAAGAGCTCACTTAACACTCTTCAATCATCACATATTCAACTCCCAAGGCTGCAGATTTTGCCCTCAATCTTAGCCAAAATCGAGAGAGAGGAGATAATAGGTGAGACTCTTCCCCTTCACCCCACTCTCATTATACACTCTCAACCCATTTTTGAACACACACAACACACTTCTTCCTCTCCATTTTCTGCCCAAAACCGAGAGCAACTCCTCTCATTTCTAAAATTTTTCTCTTCTATTCTCTTCTTCATTCCTTCACCAAAGTTGATACCTAGCATTGTCCTTGTGATTCAACATCATTCCTAAGGTAACACATGGACCATAGTTCGATTCTTCTCCCCTATTTTTCAAGAGAACCGAGAGCATGTCCTATATTTATATGTAGGTGTGTTCGAAAATATTATGCATGTATGAGTATGTGTTCGAGTTTTATATGTATGAATATATGTTTTAAATGTTCTTATGGATGAATATTGTTCTTGATGTATTTTTATTTTCAAACTATGAGCATATATGTTGAAATGAACATAGGTTATCATATATGACATGTTTTAAGGATTTAGCATGTATAGGTAATTTTCAACCATAGTATATATCAGATAAATTTTGAAAATAGTATATGATGTTGGATGATGACCGAGCACGTTTTAAAATGTTTTAGCATTGATTATTGTTCTATATCATGTTTAGAGTTCATATGTATCATTTAGAAAAATTTTAGAAAACCCTAGGTATTTTTATTAAAAATGCCGTGAGCTATATATGTATGTACCTTGGTGTATAATTTTTATTTCAAGCATGTAATGACATATTAATGCTTTAGAACCTTGATTATATGTTCCATGATTTATTTAGAATTTTTGAAAACCATATGTTTGATTTTAAGATAATACCGTGAGTTTTGAAATATTATATGTTAGTGTATGATTTTTATTTTAATCATGCAATGGTGTATTAATGCTTTAGTATATTGTTTATGTGTTGTATGAATTTATTGGAATTTTTGGAAATCAAATACTAATTTAAATCAAATAAGCCGTGAGCTTTGAGCTCTTGAAGGTGATGATTTAATTAGTTTTGATAAATATTATGATGTTATATTACTATACTATAGTGTATAAACATAGTATATAATTGTTGGAATTTTTGAAAATCAAATACCATGTTTAATCAAAAAAGCCGAGAGCTTGTAGCTCCATATGGTGATGATTCAAATGGTTTTGGTTGATGTTATGATGTTACAATGTTATAGTATAATGTTTAATCATGTTAGAATTTATTTGGAATTTTTAGAAATTGTTTGCTAATTATTTGGTAATTATCTTGTAATTACCGTAAATATTGCTATATATTATTAAATGAATAGTTATGATGAACTATAGGTTATATTTGTGATGTATATTGATGTTGGGATATTATACTATGTGTATATCAATTTTGGGAATTTTTGGATAATTATTCCCTAATTTTTGAAAATACTGTAGCTATTTATATGTATATATATTAATAAATAGCAAACAATATCTTATGGATTTTATAAATTCATATTCTGGACCATAGTGTATAATAATGCACTATATTAATTTAGAAATTTTTCAAAAGTCATTTGATATTTTTAAATTAATTATCGAGATTTTCGATAATTAATAAGGATTTTAAATCCTTTTAATCCGATTTATTAATAAAATATATGTTTAATTAATATTCTGGACATAATTGAATTTTACAAAATTTTATAAACATAGATTGTTATGTTTGAGACAAACGTTTATTTTATAACGTTTTAAAATCGAAAGTACGCGCTTTTATTTATAAAAGGGTTATTTAATGCGAAATTATTTATAAGTCCTCGATTTACGTGATAAATCGAGAATTAGGACTTTACGTTTTCAAATCGATCAAATTCGATTTACAAAACGAAATAGTGAAGTTACTATTGAAAGTCAAAATGGTCGACTTTTGTCGACGGTGTCGACTTCGTTGACTTTTAAGTCAACCGCACGCTTACACGATTGATGAATACGCCATTACGCTGTAAGATATACTAATTGAGTATGACACCTCATTAGTAAGAAAAGATTTCACAAATGAAACCATATATCGAAAAACATACTTAATCAGATACGTGTTGAAACGTATGAATTCACTAATGAATTCATCACATCGATATGAGATATCAAGTTTATCTTAGCTTTTGAAAGTCTCGAGACTCGAGCGACGCACTAAAGCCTCGCTTTTTCAGAAGGTATGGACGCAAACGCCGCGACTAGATTTTGACGACGATCGAACCTACGACTCAATTTACAACAAACCATAGTCCAAAGCTTTATCTTCAAAATGGGCCTTTTCACCCCACTAAGATCGACTTTATCGTTATTCCAAAATGAGTTTATTTACGATGACTTATTCTACAACCGCTGACAAATGTTTACTATATTACCCGCCAAAAATATTCTCGCTTTGTGTATGGATCCTATCATTTTGCCGGGTAGGGTCGTATGGCGATGGTTGGAACTTTATTATGACAGTTATGTCATTTGGGTCGCTACCAACCTTTAAATGTCGGGTCCGTGCCGGATGATAAATGCCCGCTAGGATTGGCGTGAAGGTTGGAACTATTGCTATGTTAACATATGCTTGTGAGCGATCGCAGGTCAGACGGATTACGGCCGGTCACGGCGTCGTAGACGGGAGGCCTCCTCTCGACGCTTAATTTTTAATATCATATGAATTGTTACTATGAGATACGGACCATACACACCAAGAAAATGCTCGGCCGAGCTATGTTTACGAACCGAATGATTTGGTAAGCACAAGGCATTTTAACTAAAACCCCGCGACTTACTTGATATTGGCAACAGAATTCAAATATTATCAAATGTTTTCGCATGAGTCCACCGAGTGCAATTTCTTTGACTTAGCCCCGCATGTTTGTTTTAAACGCGCCGTTGAGCTCAATGATGATGATGGGGAAAGTGTTGAGGAGTCCAAAGGTCCTCGACCGATTATTAGAATTTGTGGTTTTCACCTCAATGCATATCATCATATATGTATTCACACACTTTCCGCCGCTACACTCGAACTCCTTTATTTATGCTTTATGTTTATGAACTATCGAGGCCCATCGGACCATAGCTAAGATTTTTGGGGTCCCATGGCTCAACCCTTTAAATCTTATGACGTTACCTTATATTATGTTCGAGCATGCTAGTTTATTGTTGTTATGCATCTTTATTTAAAGCCATGAAACCCTAAAATACTACTCCTAGTATTAGTCGCCTCCAATCCGGTAGTCCGGAATGGGTCGTGATGTATGGCATCGAGCAGCATTGTTGCTTTTGTAAACCCAAATCCTTTTATTCTAAGTCAGATCGAGTCACTGGACTTCTAGAAATCTACTGACTCCTCTCAACACTCCATCACATCGAGCTCAACCGGGAAAAAGGTAACTGCATTTCTTTCTCAAACTCATGAAATGGAAGACTTTTACATGATGAGCAAGTTGGAAGAATTTTTGAAAGATGATGTTATTATGAAAATTTTGAGGATGAAATGGAAAGTTGAGCAAGAAAATTTTTCCAAAAAATTTTAGTTGAACTAATGCAAGTACTCAAATTGTGAGATAGAAGTATATGGTGGTATTGAGTTGAATGATCAACATGGAATGAATGAATCCATATTTGATATGCATATGAGTTGATTATGATTGTTACTTTGAAGTCATATTTCAAAAATTCTCAAATAAGATTTTACTTTCCAACTTTCAAAATTTTGTTTATGATGAACGATATGTTATCATGAGACGAACCTAGACTCTAAGGAACATGCTCACGTATCGTGAAAGAACATAGAAGTATGAACTTCTTTTTCCTTATGAGAACAAAAGAACGATAGGAAGAATGAAAGTGACGATATCCTTGAGCGCGGACAACGAAAGACGAGCGAGAAGGATGAACAAGGACGACCTCAACCTTAAAGATGAACGACGTCGACACTTCATCACCACTTCGACATGAGTGAGCATCAACACGAATCGCGACATGGACGTCACTTACATCTTCAGAATGTTCAGCCTCAACTTAAAGACCCGAATATGGTAGACGTATTACGTCGACATACGTCTCGATTTACATTTTGGCACGATCGCACAAATTTTCTGCACTGTGCAGTATATTTGTTTTAGCTAGATCTCCTTCGTTAGGACTCCGATTTACGCATGGTTTTCACCTGCGTACTCCTAACGCACTGATCTTCATTTGTTATGAAGAACAGAATCCCTAATTCTGTCTCCAGAATACGATAGAGTCTGTTGAACTCTAGTTTAAGTGTTTGGTATAATACAAGAATCTCGTAGCATATACATATATATATATATATATATATATATATATATATTAAGATGTCATTAGTCTATATGTATACGTTTGGGTAAGACTAAGAAGGTAAGTTGTAATATGTGTAGTACCTTATGATGTTGCTTACCTTATGGATTGTTTAGTTCTAACCTAGTTGCTTCTAGTTATGCTATCCTTTCGGTTTGAGGTGATGATAGTTGACTTACGTTAGTTTTGATCGTGGCAGATGGAGGAGATGCGCTATATCGCTAGGAGGAGGGTAGGACCTCATGCCCCACCCGAGGAGCTGATGCGCACCTATAGGGAATGTTGGATGTGCGCCGGGGAAGACTTAGGCGAGAAGCCGTACTACCTTCGGTTGTGGAGGAACGCCCGAGCCTATGGCGCAACCGATTATGATGGCATTAAGCGACTCCTAGCTATACTCCCTTGTACATGGGATGGTTATGCCCGAGAGGTATCGGGAGACTATATTTATCGCGTTCCCCGAGGCTATGATTTGATTGGGGATCTGCCCAGGTTCGTGAGTCATCTGACTTACGTGTACAGTATTTACGGAGCCGCACCTATGGGACCCTATCTCCCTCCACGGGAGTACACTTGGCGTGACGAGTCGCCAGAGTGGCTATACCTTGAGGTTCCGAGACAGGTTGATCCAGTGATACCCCTGTACCGGATGGACGAGGGCAGGATGTACGAGGTAGATAGGGCAGCACGCCCTAGAGCCCTGGGAGAGCCCGTCTTGCCACCAGCAGTTTTTGGACACCCAGTACGTCCGCCGCTACCGCCCCTACCACCTGCGTCCGATCCACCACCACCGGAAGACGAAGAGCCTTCCACGGACAACAAGGATGAGCGATCGATGCCTTCAATGGCTATGACCCGACCTGAGTATGCTACAGTCCGATCTGCCACAACTACGACTTGTACGGCGCGGATAACTTCGGACCCCTACGCGACATACCGATGATGGAAACCAGCGGTGCAGGACCATCCAGGGTACGACCTCGTGAGGACGATTCAGATGGGGAAGACGACTCCGAAGAGAAGGAAGACCCTGAGGAAGACGCGGAGTAGGAAGGAGCCCGTGAAGACGTTAGGCGACGTTTTAATTAAAATTCGTTTTGTTATGACTAGCATGTGCTAGCTTTTCCCTTTTTATTTCAGCACCATGGTTCTAGAACTCGAAATTTTTTTTGGAGGCCGTATGGACCCGAAACCTTGTTATTTCTATTTTCTTGTGATTCTTGATGTCGGACATCTTGCTTTGACAAACCTTGTTTATCTATCTATATATATTTGACCCAAATGGGGTTTTTGGTGACAAATTGTCTATGTTAAGGATGAGTTGTTTTATTTTGATATCGCTCGAGAAGAAGCTATGAAACCTCATCTTTGTTGAGTTGTAAGCGTTGAGTAATTAACGATGATATGTTTTATATAATGTAACGCCTCCCAGAAGAAACCCGTAGCGAGAAACCTGAGGTCGAGGAAGACTTAGAGGAGGGTAGAATCCCGAGCAAGAGCAAGAGGATATTCCCAACCACCACCTCCACCTCAACCCGATCGCAAGATCGAAGAACTATTTCTAAGGCGTAACCTCCTGCTTTTAACGAAAGGGAAGCCCGGTATAGTTCGAACAACGGGTTAGAGCCATTGAACGGATTTTTACTTTCTTAAGATGCACGCACGCAGAAAGGTCCGTGCGTTACTCGGTGATTGGACGACCAAACTGACTTCTGGTGGGAGGCCAGAAAGAAGACTTTTACAGCCGAACAGCTTGAGGAGTTCTCGTGGGAGGACTTCAAGAGGGAACTGTATGAGAAATACATCCCCAAAAGCTATAAGAGGAAAAAGGAGCAGGAATTTTTCCTGCTAAAGCAAGAAAGGATGTCTGTGACCGACTATGATCGCGCTTTCTGCGAGATGTCGAGATATGCACCAGAACAGGTGGACACCGACTTGAAAATGTCGGAGAAGTTTAGGTCGGGACTGAGAATGGAGATACGGATGTCTCTTGCCAGCCATGGAGACCTAACCTACACGGAAGCTCTTGCACGAGCTTTAGATATCGAGGCGGCAATGTCCGAGAATAGGTCGTGTCGGCTCCGCACACACAATAATTTGGACAAAGGAAAGGGAATTGGGAGCTCAACCGGAATAGCAACGTGGGAACTATGGAGACGCAAGTCACAAGCGCCGTGGCGGAAACGCGGCTCGGCAAGCGACTGAGTGGAAGAGAGGCTTATGCTCCACCGGCAAGGGACCCAGAGCATGTTGAGGCACCTCAATGCCCTAGATGCCTTAGAGCACACAAGGGGTGTGCACGGCAAACATGGTGAGCTGTTACAAGTGCGGGGCAAAAGGGCAATACGCCAACAATTGCCCAAGATCACGCTCGATATAAGGCCGAACCAACCGGCCATGCTCAACCATTAAGGGCTATACACCAACCCGGCCCCGCCGCGGTGGCCCAAATTTCAACCCCAAGCAACTCGGTGGCAACAATCCCAGAAGGTGGTGCAAGAACCCCAATGGCAACAAATTAACAACAACCTTGTAACCGCCTGGCAGCACCACCGCCAACAACAACAAGAGGCGGCAACCACCGCGACAACGCCAAGAAGAAGAAGAAGCCAGCAAAGAGCCACAATCAACAAGGACCGGCGCCTGTCACCCTCAATGGCTCAGCAGAGCCTACGCCTTGCATAGAGGCAGAAGCTAACAAAACCAGGAAACTGGCGGTATGGGAATTCTCCTCAACCCACCAGTTATAGTTTTGTTCGATCTGGTGCTTCGATTCTTTATTGCAAAATCATGCGAGAAATCTTGGGCCTTAGGTCGAAAAGTCGCCGGATATGAGAATCTCATCTCCTATGGGGATTATGACTATTACGCACTTTTGTTCGAACCTAGAGTTGACATTAGGATCACTTAAGGTTCTGGCTAACGATCTAAACATAATACCCATGGATGATGTAGACATAATCCTAGGAATGGACTGGTTAGCTAAGAATCATTCCACGATTCTATGTAAGGAAAGGAAAATTTCGTTTCACTTTCCTGGACAAGAAGCTACGCATTTCCACGGGATCAGCATGGGAAGAAGAGTTCCGATCAGATTCCGCTTTACAAATGAGGAGGATGATGAACCAGAAAGGATGCCATGCATTCCTTGTTTATTTGAACGAAGAGGATAAACCCGAAGCACGGGTAGAAGACATTGAAGTTGTCCAAGAATTTTTGGACGTATTTCCCGAGAATCTACCAGGACTGCCTCCTGATAGACAACTAGAGTTTACCATCGACTTGGAGCCCGGATCAGCCCCAGTGTCGAAGGCGCCCTATAGGATGGCCCCAAAGGAACTAGAAGAGCTGAAAATCCAAATCCAAGAGCTTTTGGATCTAGGATTCATTAGCCGAGTGTTTCACCAGGGAACGCTGCTTTGTTCGTTAAGAAAGGATGGTTCTTTGAGGATGTGCATCGATTATAGAAAACTAAATAAGATGACACTAAAGAACAAATACCCTTTACCGAATTGATGACTGCTTGATCAATTGCGAGGCGGGTGTATTCTCGAAATTGATCTTAAGTCGATACCATCGGTGAAAATACGGTGCGAGGATGTACCTAAGACCGCATTCGAACCGAGATATGGCCACTATGAGTTCATAGTTATGCCATTCGGATTAACCAATGCACCAGCCGTATTCATGGACCTTATGAATGCAGTATTTCATCCATTTTGGATAAATTTATTTTGGTCTTCATAGATGATATCCTTATTTATTCAAAGAATGAAGAGGATCATAGGGAATATCTAAGCGGTTTTGCAAACCTTGAGAGGTGAAAGACTCTTTGCTAAGTTTAGCAAATGTGAGTTTTGGTGAAGGAAGTTATGTTCCTTGGACACATCGTGTCTCTTGAAGGTATAAAGTAGATCCGGCCCAAAGTAGAGGCCGTGCGAGAATGGAAATCACCAAAGACTCAAAGACGAGATTAGAAGTTTCTAGGATTAGCTGGTTACTATAGGAGATTCATCGAAGGATTCTCCAAAATTGCAAGGCCAATAACCCAGCTACTTCGGAAGGGAATCAAGTTCAATTGGACTGATGAATGCGAGACGAGTTTCCAAATACTCAAGGAAAAATTGACAAGTGCACCAGTTCTAGCAGTCCCAGAAGCGGACAAAGGGTATGTAGTCTATACAGACGCATCTAAGACTGGACTGGGTTGTGTTTTGATGCAGGAAGGAAAAGTGATAGCTTATGCATCCCGACAACTCGAGACCCTACCTAACCGAACTACCCAACCCACGATTTAGAATTAGCGACCATAGTTCATGCACTAAAAATTTGGAGACACCATCTCTATGGTGTGAGATGCGAGATCTTCACGGATCATAAAAGTTTGAAGTACTTCTTCGAACAAAGAGATCTGAATATGAGACAAAGAAGATGGCTTGAATTAGTGAAGGATTACGACTGTGGTATTAACTATCACCGCGTAAAGGCGAATGTAGTAGCTGACGCCTTGAGTCGTAAGAGCCATACCAAGCTAGGATGCCTCTTTGTACAAGAGGAAAAACTCGTTGAAGAGTTTGGTAGAATGAGGATTGAACTAGTGGAACCACCTGAGACAATTGTGAGCTGCATCGCTACACTCACACTGACGTCTGATTTAAGAACAAGAATTGTCGAGAGACAAAGGATGGAGGAAAAGTTGAAAAAAATTCGAGAAAGACTAAGGTGCGTAGGATTTAAGAATTTCAAAGGCGTCGACATGCCTTATTGTTTGAAGGTAGGATATGCATCCCCGATTTACGCAGAGCTTTTAATGAAATCATGAGTGAGGCTCACGATCGCCCTACACCGCCCACCCAGCAAAGATTAAACGTACCAAGACGAAGGAAAAGTTTTGGTGGGAAGGCATGAAACGAGATATAGCTTCTTTTGTGGGAACTGCCTTGTTTGCCAACAAGTGAAGGCACTAAACCAGCGACCTTACGGAAAGTTGCAACCATTGGAAATCCCTGAGTGGAAATGGGACGATATAACCATGGATTTCGTTACAAGCTTACCCAAGTCGAGAAGAGGAAACACAGCCATATGGGTAATTGTGGATAGGCTTACCAAAAGTGCTCATTTTCTACCAATTCATACCACTTATGGATCGATAAACTAGCCCAACTGTACGTTAAGGAAATTGTACGACTACATGGAGTGCCAAAATCTATTACCTCGATCGAGACTCAAGTTCTCATCCGATTCGGATTAGCTTGCAGAGAAGGCGTACGAGATTAAATTTCATCTGACAAAGATTCCACCCACAAACCGATGGATGATCGGAAAGAACGATCCAAACACTAGAAGATATGCTTAGAACCGTAATTTTGGATCGAGGTGCAAAAATGGAAGATATTTTACCTCTTATCGAATTTGCTTACAACAACGACTATCAGCGACGATCGGCATGGCCCACACGAGGCCTTATGCGGTAAGAAGTGTAGATCACCACTTTATCGGGATGAAGTCGGTGAGAGAAAGTCATAGGGCACGATGCGTTGAACGAAATGATCGAAATCGCTCGGATGATTAATTTGAGGATAAAAGAGGCTCGTGACGAGAAAGAAATCTTACTGACGATACGCCGAGATCCGAGCTACAGCTTTGAGGATGGAGACAAAGTATTTCTTAAGGTCTCTCCATCGAAAGGGATTGTCGTTTGGCCCGAAGGGAAGCTTAGACCCGCTTTTATAGGACCTTATGAGATCCTAGAGGATAGGTCCAGAGCTTATAGGTTGGCTCTTCCGCCAAACCTGGGAATGTCCATAATGTTTTCACATCTCGCAATTACGAAAATACGCTCACGACCCAAAGCATGTGATTCATCAAGACGGCGTGATCCCGAGCGGACATGAGCTATAAGGAAGAACCCGCAGCCATACTTGACCACAAAGTTCGGCAACTACGGAGCAAGTCGATCCCGTTAGTCAAAGTATCGTGGACACCACAGACGAAGAAGCCACGTGGGAGCTTGAAGAAGCGATGAGGAAAAATACCCGATTTATTTTTCTAGAGGTATACAAATTTCGGACTAAATTTTTCGAAGGGGTGGAATGTAATATTCAAAGAAAGCGAACATACGATTACGGTATCCTAAACCCGTAATTGGGGTTTTGCCGTATATTAATTTTACGACATCGAATTTTGTGATTTCGTTCAGTATCTATATTGACGATTCCTTTTTACAATTCACTAAGGATTGTGAATTACGAAACTAAATTATGAAATGATACGACAATATTATTTCAACGTCAAACGCGACGAACGTCGATTTCATGAAACTTTCGAGTGAGTGAAGCTTGGAATTAATTTCCATCTTAATTCCTTAATTTAATGGAATATATTTATTTAGTAAGTATGAACTCATCTGCGACCATTTTGAGATGAGTCGATTTTGAACGTTTGAGACGTTTTGAACGCCAACGCCTGTAGACGTTTTGAAAATGAGTTTAATGCTCGTGAAATTATAATAATTAATTTCCTATTATTTTTATATAATTACAGTATTAATAATTATTAAAATAAATATTTGAGTTATTAAACTCGATATTTTCGAAATTAATTTTCAAAACCCTAATCTTATAAATTGTGGTTTCGTCACATGAAATGATGCCATTAAATTATCATATGGTATCTAAACTATATAATATGATATATATGAATATTATTAAGCTTTAAAACAAATTTTAACCATAAAATTCGATGGTTTCGATTTTATTAAATTTTGAAACCCTAATTTGAAACTTAGGTTTTCATTGCATTTAAATGTGCTATAATTTTATCCTATGATATTATTTAATATCTAAATCATATATTATGATATATATGATCGAAAATTTCATGATTATCAATAATAGGTGTAATTTATATTTTAATCCTATTTTCAATAATTACTATCGGTAATTTGAAATGTGCATATATTGTGGTTTAATTATTTTACGACTTGATTATATATCTATGACCTATAATATGATTAATACAATGTATTATGTGTAACAAAAAATAAAATCAGCCCCTAAACCTCCTATGCGTGCCCATTATTACCCAACAAGCATGGGATTCTCTTTTGAATTGGCGATGCATGAAGAGCTCACTTAACACTATTCAATCATCACATATTCAACTCCCAAGGGCTGCAGATTTTTGCCCCCAATCTTAGCCAAAATCGAGAGAGAGAGAGAGGAGATAATAGGTGAGACTCTTCCCCTTCACCCCACTCTCATTATACTCTCAACCCGTTTTGAACACACACAACACACTTCTTCCTCTCCATTTTCTGCCCAAAACCGAGAGCAACTCCTCTCATTTCTAAAATTTTTCTCTTCTATTCTCTTCTTCATTCCTTCACCAAAGTTGATACCTAGCATTGTCCTTGTGATTCAACACCATTCCTAAGGTAACACATGGACCATACTCGATTCTTCTCCCCTATTTTTCAAGAGAACCGAGAGCATGTCCTATATTTATATGTAGGTGTGTTCGAAAATATTATGCATGTATGAGTATGTGTTCGAGTTTTATATGTATGAATATATGTTTTAAATGTTCTTATGGATGAATATTGTTCTTGATGTATTTTTATTTTCAAACTATGAGCATATATGTTGAAATGAACATAGGTTATCATATATGACATGTTTTTAAGGATTTAGCATGTATAGGTAATTTTCGAACCATAGTATATATTGTATAAATTTCGAAAATAGTATATGATGTTGGATGATGACCGAGCATGTTTTAAAATGTTTTTAGCATTGATTATTGTTCTATATCATGTTTAGAGTTCATATGTATCATTTAGAAAATTTTGAAAACCCTAGGTATTTTTATTAAAAATGCCGTGAGCTATATATGTATGTACCTTGGTGTATAATTTTTATTTCAAGCATGTAATGACATATTAATACTTTAGAACCTTGATTATATGTTCCATGATTTATTTAGAATTTTTGAAAACCATATGTTTGATTTTAAGATAATACCGTGAGTTTTGAAATATTATATGTTAGTGTATGATTTTTATTTTAATCAAGCAATGGTGTATTAATGTTTTAGTATATTGTTTATGTGTTGTATAAATTTATCGAATTTTGGAAATAAAATATTAATTTAAATCAAATAAGCCGTGAGCTTTGAGCTCTTGAAGGTGATGATTTAATTAGTTTGATAAATATTATGATGTTATATTACTATACTATAGTGTATAAACATAGTATATAATTGTTGGAATTTTGAAAATCAAATACCATGTTTAATCAAAAAGCCAGAGCTTGTAGCTCCATATGGTGATGATTCAAATGGTTTTGGTTGATGTTATGATGTTACAATGTTATAGTATAATGTTTAATCATGTTAGAATTTATTTGGAATTTTAGAAATTGTTTGCTAATTATTTGGTAATTATCTTGTAATTCCGTGAATATTGCTATATATTATTAAATGAATAGTTATGATGAACTATAGGTTATATTTGTGATGTATATTGATGTTGGGATATTATACTATGTGTATATCAATTTTGGAAATTTTGGATAATTATTCCTAATTTTGAAAATACCGTAGCTATATATATGTATATATATTAATAAATAGCAAACAATATCATATGGATTTTATAAATTCATATTCTGGACCATAGTGTATAATAATGCACTATATTAATTTAGAAAATTTTTCAAAAGTCATTTGATATTTTTAAATTAATTATCGAGATTTCGATAATTAATAAGGATTTTAAATCCTTTTAATCCAGCTTTATTAATAAAATATTTGTTTAATTAATATTCTAGACATAATTGAATTTTACAAAATTTTATAAACATAGATTGCTATGTTTGAGACAAACGCGTTTATTTTATAACGCTTTAAAATCGAAAGTAAGCGCTTTATTTATAAAAGGGTTATTTAATGCGAAATTATTTATAAGTCCTCGATTTACGTGATAAATCGAGAATTAGGACTTTACGCTTTCAAATCGATCAAATTCGATTTATAAAACGAAATAGTAAGAAGTTACTATTTGAAAGTCAAAATGGTCGACTTTGTTGACGGTGTTGACTTCGTTGACTTTTTAAGTCAACCATACGCTTTTACGATTGATGAACACGCCAAGATGGCGTAAGATATACTAATTGAGTATGATACCTCATTAGTAAGAAAAGATTTCACAAATGAAATCCATATATCGAAAAACGACTTATACGTTGAACGATCTCGCGAGGCCAGAACAACTCAATCAGATACGTGTTGAAACGTATTGAATTCACTAATGAATTCAGTCTACATCGATATGAGATATCAAGTTTATCTTAGCTTTTGAAAGTCTCGAGAGACTTGAGCGACGATCTAAAGCCTCGCCGAAAGCGCGTGGACGCAAACGCAACGATCGGATTTTGACGCACGATCGAACCTGGGACTCAATTTACAACAAACCATAGTCCAGCGCGCTTTTATCTTCAAATGTGGGCCTTTTCTTACCCCACTAAGATCGACTTTCTTGTTATTCCAAAATGAGTTTATTCTGAAGACTTATTCTACAACCGTTGACAAATGTTTACTATATTACCCGCCAAAAATATTCATTTTGTGTATGGATCCTATCGTTTGCCGGGTAGAGGTCGTGGCGATGGTTGGAACTTTATTATGACAGGTTATGTCATTTGGGTCGCTACCAACCTTTTAAATGTCGGGTCTGTCGGATGATAAATGCCCAGCTAGGATTGGCGTGAAGGTTGGAACTATTGCTATGTTAACATATGCTCGTGAGAGCGTGTGTCGACGGATTACGGCCGGTCACGGCGTCGTAGATGGGAGGCCTCCTCTCGACGCTTAATTTTAATATCTTGTTATGAATTGTTACTATGAGATACGGACCATACACACCAAGAAAATGCTCGCCGAGCTATGTTTACTTAACCGAATGATTTGGTAAGACAATGCATTTTTAACTAAAACCCTCGCGACTTACTCGATATTGGCGCAGTAATTCAAATATTATCAAATGTTTTGGCATGAGTCCACCGAGTGCAATTTCTTGTACTTAGCCCTCGCATGTTTGTTTTAAATGTGCGGTTGAGCTCGATGGTGATGATGGGAAAGTGTTGAGGAGTCCAGGTCCTTGACCAATTATTAGAATTTGTGGTTTTCACCTTGAATGCATATCATCATATATGTATTCACACACTTTCCGCTGCTACACTCTGAACTCCTTTATTTATGCTTTATGTTTATGAACTATCGAGGCCCATCGGACCATGGCCAAGATTTTTGGGGTCCGATGGCCTAACCCTTTTAAATCTTATGACGTTACCTTATATTGTGTTCGAGCATGCTAGTTTATTGTTGTTATGCATCTTTATTTAAAGCAATGAAGCCCCTAAAATACTACTCCTAGTATTAGTCGCCCTCCAGTCCGGGTAGTCCAGAATGGGGTCGTGACAGAAAATTATGTCATAGTGATGATATATGATGATGATTATATGTTATGTGAATTAATTGGAATTGTTGAAAAATGTTTGTTAAGTTTATCAAAATGTTCGAAAACTATAAGGTATAAGAAGGTGATGTACAATTTTTCTATGACTAATGTTATTACATATTATTAATCCTATGTTGATATAGTATGTTATGTGAATTTATGAAAAATTTGGAAAAATGTTGAAAATTATTTCAATAGGGCCGAGAGCTAGGAGATAAGGTTATAAATGTTTTAAATTTATTTTATCATATATAATCACATATTATGTTCTAAAAATATGTTTTAGACATACTATGAATTTATGAGATTTTTAAAACATGGTGTACTATGTTTATGTCGAAACGTTGTGTTAAATGACGTAAGATGCGAAGAATGATATGTATTGTACAAGTTAGGTCATACTTAGGTAAAATATCGATCATGATTGTTGATTAACATGAAAAATCGAGACTTATAAGAATATGACTGGAAATCAACTAAAAATTAAGAATATATGTAAATTAATAGTTATGTATGTGAATAATTCTAATTATATGTTATTGAAGGTCAAAATCGTTGACTAATGTATAAACGTATGAAATACGTTAGGACATGCACAATGTTACGTTGTACGTCTAATAGGAATGAGATTTGCATTTAATAAATACACTAAGACGTGTAAGACGTATTAGAAATAGAAGAATAGAGATGATTTCATAATTGAAATCACTTTATCGAAAACGTTAGTATATGTAATACTCCGAAGAAACAAAAGCCTAATTACGATATATAAACTCGTATATTAAGGTTTGCCGAGTATTAAATTTTGAAAGACATCGAATATTGATTTCGATTCAGTAATGAAGTAACGAATTCCTTTTTATATTCACTGAGAATTGTGAATTGAGGGAAAGAATGTTATAAAGTAGTTCTAAAAGATAATTTTAACGTCGATCACAGATCGATAGTTGAAATTTCATGAAATTTTCTAAGCAGCGAAGCTTGGAATTAAATTCCTATATGAATGGGATATTATTAATAAAGTAAGTACGATCTTATTACGACCATTTTGAGATGAGTCGATTATTAACGTTTTGAGACGTTTCGAACGTTAACGCTCAGAGACGATTTGAAAAATGGGTTTAATGATCAGGAAATTATAGTATTTAATTTCCTATGATTATTTTATATAATTAGAGTATTATTTAGCATTAAAACAATGCTAGAGCATGAAGAACTCGATAATGATCATTTGTTAAAATTCGAAAACCCTAATTCAATTTTGTGGTTTTCTCATGAAATGATACCATTAATTTTTTCTATGTTATAAATTATTATCTAAACCAGATGTTATGACATATATATGTATGAATGGCACGAAAATGACTTATGTACTGTTACGACCCCACTCCGGACCAACCCGATTGGAGAGCGACTAATACTAGGAGTAGTATTTTGGGGTTACATGGGTAAAATAAAGATGCATAAAATAAACTAACATGCTTCGAAGCATAATACGAGATGATGTCATAATGTTTTGAAAAGGTTTAGCCATGGACCCCAAAACTTGGCCCGATCCGATGGACCTCGATAGTTTGTAAACATAAGGCATAAATAAAGGAGTTCAGAGTATAGCAGAGGAAAGTGTGTGAATACATATATGACGATATGCATTCAAGGTATAACCCACAAATTCAAGTAAATCGGTCAAGGACACTGGACTCCTCAACACATCCCCCATCATCACCATCAGAGCTCAACCGCATATTTAAAACAAACATGCGGGGCTAAGTACAAGAAATTGCACTCGGTGGACTTATGCCAAAACATTTGATAATATTTGGATTACTCGCCAATATCGAGTAAGTCACAGTGGTTTTAGTTAAAATGCCTTGTGCTTACCAAAACATTCGGTTCAGTAAACATACCGCCGAGCATTTTCTTGGTGTGTATGGTCCAGTATCTCATAGTCACAATACATAATAATAATAAATAAACGCCGAGAGGAGGCCTCCCATCTACGACGCCTGTGACCGGCCGAATCCGTCAGACACACATCGCTCTCGCAAGCATATGTTAACACAACAGATAGTTCCAACCTTCACGCCAATCCTAGCTGGGCATTTATCATCCGACACAGACCCGACATTAAAAAGGTTGGGTGCTACCACAACAATTGATATAATAGTTCCAACCATCTCCACAAATTTCTACCCGGCATAACAGATAGATCCATACACAAAACGAAATATTTTGGCGGTAATGCAAGAAACATTTGTTAAACAGTTGTAGGATAAGCATCGTAATTAAACTCATTTGAAATAACGGTAAAGTCACGCTTTAGTGGGGTAAGAAAAGCCCACATTTAAAAGATAAGAAGCCCACATTTTAAAGATAAGGCCCACCCGACTATGGTTCGCCAGAAAAGTCCTAGGTTCGTCAGACGTCAAAATCCCGTCGCTTCAGTATCCACACATTTACTTAAAAGCGAAGCTTTAGTACGTCGCTCAAGTCTTATCGATGTAGACTGAATTTTAGTGAATTCAATACGCCTCAACACGATACGATCGACTTGTTCTCGCACTCGAGATACGCTCAACGATAAGCACGTTTTCGATATATGGATTTCATTTGTGAAATCTTTTCTTACTAATGAGGTATCATACTCAATTAGTATATCTTACGCCAGCACTCGACGTATTTATAAACGTAGATAATCGCACGCTTGACTGAAAAGTCAACGAAGTCAACACCGGTCAACAAAGTCGACGATTTTAACTTTTAAATAGTAATTTCTTACTATTTTGTTTTATAAATCGAATTTGATCGATTTGAAAACGAAGTCCTATTCTTCGATTTATCTCGTAAATCGAGGACTTATAAATAATTTCGCATTTAATACCCTTTTATAAGAAATGCGATTTTGGTTTTTAAACGTTATAAATGAACGCTCGTCTCAAACATAGCAATCTATGTTTATAAAATTTTGAAAAATTTAAAAAACTGTCCGTAATATTAATTTAGCAATTATTTCATTAATAAACTGTTTTAAAAGGATTTAAAATCCTTATTAATTATCGAAAACTCGATAATTAATTTAAAATGTCAAATGAATTTGAAAAATTTTCTAAATTAATATAGTGCATTATTATACACTATGGTCCAGAATATGAATTTATAAAATTCATATGATATTATTTGCTATTTATTTATATATATACATATATACATTTACGGTAATTCCAATAAATAGGGAATAATTATCCAAAAATTCCCAAAATTGATATATACCTAGTATAATATCCCAACATCAATATACATCACCAATATAACCTATAGTTCACCATAACCATTGATTTAATAGTATATAGCAATTATTCACGGATTAACTTGATAATTACCTAATAATTAGCAAATAATATCTAAAATTCCAAATAAATTCCAACATGATTAAACATTATATTATAACATTGTAACATCATAACATCAACCAAAAACATTTGAATCATCACCATATGGAGCTCAATAGCTCTCGGTTTTTTTGATTCAAAATGTTATTTGATTTTCAAAAATTCTAACAATTATATACTATGTTTATACACTATAGTATACTAATATAACATCATAATATTTATCAATACTAATTAAATCATCACCTTCAAGAGCAACAAGCTCACGGCTTATTTGATTTAAATTAGTATTTGATTTCAAAAATTCTAATTAATTCACACAACATAAATAATATACTAAAGCATTAATACACCATTGATGTTCAAAAATAAAATCATACATCAACCTATATAAATTATAATGCTCTCGGTCCTATTGTAAAATCAAGCATATGGTTTTCAAAAATTCTAATTAAATCATAGAACATATAATCAAGGTTCTAAAGCATTAATATGTTATTACAAGCTTGAAATAAAAATTATACATTAAGGTATACATACATAGCTCACTAGATTCATGAGAAATCAAGTTGTGGTTTTCCAAAATTTGCTAAATCAATACCATAGTCTTAAATCATAACATAGATCAATAATACATGCTTAGAACATACTAAGAAGCATTCGTCATTTGGTACATTTTATAAATTTTTTAAAATATATATAACATATACTATGGTTTCAAATCATATAGGCTAGATACATTCATACATTTCATATATAACAATGTATGTTCATTTACACATGTATACTTATTATTTTGAAAAAAATCATCAAGAACAATATGAACACATATCTCATGCTTCAAGAACATTTAACACACGATATATATATACTAAAGATTTTCGAACACACATACATATATATACAAAAGCGGTTTTGATTTTCTTGAGTACAAGGAGAAGGAAATCGGTGCTATGGTCTTAGTATTACTCAGAATGGTGTGACGCCCCAATTCCCCGATGGGAATGCACTGGATGTCGGGTATGATTAATGTGAGGGTTAAGCGGGGTGTGAAGAAGAAGGGGATACATATAACATACATGATAAGAAGATGTGACCATGAAATCGGGCAAGATCTCTCTATAACTAGGACATATCCCGAAGGGGAGGGTGCACAAACAATCCACCAATGTAATAATATCGATATCATAACCTCGTAAAAACATGATCTCGGTTTATTATAATTAATGCAAGAAAGCAAAATAGCATTACATCCATCAACTAGACCGGTCAACCACATAGCATGCTCAGACGAGACTCACGTGAGAATAACACAATAAATCTTGTTCCCAATCGAAAGCAAATAAGGGACAAGAATACATAATTATCGTAGTACGATACAACACAACATCATGGGCATAGCATGAAGAACCCGCAGCCCACCCTCGCCACGCCCGTCCAATTTCCTCCATCCGTGAAAAGATTTGAAAAGAGTTTCAAAGTGAGCACTAGCGCACTCACCGGGTTTTATCATAAATCAAAAGAATCATGAGGCCGTGTTTAGAGCACTTACCTTAGAAGGTTTTAAAACGTAAATCCACTTCTAAGCACGCAAAATAGATTTTTCATTTTTCGATACCGATCCGTTATTATCACACTCCCATCATAGAACCATGAACCACGTCTCGAACGTATCCCGCCAGCCCATCACATGACATTCATTCGCCCGGAACATATCCAATCGGCCCACGCCCGAACGTATCCACCGGCTAACTCGGTGTGGACTTGTGGGTCAAATCCCGTCGTAACCATAACCACCTCATTACCATTTCCGTGTGGACTTCCGGTCTATCCTTCGTAACCATAACCACGTGTTCGGGTCTATCCCCTTATGATCAATACTCAAGATGGTGATCAACCCACCGAATAGAGATCCGTGCACAACCATGGTAGAACCATATCTTGGATCGAGAACAGAATAATTTCACAAAAACATTTTACGGCGTATATGTTTTATTTTGAAATATCGTAGTAAATAACTCAAAATAAGCATATATAACCCAACTCGAATGCATTTAAAACGCCAACCGGGAGATATCTACGGATCCGATGACTTCACCGATCGACCGGTAGGTACACAGTAACAAGACGGAACAACTTTGGGGTTACATCCCACAAAGCAAAGCAACAACATGATCCAAACGACGATCGTAGAAAAATTAGGGTTTTCGACTTTCGAACCCACATTCGCACTCTCCGGTTTTCAAATCAACTCGATGCGAAGGAAAATATATTCGGGGCATCAAGACCTATAATAGGGTACCTTCAAAATATGCATGCATGCAAGTTGACTCAAATCTTAGCAAACAAGAAGTTTCAAAAATCGATGCCTATCCTCGGATCTAGGATAAACCATCCAAAATTGATGCATGAAAATGGAAACATAAGCAATATGCATAACTATCTAACATGGAATGACAAACCACGTTGAAAATGGATAACCGGGCATATACTTCCTTTAGAAAACTCAAGCAACGGAAAACATCCCGACATGCGTAAACGCGAAAAAGCGTAAAAGCGAATCGGTACTTTAGTAGAATGCATAGCCCGGAACTCAAAACCTAAAGGACCCGTAGCCAAAAGGTGGTCCGTCGGCCACCAAACGGCGGCCAACAGCTCACGGCGGCGGCGATTCGGTGGTGGTCGCCGGTTAAATCGGCGACCTCCGGCCGTTTTCTCGCCTCGTCCCTTTAGAAACCCGAGTTCTATGCTATACGATCTACTAAAAGGCGGAATCAAAACAAGAAAAGGACAAAAACAGAAAAGCGGGTTGCGGGGGTGGTTGATCGACGGTGGTAGCTCGGCGGCGCAATGAATGGCGTGTTGAGCCTCCCGCCGATCCCCACTCCTCCAACGCCGCAACAGCACTGAGCTGCTCGGCTCTTCCGTAAACACAGAGGCGAAGGAAATGAACGTTGAAAATGAAGGCCCTAGCCTCCTATTTATAGGAAAGTAGGGCTGCAGAATGCTTGCAAGCGACCCTTTTCGAAAACGCAAAAGCGACGCAACTTTTGCAAACGGACTCAAATTTAGCAAACTTGGTACCCATGGACACGAAATAAAATACCGGACACAATGACTATAAACATGATATGCTTTTAAAAGACCAATGAAAAGTCGGTTTTCGATAACTTCCCGAGTGCCAAACCTTCATGGGTGGTCGAAAACACGCATACTTAGTGTCTATGAATTCGTCATAAGACACTCTTCATAACGCTCGAGGTTTGGTGGCGGTCGATCACCGAAACAAAAGTCAACCTTTTGACATTTTCTCGAAAAATGTGCCATGCAAAATGAAGTTTAAAAGACGGGTATTACATCCTCCTCCTTATAAAAATTTCGCCCTCGAAATTTCAAACACGTGGAGAAAACAACTCGTGGCATCGAGCCACGAACTTGTCTTCCAACTCCCACGTAGCCTTCCTCCTCTCCGTGGTGATTCCACAACACCTTCACCAACGGAATCGCTTGTTCCTCAATTCCTCGACTTGCTCCAAGATAGCCACCGCCTTCCTCGTAACTCGGATCCCGAGCAAGAATCACTGGTCATGCTTGATCACGTGTTTTGGGTCGAACACGCACTTTCTCACCGAGAAACGTGAAACACGCCATGAACATCTCCGATGCTGGGCGGCAAAGCTAACCTATAGCAACGGGCCTATTCTCTCAAGAACTTCGAAGGTCCAACGAACCTCGGTCGTAACTTACCTCGTTTCCAAAACGAGCGACTCTCTCGCTTCGGAGAAACCTTAAGGAAAACGCGATCTCCGATCATGAATCAAGATCCGTCGACGCTTGTCCGCATAGGACTTCGCACCCTGAGCTTCCTTGATCCTTCGCTGATCTCGATCGATAACCTCGACCGCCTGTTGAACCATCTACGTCCTAACATCTTCCTCTCGCCCACTTCGTCCCGATAAAGTGGCGATCGACACTTCCTTCCGCACAACGCTTCATAGGGAGCCATTCCTATGGTGGCACGATAAGCATTGTTATAGGCAAACTCTACCAAAGGTAGTATCTCTTCCCAATTTCTTCCTCTATCGCCACGATTGCTCATGACATATCTTCCAAGACACGAATCGTCTTTCCGATCGACCGTCCGTTTGAGGATGGAATGCCGTACTAAGATTCGCTTGGTCCCACGGCTTCCTCGCAGACTCCTCCAAAACCTCGGCGTGAACCCGGGTCACGATCCGACGAATCGACATCGCACACAATGTAACCGCACGATTTCTCTAACGTAAAGCTGAGCAAGCTTATCTAACCCGTACGTCATCCGAATTGGTAAGAAATGAGCTGATTTCGTCAGTCTATCGACGACAACCCATATAGCGGTGTTTCCTTTCGCTGACCTTGGAAAACTCACCACAAAATCCATACCGATATGATCCCATTTCCATTCTGGGATTGGTAGCGGTTGCAACAATCCTGACGGACGTTGGTGTACAGCTTTCACTTGCTGACAAGCCAAACATCGTTCCACAAATGCGGCTACATCCTTTTCATCCCTTCCCACCAAAAGTTCCTCTTAAGGTCTCTCAGACATTTGGTGCTTCTGGACGAGTCAGATATGGTGCCTCATGAGCTTCACTCATGATTTTATCTCTCAATTCCCTATTGAGTGGCACATAACCTTCCTCGGAATAGTAGCGTTGTCTTCGCTCAGAAACCGCACTATCTTCTAGCCTTGCTTTCAAACGCATCTTTTCCAGAATTCGTCTCTCGCTGCGCACTCACGACGACTTCTCATCGACCCATCCTTCTTCTTGATTTAATAGAACCGGTGCTCCCCACGGCGACACGCTAGGTCGGATAAAACCTAGATCCAGCAGCCTCACGAATCTGCGCTTTCGGTTCTTGCAATTCTTTAGGTGCCATTCTATATGGTGCCTTTGATATCAAGCGCCGCTCCGGTTCCAAATCAATAGTGAATTCCACTTGTCTATCGGTGGTAAACCAGCAAGTCCTCGGGAAACACGTCCGGATATTCACACACCATCGCTCCTCTTGCAATCGCCATACTCTTCATTGTTCCCCGTCAAACTTACAAGAAATTTGTGACTTCCTTCGATCATCCTCACCGCTTCAAGGTCTTTGAGATCATCGGCACATGAACACCCATCCTTATGCCGTGAAACGAACTTCCACTCATTCGGCCGTCCGAAAAGCAACTTCTCTCGAGACAACGATAGTTGCCATGTGCTTTTCAACCAATCCATGCTAGAAGATGACATGAAATCTTCCATTTCGATGACATGCAAATTGACAAAGACCTTACGCTCATGATTTCTACCTCACGGTTACGCAAATCTCTTTTGCTTTAGCACTTCGACGGGATGCTAATTTGTGGTACTCTGTGATTTTGGGTACCAAACCCAACCTCTCACCGCGATTCTCGAAGCGAAAGAATGTGAGGCTCCTGATCAAAAAGCGAAACGGGTACATCACTCATATGTATTATACCGCAAGATTTTCGAGCTTGAGCTGCGTGCCGATTCAAGGCGTACAGACTCCTACATGCGGTGGCCTTCGTGGCCTGGGGTGACCTCCGCCTCCGTTGTTTGTCCTTGGCGGAGCATGATTACGCTCATGAGCTGACGCCGCTTCTTGGCGGCCTGCTGCGCTGGCCCTCCCGACGACAATCTCGAGCGTAATGTCCGGACTTCACAACGATAGCACTCGGTGCTACTTGCTCGCAGACCGCCAAATTGATTCCTTTCGCATTTCGGCACCAAGGTTTTCCACTCCACGCCACATGGGTTGGAAATTCCTTCCCAAGGTTGCCTTTCTCTCAATGCCTTGATTCCTTCGAATCATTGGACCGCTCTGGTTCCTTGGAACACCGATCGCCTTTCCTCGATCTTCCCATTTCCTCTTACCTCTTCCCCATCGATGGCTGTCCGGGTGGCATCGTTCTTTCTCGGGCAACATTTACTCAATGTTTAATGCCGGTTCGAGGATCGCGCATCGTCGGATCTCCCGGTCGATGGCGAAATTCGATCTCGGTGAGTCCTCTCTCGAACTCATCTGCCTGGTAGCCTCGGGCCGACCGTGCGTAGCATAACGTGACGAGACGATTGAGCGAGCGATCGTACTCGGTGACCGTCCTCTCCCTCAGCGAAGATTCGCACTCATTTGCCTTCTCGCTCAGTAAGCGCTGTGCACGCATTTTCCATGAGTTCTTCCTTGAAATCTTCCCGTATACCTTGCCTTGTCGTCCGGTGTTAGAGTCCTTCTCACGATTCCACCGTAAATCGGCCTCGTCGGTTAGGCGAAGATCGCGCACCAGCTTTTACGCTTCTTCGCACCGATGTATTCAAGATCCTTCGGTGGATCGTATCCGTTCTCGGCGTCGATCGGTTCGCCGAGACCGTCGAATGTGGGGGATTCACTGCGAAAACTCTCGATCGCATGCCGTCAACCAAAGGTGGTTCTTGGGCTTCTTCCACGCTATTGTTCCTCTGGTTCCTTGTTCTCGGCATTCTGTACCGACGTTTGAAACATTAGAAACGCTTTCGCATAGATAACCGGGTATCACCGCATAACATATATCATCACCCATATCACATATCATCACATATACCACATATCACGCACAATCACATATAATCATGCAATCCTGTCAACATATCATCGTTATGCATTTCACATAACATCATCATCACACATCACATAGATCATATATCATCATGGCATAGCTCATATCACATATAAGCATCAAACATAAACATCCTGTCATACGGCGTTAGTATCGAAATATTCGGTGTCCATAAAGGATCACAAAATACAAGATCAAGGTATGTCACCAAAAGGTCGATATGAGCAAAAGAATCGACTCCGATCATTGTCAAAAGATGCCGCTCTGTCCATGCTTCTTCTGAGACTTCTGCGCACATCTTTGTACACACCGACTACCTAGATCTCGTCCTCCATATCCATCCACTATTCCCCGCCTCGTCCGGTTCCATTCTGCCTTTCCTCATCCTCTTTCCTTCCTATCGTGGCTTGAATTGGTGCCGCTTGAGCGATCCTGCATGGAAGCAAGCCTCTCGGGTATGATCCCATCCAAGCGTGCTCGATTGCACGAGTATCGGTGAAAAGCGTGCTCGAGTCCCCATCTCTCGCGCTTGCCTTCCTCAATGTGCCCGATCTCATCGTAGTCATCGCTATCTGGATCACCGGGTCCTCCGAATCCTCACTATCCTCCTCGTTCTCATCGGGTCCTCTTCTTCCTCGTAGTCGCCTTCCACGGATGCCGGCTGAAACAGTTCGGTAGCATGAAGATCCCGATCCCGGCTTCTTCCTTTGCCGCCGGACGGACAATATCTCGTCACGGAAGTTCACGCCTCAAAGTCGTTCGGGTCCTCCGGAAGGTAAGGATCGTCGATGGAGGTGTAGTGACGGTGTATCTCGATGCATGGTGATCGCTCGATTGATGGTTGTTCTCCCAACGGCTCTTGGGAACATCATCCCTATCATCGATCTGGATCGGTCCTCGAGGTGTCTCGCAACCACATCCTCCTCCGATGGTATACCTCGGTGGTGCGTCCCTTTGTCTCCATACTCGGCAGCGAACTCGGTAAAGTCAAGGTAAGGTGCCTCGTGATAGGATCCCGCCTCAACAACACATGTCCTTGCTTTCGCCCACTACCGCCATCCCGTCGGTAGCCTTTCGGTCATCCGATAGTAAGCCTCGTATTCTCGACACTTTCCCACTTGTCTCGAACCTTTCTCCATAACCCAACAAATCTTCCCGAA
This sequence comes from Salvia rosmarinus, assembly GCA_036937905.1. Taxonomy (NCBI): domain Eukaryota; kingdom Viridiplantae; phylum Streptophyta; class Magnoliopsida; order Lamiales; family Lamiaceae; genus Salvia; species Salvia rosmarinus. The sequence goes on along the minus strand of CM072822.1, from coordinate 41,587,936 downwards.
ATACTCCAATGGCTCATGAATATGCGGGTACATTCCCCGAATTTACGGATATGCTCATCCATTTCGTGAGATCTTAACCAACGTTGTGCGGGCCATCAATATCCATAAACCTACATGTTAGTTCACCATAAAACAACAACAAATATTCACGTTTCCTTTACCATCCCGGTCATCGGGTAATCATGTCTCATACACATGTTCATTTCAACACATATCAATATCAATATCGATATAATCACGTAAGCAAATGTAATTCACTTACAAGCACTCGTTTATCAAAATAAACAAGATTTTCGATCAACAACATATTGCTATGTAAACACATAGACTTACATCAACCATACGTGATCACATTAATCACATCATATCATATAAGCGATTTTCACATCACGGCCATACATGGCCTTTTGTTCCATCAACAATCACTTCCACATCCACATCACCATCCAACCACATCTCATCCACATCACGTTTACATCGTAGAACTCTTACCATGCCAAAGCATATGAAACCAAGATCACATCAACTCACATAACCACATAAAGCATCGGCAAATAAACACATACCTCATCCCATTTTTTAAAGGAGGCGGCTGACGGTGGTGAGGGTAGTCATGCACGATGAGCAGTTTAGAAGAACAAGTTCTAAACACTCAATTTCAAGAACGCACATGATATAAAGCAAACGAATCGCTTTGATATCAAACAACATAACACATACCCAAAGTTGAATCGCTCGATACCATGCGGTATCGGATAAGAAAGATAGATGTCGTATTAAGAACATCGCTACGATACCATGCCGGTATCGATAACAAAGATAGATATCGTATTAAGAACATCGCTCGATACCATGTCGGTATCGATAACAAAGATAGATATCGGGGCAAGAACACCGCTCGATACCATCTTTGTCATGCCCCGATTCAGGGAAGCACGGATGCGGGGTGTGATTAGGGGTGGGGTTAGAAAGCGGGGAAGAAGGGATACATATAACATACATGATAAGAAGATGTGACCATGAAATCAGGCGATCTCCTCTATAACTAGGACATATCACGAAGGGAGGTGCACAAACAATCCACAACTAGAATAATATCGATATCATAACCTCGGAAAACATGATCTTGGTTTATTATAAGTAATGCAAGAAAACAAAATAGCATTACATCTGTCAACTAGACCGTCAACACATAGCATGCTCGTGTCGAGACTCACGTGAGAATAACACAATAAATCTTGTTCCCAATCGAGAAAGCAAATAAGGGACAAGAATACATAATTATCGAGTACGTACAACACAACATCGTGGAAGCATAGCATGAAGAACCCGCAGCTCCACCCCCGCCGCCCGTCGGCCTTCCTCCATACGTGAAAAGATTTGAAAAGAGTTTGGGGTGAGTACTAGCGCACTCACCGGGTTTTATCATAAATCAAAAGAATCATGAGGTCGTGTTTAGAGCACTTACATTAGAAGGTTTTAAAGCGTAAATCACTTCTACACGCAAAATAGATTTTTCATTTTTCGATACGATCCGTTATTATTGTTACTCCCATCATAGAACCATGAACCACGGCTCGGGCGTATCCCTTGACCCATCACATGACATTCATTCGCCGGAACATATCCGGCCCACGCCCGAACGTATCCAGGCTAACTCGGTGTGGACTTGTGGGTCAAATCCCGTCGAACCATAACCACCTCATTACCATTTCGTGTGGACTTCCGGGTCTATCCCGAGAACCATAACCACGTGTTCGGGTCTATCCCCTATGATCAATACTCGAGATGGTGATCAACCCGCCGAATAGAGATCCGCACAACCATGATAGAACCATATCTTGGATCGAGAGCGATAATAATTTCACAAAACATTTTACGGCGTACATGTTTTATTTTGAAATATCGAGTAAATAACTCAAAATAAGCATATATAACCCAACCTCGAGCAGATTTAAAACGTCAACCGGGAGATATCTACGGATCCGATGACTTCACCGATCGCCTTGGTAGGTACCGGTAACAAGAGCGGAACAACTTTTGGGGTTACATCCCACAAAACAAAGCAACAACGTGATCCAACGACGATCGTAGCAAAATTAGGTTTTCGACTTTACGAACCCACATTTGGCACTCTCCGGTTTTCAAATCAACTCGATGTAGAAGGAAATATATTCGGGGCATCGAGACCTATAATAGGGTACCTTCAAAATATGCATGCATGCAAGTTGACTCAAATCTTAGCGTGAAGAAGCTTCAAAATCGATGCCTATCCTCGGATCTAGATAAACCATCAAAATCGATGCATGAAAATGGAAACATAAGCAATATGCATAACGGCGAACATGGAATGACAAACTACGTTGAAAATGGATAACTTGGGCATGTCTTCTTTAGAAAACTCGAGCGCGGAAAACATCCCGACATGCGTAAACGCGAAAATGTAAAAGCGGAATCGGTACTTTAGTAGAATGCATAGCCGGAACTCAAAACCTAAAGGACCCGAGCGAAAGGTGGTCCGTCGGCCACCAAACGGCGGCCAACAGACTCACGGCGGTGGCGGCGATTGGTGGTGGTGCACCGGCCAAATTATCGGCCTCGGCCGTTTTTCGCCTCGTCCCTTTAGAAACCCGAGTTCTATGCTATACGATCTACTAAAAGGCGGAATCAAAACAAGAAAAGGACAAAAATAGAAAACGGGCTGCGGGGTGGTTGATCGGCGGTGGTGGCTCGGCGGCAATAATGCGCCGCCACGAGCCTCCCGGCTCGATCCCCACTCTCCAGCCCGCTTCCATGACGTGCACGGAGCTGCTCGGCTCTTCCGTAAACACGGAGAGACGAAGGAAATGAGCGTTGAAAATGAAGGCCCTAGCCTCCTATTTATAGGAAAATTGGTGCTTGCAGTTGCTTATGCAAGCGCCCTTTTTCGAAAAACGCAAAAGCAACGCAACTTTGCAAACGGACTCAAATTTAGCAAACTTGGTACCCATGGACACGAAATAAAATACGGACACAATGACTATAAACATGATATGCTTTTAAAGACCAATGAAAAGTCCGGTTTTCGATAACTTCCCGAGTGCCAAACCTTCATGGGTGGTCGAAAACCTGCATACTTAGTGTCTATGAATTCGTCATAAGACACTCTTCATAACGCTTTGAGGTTTCGTGACGGTCGATCATCAAACAAAAAGTCAACCTTTCGACCTTTTCTCAAAAAGCGTGCTATGCAAAGCGAAGCTTAAAAGACGGGTATTACAAATGGTCTAGTATCCAAGAACAATGCAAGGGCTAAGGTTGTGTGAAGAGATGTAGGGGATTGAAGAAGAAAAATCGAAAAATAGAGAGGAAGCTCTCGGTTTGAGGCGAGAAAAACTATAGGAATGAGAGTGTTTGTGTGTTTGAAATGTTTGTGAGAAGGATAATGAGTAAGATGAAAGCCTCTCTCCCTATACCTCTCTCACTCTCGATTTTGGCCAAGAAAGGGGCCAAAATCTGCAGCCCTTGGAAGTTGTTTAAGTGATGATTGAAGTGTGTTAAAGGAGTTATTCATGTATTGGGCAATTTCAAAAAGTGGAAATCATTGTGCATGGGGAAGAGATGGGCAAAATCGGCGCATGGGGAGGGGTTTAAGGCTGATTTTATTTTTTAAAATACACATAATACATTGTATTAATCATATAATAGGTCATAGATATATAACACAAGTCGTAAAAATAATTAAATCATCACTTAGGTAATAATCGAAATTATCGATCCAAAATTGGAAAAATAGGGTTAAAATATAAATTACACCTATTATTGATACTCATGTAATTTTCGATCATATATATCATAATATATGATTTAGATATTAAATAATAGCATAGGATAAAATTATTACACATTTATGCACTAAAAACCTAATTTCAAAAATAGGGTTTCAATTTTATAAAAGCGAAACTATCGAAGTTTTATGGTTCAAAAACTGATTTTAATGCTTAATAATATCCATATATATCATATTATAAAGTTTAGATACCATAGGATAATTTAATGGTATCATTTCATGCCAAAAACCATAGTTTAGAAAACTAGGGTTTCGAATTCCATTAATTGGAATTATCGAGTTTTATAACTCAATTATTGATTTTAATAATCATTAATACTGTAATTATATAAAATAATAATAGGAAATTAATTATTATAATTTCACGAGCATTAAACTCATTTTCAAGCGTCTCAGGCGTTGGCGTTAACGTCTCAAAGCGTTCAAAATCGACTCATCTCAAAATGGTCGCGATAAGTTCATACTTACTAAATAAATATATTCCATTTGATAAAGGAATTAAGATGGAAATTAATTCCAAGCTTCTTTGCTCGAGAAATTTCATGAGAAGTCGGCGTTCGTCTGCGTTTGACGTTAAAAATATTGACGAATCATTTCGTAATATTTCAATCCTTTAATTCACAATCCTTAGTGAATTATGAAAAGGAATTCGTTATAACGATATCGCATCGAAATCACAAGATTCGATGTCGTAAAAAGATAATATATGGCAAAACCCTAATTACGGGTTTAGAAAACCGTAATCGTATATTCATTTCTTTGGAATATTACATTCCACCCCCCTTACGAAAATTTCGTCCCAAAATTTGTATACCTCTAGAAAAATAGATCGGGGTATTTTTCCCTCATCGCTTCTTCAAGCTCCCACGTGGCTTCTTCTTGTCCGTGGTGTCTCCACAGCACTTTGACTAACGGGATCGACTTGCTCCGTAGTTGCTGAACTTTGTGGTCAAGTATGGCTGCGGGTTCTTCCTTATAACTCATGTCGGCCCGAGGATTACGTCGTCTTGGTGAATCACGTGCTTTGGGTCGTGAGCGATTTTCGTAATGTGAGGCGTGAAAACATTATGGACATTCCCATGTTTTGCGGAAGAGCCAACCTATAAGCTCTTGGACCTATCCTTTCTAGGATCTCGTAAGGTCCTATGAAGCGGGTCTAAGCTTTCCTTCGGGCCAAACGACAATCCCTTTTGATGGAGACCTTAAGAAATACTTGTCTCCATCCTCAAAGCGTAGCTCGGTTCTACGCGTATCGGTAAGATTTACATGTCTGTCACGAGCCTCTTTTATCCTCATCCTAATTTGTCGAGCGATTTCAATCATTTCGCCACTTTGCATCAAGCCCTATGACCGTTCTCTCACCGACTTCATCCCAATAAAGAGGTGATCTACACTTCTTGCCATACAAAGCTTCGTATGGGGCCACGCCGATCGTCGCTTGATAGCATTGTTGTTAAGCAAATTCAATCGAGGTAAAATATCTTCCATTTGCACCTCGATCCAAAATTACGGTTCTAAGCATATCTTCTAGCGTTTGGATCGTTCTCTCCGACTGTCCATCGGTTTGTGGGTGGAATGTTGTACTGAAGTTTAATCTCGTACCCAGTTCTCTGCAAGCTAATCCAAAATCTGGATGTGAACTTGGAGTCTCGATCAGAGGTAATAGATTTTGGCACTCCATGTAGTCGTACAATTTCCTTAACGTACAGCTGGGCCAACTTATCGGATCCATAAGTGCTTTGAATAGGTAGAAAGTGAGCACTTTTGGTAAGTCTATCCACAATTACCCATATGGCTGTGTTTCCTCTTCTCGATTTGGGAAGCTTGTAATGAAATCCATCGTTATATCGTCCCACTTCCATTCGGGATTTCCAGCGGTTGTAACTTCCGTAGGAACGTTGGTCTGATGCCTTCACTTGTTGGCAAACAAAGGCGTTCTCTGAAAGAAGCTATGTCTCGTTTCATGCCTTCCCACCAAAACTTTTCCTTGGTCTTGGTACATCTTAGTCTTGCACGGGTGGGCGGTGTAGGGCGTGTCGTGAGCCTCACTCATGATTTCGTTACGAAGCTCTGCGTCGTCGAACGCATATCTTACCTTCAAACAATAAGGCGTTATCCGGCCTCTTGGAAATTCTTGAATCCTTAGGACATTAGTCTTTCTCGAATCTTTTCAACTTTTCCTCCATCCTTTGTCTCGACAATTCTTTTCTTAGATCGGATGTCGGTGTGAGTGTAGCGATCTGACTCACAATTGTCTTGGGTGGTTCAACCGGTTCAATCTTCATTCTACCAAACTCTTCAACGAGTTTTTCCTCTTGTATAAAGAGACATCCTTTCTCGGTATGGCTCTTACGACTCAAGGCGTCAGCTACTACATTTGCTTTGCCCGGGTGATAGTTAATACCACAGTCGTAATCTTTTACTAATTCTAGCCATCTTCTCTGTCTCATATTCAAATCTAGTTGTTGAAGAAGTACTTCAAACTTTTGTGGTCCGTGAAGATCTCATCTCACACCATAGAGATGGTGTCTCCAAATTTTAGGGCATGAACTACATTGCTTATTCCAAATCGTGGTTTGGGTAGTTCACTCGTGGGTCCGAGTTGTCGGGATGCATAAGCTATTACTTTTCCTTCTTGCATCAAAACACAACCCGACCTAGTCTTAGATCGTCGGTATAGACCACATACCCTTATCCACGGGATTGCTAGAGCAGGTGCACTTTGTCAATTTTTCCTTGAGTATTTGGAAACTCATCTCGCACTCATCCGTCGATTGAACTTGATTCCTTTCCGAAGTAGGCGGGTTATTGGCCTTGCAATTTTGGAGAATCCTTGATGAATCTCCTATAGTAACCAGCTAATCTAGGAAACTTCTAATCTCGTCTTTGAGTCCTTGGTGATTTCCATTCTTGCGGCCTCTACTTTGATTGGATCTACTTTTATACCTTCACAGACACGATGTGTCCAAGGAACATAACTTCCTTCATTAAAACTCACATTTGCTAAACTTAGCAAAGAGTCTTTCATTCTCAAGGTTTGCAAAACCGTTCTTAGATATTCATATTATCCTCTTCATTCTTTGAATAAATAAGGATGTCATCTATGAAGACCAAAACAAATTTATCCAAAAATGGATGAAATACTCTGTTCATGAGGTCCATGAATACGGCTGGTGCATTGGTTAATCCGAATGGCATAACTATGAACTCATAGTGGCCATATCTGGTTCGGAACGCAGTCTTAGGTACATCTTCAGGCCGTATTTTGAGCTGATGGTATCCTGACTTAAGGTCAATTTTCGAGAATACACCCGCTCCTCGCAATTGATCAAACAGGTCATCAATTTTGGGTAAAGGGTATTTGTTCTTTAGTGTCATCTTATTTAGCTCCCTATAATCGATGCACATCCTCAAAGAACCATCCTTCTTCTTAACAAACAAAGCAGGCGCCCCAGGTGAAACACTCGGCTAATGAATCCTAGATCCAAAAGCTCTTGAATTTGGATTTTCGGCTCTTCTAGTTCCTTTGGGGCCATCCTATAGGCGCCTTCGACCACCGGGCTGATCCGGGCTCCAAGTCGATAGTAAACTCTAGTTGTCTATCAGGAGGCAGTCCTGGTAGATTCTCGAAATCGTCGAAAATTCTTGGACGATTTCAATGTCTTCTACCCGCGCTTCGGGTTTATCCTCATCGTTCAAATAAACAAGGAATGCATGGCATCCCTTACGGTTCATCATCCTCCTAGCTTGTAGTCTTTGATACTATCGGGACTCTTCTTCCCATCTTGATCCGTGAAAATCGTAGCTTCTTGTCGAGGAAAGTGAAGCAAAATTTTCCTTTCCTTACAGAGAATCGTGGAATGATTCTTAGCTAACGATCCATTCCTAGGATTATGTCTACATCATCCATGGGTATTATGTTTAGATCGTTAGCCGAACCTTAAGTGATCTAATGTCGACTCTAGGTTCGAGCAAAAGCGTAATGATCATAATCCCTCCTATAGGCGATGAGATTCTCATATCACGGCAACTTTTCAGACCTAAGGCCAGCGTTTTCGCATGATTTTGCAATAAAGAATCGAAGCACCGTGTCGAACAATACTATAACGGTAGGTTGAGTAGAACTCCCATACCGCCAAGTTTCCTTGGTTTTGTTAGTTGCTCGCCTCCTATCTGGCGTAGAGCTCGCTGAGCCATTTGAGGTGACAGTATTGTCTGGGTCTCTGCTGCCATTGGTGTTGCTGCTCGTTGTTGCTTCCGCTGGCGTTGGCGCGGTGGTTGCCGCCTCTGCTGTTGTTGGGGCGGTGGTTGCCACTGCGGTTGAGGAATTTGTTGCTGCGGCTGCTGCCATTGTTGTGGCTGTTGGGGTTGTTGTTGAGGCTTGGGTTGAAGCTGTATAGCCCTTAGTGGCTGAGCATTGCCCGGTTGGTTCGGCCTTATATCCGAATGTGACCTTTGGGCAATTGTTGGCGAAATGCCCGTTTTCCCGCACTTGTAACGACTTACCACGTTTGCCGTGCACACACCCTTGTGTGCTCTATGGCATCTAGGGCATTGAGGTGCCCTCGACATTCTGTGGTCCCTTGCGGTGGAGCATAAGTCGCTCTCTTCGACTCTATCCTGCTGCTGCGTGTTTCCTTGCCACGGGCGCTTGTGACTTGCTTCTCCATAGTTTCCGCGGTTGTTATTCCCGCGGTTGGGCTCCCAGTTCCCTTTTCCTTTGTCCGAATTACCGTGTGCCTGAGACGACATTGACTTATTCTCGGTCATGGCCGTCTCAATATCCAAAGCTCGTGCGAGAGCTTCGGTGTAAGATAGGTCTCCGTGGCTGGCAAGAGACATGCGTATCTCCATTCTTAGCCCCGACGAACTTTTCCGACATTATCAAGTCGGTGTCCACCAGTTCCGGTGCATATCTCGATATCTCGCAGAAAGTGCGATCATAGTCGGTCACAGACATCCTTTCTTGCTTTAGCAGGAAAAATTCCTGCTCCTTCTTTCTCTTATAGCTCTTAGGGATGTACTTCTCATACAACTCCCTCTTGAAATCCTCCCACGAGAATTCCTCAAGCTGTTCAGCTGAAAAGGTCTTCTTCGGCCTCCACGGAAGTCGGTGGTCCGATCAGGTGGAAGGTAACCTGACGACCTTTCTGTGCCGTGCATCTTAAAAGTTAAAAATCCGTTCAATGGCCCTAACCCATTGTTCGAACTTCTTCCGGCTCCCTTCCGTTAAAAGCAGGAGGTTTTGGCTCAAAAATAGTTCTTGATCCTGCGATCGGGTTGAGGTGGAGCGGTGGTTGGGGATTATCCTCTGGTTCTTGCTCGGGGATTCTACCCCTCCCTCTAGGTTTTCCTCGACCTCTGGGTTCTCTTTCTGGGTTTCTTCTCGGAGGCATTCTGCTGTATAAAATATATCATCGTTAATTACTAAACGCTTACAACTTAACAGCATAAGGTTTTCATGGCTTCTTCTTAAAGCGATATCAAAATAAACAACTCATCCATAACATAGGCAATTGTTACCAAAAAGCCCCACTTGGGTCAAAAATATATGTAGATAGGTAAACAAGGTTTGTCAAAAACAAGACGTCCAACATCGAGAATCATAGGAAAAATGGAAATAGCAAGGGTTCGGGCCCACATGGCCAAAAAGAGAAATCCGAGTCCTAGGATCATGGTACTGAAATAAAAAGGGAAAAGCTAGCACACATGCTAGTCATAACAAAACAAATCCTAATTAAAACATCGCTAACGTGTTCACGAGTTTCCTCCTACTTCGCGTCTTCCTCGTGGTCTTCCTCCTCTTGAGTCGTCTTCCCTATCCGAATCGTCCTCACGAGGTCGTACTGGATGGTCTGCTGGCTTCCATCATCGGTATGTCGCGCAGGGGTCCGGGTTATCCGCCGCACAAGTCGTAGTTGTGGCGGATCGGACCGTAGCATACTCGGCCGGGTCATATCCGGTAGGTATCTCGATACTCTCATCCATGCTGTCCGTGGAAGGGCTCTTCGTCTTCGGTGGTGGTGGATCGGACGCAGGTGGGGGCGGTGGCGGCGGACGTCTTGGGTGTCAAAGCTGGCGGTGGTAAGGCGGGCTCTCCCAAGGCTCTGGGGCGTGGCTTGCCCTATCTACCTCGACATCCCGCCTCGTCCATCCGTGCAGGGGTATCCTTTGGATCAACCTGTCTCGGAACCTCAAGGTACAGCCACTCGGTGACTCGTCACGCCAAGTGTACTCCGTGGAGGAGATAAGGTCCCATAGGTGCGGCTCGTGATACTATAGGCGTAAGTCGGGTAACTCACGAACACAGGCGGATCCCAATCAAATCATAGCCTCGGGGATGCGATAGATGTAGTCTCCCGATACCTCTCGGGCATAACCATCCTGTACAAGGGAGTATAGCTAGGAGTCTCTTGATGCCATCGTAGTCGGTTGCGCTATATAGGCTGTTCCTCCACAACCGAAGGTAGTACGCCGTAAACTCACCTAGGTCTTCCGGAGCACATCCAACATTCCCTTTAAGTGCGCATCAGCTCCTCGGGTGGGGCATGAGGTCCTACCCTCCTCCTAGCGATATAGCGCATCTCCTCCATCTGCCACGATTAAAACTAACGTAAGTCAACTATCGTCATCTCAAAACAGAAAGGATAGCATAACAAGAAGCAACTATGCTAGAACTAAACAATCCTATAAGGTAGGCAACATCATAATGTACAATACATACCACAACTTACCTTCTTAGTCTTACCTAAACGTATACATATAAGCTAATGATATCTTAATATACACTACGAGATCCTTGTCTTATATCAAACACTTAAGCTAGAGTTCAACAGACTCTATCGTATTCTGGGGACAGAATTTGGGATTCTGTTCTTCATAACAAATGAAGAGCAGTGCGTTAGGAGTACGTAGGTGAAAACCATGCGTAAATCGGAGTTCTAACGAGGGAGATCTAGCTAAAACAAATCTACTGCGCAGTGCAGGAAATTTGCGCGATCGTGCAAAAATGTCAATCGAGACGTACGTCGACGTAATATGTCTACCATATTTGGGTCCTTAAGTCGGGGCTGAACATTCTGAAGCCGTAAGTGACGTTCATGTCGTGATTCTTGTTGCTGCCCACTCGTGTCGAAGTGATGATGGAGTGCCGACGTCATTCAGCTTAAAGGTTGAGGTCGTCCTCGTCCATCCTTCTCGCTTGTCTTTCGTCGTCCGTGCTCAAGGGTATCGTCACTTTCATTCTTCCTATCATTCTTTTGTTCGCATAAGGAAAAGAAGTTCGTTCTTCTATGTTCTTTCACGATACGTGAGCATGCTCCTTAGAGTCTAAGTTCGTCTTATGATAACATATCGTTCATCATAAATAAAATTTTGAAAGTTGGAAGTAAAGTTTTATTTGAAAACTTTGGAAATATGAGTTCAAAAAGACGATCATGATCAATTCATATACATATTCAAAATGGATTCATTCATTCCATGTTGATCATTCAACTCGATACTACCATACACTTCCATCTCAATACTTGAGCACTTGCATTAGTTAAATTTTAAAATTTTTGGAGAAATTTTCTTGCTCAAGTCCAAAAATTTTTATAATAATAAAATTTCTCAAAAGTTCCTCTAACTTGCTCATCATGTAGAAATTTTCCATTTCATGAATTTGAGAAAGAAATGCAGTTACCTTTTTCCCGGTTGAGCTCGATGTGATGGAGTGTTGAGAGGAGTCAGTAGATTTCTAGAAGTCCAGTGACTCGATCTAGACTTAGAATAAAAGGATTTGGGTTTACAAAGAGCAAAAGCGCTCTGATACCACTTCTGTCACGACCCCACTCCGGACCAACCCGGACTGGAGGGCGACTAATACTAGGAGTAGTATTTTAGGGGTTACATGGGTAAAATAAAGATGCATAAAAATAAACTAACATGCTTGAGCAGAATATGAGATGATGTCATAATGTTTTTGAAAAGGTTTAGGCCATCGGACCCCAAAACTTGGCCTGATCCGATGGACCTCGATAGTTTGTAAACATAAGGCATAAATAAAGGAGTTCAGAGTATAGCAGCGGAAAGTGTGTGAATACATATATGACGATATGCATTCAAGGTATAACCCACAAATTCAAGTAAATCGGTCAAGGACACTGGACTCCTCAACACATCCCCCATCATCACTATCAGAGCTCAACCGCACATTTAAAACAAACATGCGGGGCTAAGTACAAGAAATTGCACTCGGTGGACTTATGCGAAAACATTTGATAATATTTGAATTACTACGCCAATATCGAGTAAGTCGCAGGGTTTTAGTTAAAATGCCTTGTGCTTACCAAATCATTCGGTTCGTAAACATAGCTGGCGGGCATTTTCTTGGTGTGTATGGTCCGTATCTCATAGTCACAATACATAATAATAATAAATAAGCGTCGAGAGGAGGCCTCCATTTGCGACGCCGTGACCGGCAGTAATCCGTCTGACAAACACACATACTCTCTGCAAGCATATGTTAACACAACAGATAGTTCCAACCTTCACGCCAATCCTAGCGGGCATTTATCATCCGCACGGGACCCGACATTAAAAGGTTGGGTGCTACCACAACAATTGATATAATAGTTCCAACCATCGCCATACAGCCCTACCCGGGCATAACAGATAGGATCCATACACAAAGCGAAATATTTTTGGCGGTGTAATGCAAGTAAAACATTTGTTAAGCAGGTTGTAGGATAAGTCTTTGTAATTAAACTCATTTGAAATAACGAAGAAGTCACATTTTAGTGGGGTGAAAAGGCCCACATTTAAAAGATAAAGCCCACATTAAAAAAGATAAGAAGCCCACATTTAAAAGATAAAGCCCACTGGACTATGGTTCGTTGTGAAAAGTCCTAGGTTCGTTAAATGCGTCAAAATCCGTCCAAGCTTCGTTTGCGCCCACGCTTTACGAAAAAGCGAGGCTTTAGTACGTCGCTCAAGTCTCTCGAGACTTTCAAAAGCTAAGATAAACTTCGATATTTCTTATCGATGTAGACTGAATTCCTTAGTGAATTCAATACGTCTCTAACACGTATACGATTGACTTGTTCTCGTACCTCGAGATACGTTCAACGTATAAGTACGTTTTTCGATATATGGATTTCATTTGTGAAATCTTTTCTTACTAATGAGGTATCATACTCAATTAGTATATCTTACGCGTACTGACGTATTTATAAACGTATAATCGTACGTTTGACTTGAAAAGTCAACGAAGTCAACACTGGTCAACAAAGTCAGCGATTTTGACTTTTAAATAGTAATTTCTTACTATTTTGTTTTATAAATCGAATTTGATCGATTTGAAAACGTAAAGTCCTATTCTTCGATTTATCTCGTAAATCGAGGACTTATAAATAATTTCGCATTTTAATACTCCTTTTTATAAGTAAAATGCGTATTTTGGTTTTTAAACGTTATAAAATGAACGTTCGTCTCAAACATAGCAATCTATGTTTATAAAATTTTGAAAAATTTAAAAAACTTTCCAGAATATTAATTTAGCAATTATTTCATTAATAAACTGTTTTAAAAAGGATTTAAAAATCCTTATTAATTATCGAAAACTCGATAATTAATTTAAAAATGTCAAATGACTTTTGAAAATTTTTCTAAATTAATATAGTGCATTATTATACACTATGGTCCAGAATATGAATTTATAAAATTCATATGATATTATTTGCTATTTATTTATATATATACATATATACATTTACGGTAATTCCAATAAATAGGGAATAATTATCCAAAAATTCCCAAAATTGATATATACCTAGTATAATATCCCAACATCAATATACATCACCAATATAACCTATAGTTCACCATAACCATTGATTTAATAGTATATAGCAATTATTCACGGCATTAACTTGATAATTACCGAATAATTAGCAAATAATTTCTAAAAATTCCAAATAAATTCCAACATGATTAAAAATTATATTATAACATTGTAACATCATAACATCAACCAAAAACATTTGAATCATCACCATATGGAGCTCAATAGCTCTCGGTTTTTTTTGATTCAAAATGTTATTTGATTTTCAAAAATTCTAACAATTATATACTATGTTTATACACTATAGTATACTAATATAACATCATAATATTTATCAATACTAATTAAATCATCACCTTCAAGAGCAACAAGCTCACGGCTTATTTGATTTAAAATAGTATTTGATTTCCAAAAATTCTAATTAATTCACACAATGCATAAATAATATACTAAAGCATTAATACACCATTGCATGTTCAAAAATAAAATCATACATCAACCTATGAAATTATAATGCTCTCGGTCCTATTGTAAAATCAAGCATATGGTTTTCAAAAATTCTAATTAAATCATAGAACATATAATCAAGGTTCTAAAGCATTAATATGTTATTACAAGCTTGAAATAAAAATTATACATTAAGGTATACACATACATAGCTCACGGTATTCATGAGAAATCAAGCTAGGGTTTTCCAAAATTTGCTAAATCAATACCATAGTCTTAAATCATAACATAGATCAATAATACATGCTTAGAACATACTAAGAAGCATTCGGTCATTTTGGTACATTTTATAAAATTTTGAAAATATATATAACATATTCTATGGTTTCGAAATCATGCATAGTCTAGATACATTCATACATTTCATATATAACAATGTATGTTCATTTACACATGTATACTTATTATTTTGAAAAAAAATCATCAAGAACAATATGAACACATATCTCATGCTTCAAGAACATTTAACGCACGTATATATATATATACTAAAGATTTTCGAACACACATACATATATATACAAAACAGTTTTCGATTTTCTTGAGTACAAGGAGAAGGAAATCGGTGCTATGGTCTTAGTATTACCTTGTGAATGGTCTAGTATCCAAGAACACTGCAAGGGCTAAGGTTGTGTGAAGAGATGTAGGGGATTGGAAGAAGAAAAATCTGAAAAATAGAGAGGGGAAGCTCTCGGTTTTGAGGGCAGAAAAATGGAGGGGAATAAGAGTGTTTTGTGTGTTTGAAATGTTTGTGAGAAGGATAATGAGTAAGATGAAAGCCTCTCTCCCTATACCTCTCTCTCACTCTCGATTTTGGCCAAGAAAGGGGCAAAAATCTGTAGCCCTTGGAAGTTGTTTAAGTGATGATTGAAGTGTGTTAAAGGAGCTATTCATGTATTGGGCAATTTCAAAAAGTGGAAATCATTGTGCATGGGGAAGAGATGGGCAAAATCGGCGCATGGGGAGGGGTTTAAGGCTGATTTTATTTTTTAAAATACACATAATACATTGTATTAATCATATAATAGGTCATAGATATATAACACAAGTCATAAAAATAATTAAATCATCACTTAGGTAATAATCGAAATTATCGATCCAAAAATTGGAAAAATAGGGTTAAAAATATAAATTACACCTATTATTGATACTCATGTAATTTTCGATCATATATATCATAATATATGATTTAGATATTAAATAATAGCATAGGATAAAATTATTACACATTTTATGCACTAAAAACCCTAATTTCAAAAATAGGGTTTCAATTTTATAAAAACTGAAACTATCGAGTTTTATGGTTCAAAAACTGATTTTAATGCTTAATAATATCCATATATATCATATTATAAAGTTTAGATACCATAGGATAATTTAATGGTATCATTTCATGCCAAAAACCATAGTTTAGAAAACTAGGGTTTTCGAATTCCATTAATTGGAATTATCGAGTTTTATAACTCAATTATTGATTTTAATAATCATTAATACTGTAATTATATAAAATAATAATAGGAAATTAATTATTATAATTTCCTGAGCATTAAACTCATTTTCAAAACGTCTCTGAGCGTTGGCGTCAAAACGTCTCAAAGCGTTCAAAATCGACTCATCTCAAAATGGTCGATGAAGTTCATACTTACTAAATAAATATATTCCATTTGATAAAGGAATTAAGATGGAAATTAATTCCAAGCTTCACTGCTCAGAAATTTCATGAGAAGCTGACGTTCAATACGCGTTTGACGTTAAAAATATTGACGAATCATTTCGTAATATTTCAATCCATTAATTCACAATCCTTAGTGAATTATGAAAAGGAATTCGTTATAACGATATCGCATCGAAATCACAAGATTCGATGTCGTAAAAAGATAATATATGGCAAAACCCTAATTACGGGTTTAGAAAACCGTAATCGTATATTCGTTTCTTTGGAATATTACAGTACCCCTTGTGAATCGAAAGGGGGGTGACATATGTTTATTAGCAAATTCACGCCACTTTTGTTATCTATCTTGCTATGTGATGTTTTAATTATTCAAGTGACATGTATTTTAATTTTAAGATTATATCTTTGATTAATACGTAGTATTATTACACAACAAAAATAAAATCACACCCTTTGGATCCCAAGTAGCCGACGGCTACTTCCCCCTTGTGCATGATTTTATTCTTTTTCAATGCCCAATACAACGAGAGGCTTTTAACACTAGCTAATCATCACTAAACCCACTATTAGGAGGCTGCCAATTATTTTATTCATTTGTTGAGCATGGTCGTGTGAGAGAGAGAGAGAGATATAGGGGAGGACTCTTCTCCTTCCCCTCACTTCACTCATTCTACTCATTCAAACACTCACCACTCTCAAAACACTCTCCTCCATCTCTCCATTTTTGCTGCAAAAACCGTGAGCCTTCTTCCCCTCCCATTTGAAAATTTTGTTCATCCTCTCTTCTTCCATTAATCAAGCTTGATACCTAACCATTGTTCTTTGAATCCATACCATTTCAAAGGAAAGAATCGACCATGGGCTTCGATTTTCCCTCTTGTTTTTACAAAAAAATTCGAATGAATGTTCTTAGAAAATGTAGATGTTCTTAATGTACTTGTTTATAAGATATTGTTTATGTATGTGTTCTTAATGATTTTCGGTTGTAAAAATGAGAAAATGCATGTTAGGATTGACCTATGTTATTGCATGTGTATTATTTGTAAGGATCTAGCCAAAGCATGTTAAGTTTGAAGCTTAGATCTTGTTTAAAAATTATTTCAAAAATGTTATAGGGTTTTGCTTGATGTTCGAAAGTTTTAAAAATTATTTTGAGGATGGATTATTGATCTATGGTATGATGAGAGCTCATAGTGATTTGTTTGGATTTTTTAGAAAATACTATCCTATGTTTGTGAAAATACCGAGAGCTTTAAAAAAATATAACTTGGTGTATGATTTTTAGTTTGAACATGCAATGGTATATTAATGATCTAGGACCTTGATTATGTGTTACATGATTTTATTAGAATTTTTGGAAATCAATTACTCATTTGTATTAAAAAAGCCGTGAGCTTCATGCTCAAATATGGTGATGATTCAAATGGTTTTTGATGAATATTATGATGTTATATTGTTATACTATAGTATATAAGCATGGTGTATAATTATTAGAATTTTTGGAAACCAATTACTCATTGATTCAAAAAAGGCGTGAGCTTCAAGCTCCATATGGTGATGATTCAAATGGTTTTTGGTGAATGTTATGATGTTATATTGTTATACTATAGTATTTGAGCATGGTATAATTTGTTGGAATTTTTATGAATTGTTTGGTATTTGTTTTGGAATTACCGTGAGCTAAAGGATTTAAATCATTGATGAAGAAATGGTTTATGATGGACTATAGGTTATAAATATGTTATAAATTAATGTTGGGACTTTTTACTAATTATATAAAATTTTTGAAAAGTGTTGGACAATATTTCGAAAATTACCATGGCTTATTTCAATGAATAAGGTGATGATCGATTTTTATATGGATGATATTAATACATATTAATGACCATAGTGTATAATAATACACTATATGAATTTAGAAAAAAATTTAGAACCCATTTGGTAATTTTTACAAAATTACCGTGAGCAATAAGAAAATAATAAGGATTTTTAAATCCTTTTTAATTAAGTTTAATAGTATATTATATGTCTAAACATTATTTTAGACATATTTGGATTTTATAAAATTTTATAAACATAGATTACTATGTTTATGACGAAACGTTATATTTAATAACGTTATAAATGGAATAAAATGTTTAATGAATAAATGGATTAATATTTAAGAAAAATATTAATAAAGTTCATCGATTTACGTGACAAATCGAGAATTAATACTTTACGAGAAAAATCGATTGAAAATCAATTTATAATATGAGTTAGTAAGGAAATTACTATTGAAAGTCAAAATTGTTGACTTTTAAAGTCAACGTACGAAATACGTTCGATAAATACGCTAATACGCGTAAAACGTACTAATTAGGTGAAGAAACCTCTTTGGTAAGAAAGATTTCATAAATGAAATCCTTATATCGAGAAACGCATAAATACGTTGAACGTTTAAACCGGAAGGTTAAAACGAAATAGTTGAACGTATCTCGAAGAACGAGAACTGTTTAATTGAAATACGTAATTGAAAAGCGTATTGAAATTCGTTAAGGAATTCAGTTTATATCGATATAGAATATCGAAGTTTATTCTAGACTTTGAAAGTCTCGAAATACGTGAACGACGTACTAAACATCGCTTTTACGTAAAGGTGTGGACGCGGACGCGACGGCCGGACGTTGACGAGAAATCAAGATTTAGACGAACAATAGTCCAGGTGGGCTTTTCTTACCTCAATAAAGTGGGCTTCTTTTCTAAACAAAAATGTGACTTCGCTATACTTTCCAAATGAATTTATTTACGATGCTTATTTCAACTGTTGATAAAATGATTACAAGATTACCTGCCAAAAATGTTTATGTTTTGTGTATGTATCCTATCCATGAAATGTTACGAATGTTGTTGGGTCGCTCCCGACTTATGAATGAAATCAATATCGGATCCTATGCCGGAAGGCTTATACCTGGCTAGGATTAACGTGTACACCTAAGGTGACTGTGTGCTGTAAGGACAATTCACGGCCGGTCACGGCGTCGTAGAGGGAGGCCTCCTTCACGACGTTCGACTATGATGTTATGATGAAAGGATAAGGGATATGGATCATACACGCAAGTAAAATGCTTGGCCAAGCAAATGTTTATGAACTGATGAAAATGTTTTAGTAAGCATAAGGTATTTCAAATAAAACCCTTATGACTTACCATGATATGGCAGTGTAATTCAAGAATGTTAAAATGTTTTCGGCATGAGTCCACTGAGTGCATTCTTGTACTCAGCCCTGCATGTTTGTTTTTAAATGTGCAGGTTGAGCTGTGATGATGATGGTGGAGGGTGTTGATGAGTCAAGACAGCCTTTGACGTTTTATGTTAAGAAACCTTGAATACATATCGTCATATATGTATTCACACGTTTTTCGCTGCTTTTATTTTGAACTATGATGTATGGTAATATGACTTGTGATTGAAGTCCTTCGGATCACTTGCATTCTTTTGGATCATTGGACTAGCCCACCTAGTATATCCGACTTTTAATGTATGTTATGTTCCAAGTATAATAGTTCACATGTGATATGCACCTTCATAATAGCCTTTCGTGGACCGTTAAATCTTGTCCCATCGTCCGACCCTCCCTAATCCATCCTTGGGATTTGGGATAGTTTAGGCGGGCTCTGACAGAGTGGTATCAGAGCTTTGTTTGCTCTTTGAACCCAAAATCTTCTTTCAAATT
Organism: Salvia rosmarinus; assembly: GCA_036937905.1. Classification (NCBI taxonomy): domain Eukaryota; kingdom Viridiplantae; phylum Streptophyta; class Magnoliopsida; order Lamiales; family Lamiaceae; genus Salvia; species Salvia rosmarinus. The sequence continues at coordinate 41,568,387 of CM072822.1, read as the reverse complement.
TAAGTCTAGATTGAGTCACTAGACTTCTCGAAACCAGCTGACTATACTCAACACCCCATTACATCCAGCTCAACCGGGACGAGGTAAATGATTTCTTTCTCAAATTCTTGGAATGAAAAGTTTATTTATGAATAAGATTGAAAGCATATTTTGAAGGAAAAATAAGGATTTCAAAACTATGTTTTTGGAAATCAATGAGAATAGACTAATGTTTGGAAAGAGATGTACGATGTTTGAAATGAAAGTTATGAGTAAGGAAATTTTCAAAATTCTATTTTGAAATCAAACAAGAAGTTATGCCAAGTGATCAAGATTCGAGATGAAAGTATATGTTTGAACTGAGTTGAATGATCAATGTTGAAAAGATGAATTCAATTTGATATACATGTATGAATTGATTATGTTGTTATTTTGGAACTTTATTTCCAAATTTCAAGGATTTATTATGATGAATGATATGCCATCACAAGAAGAACATAGACTGTATAAGGAGCATGATCACGTAGTGTAAAAGAACACAGAAGTACAAACTTTCTTTCCCTTACAAGAACAAAAGAACGACAAGAAGAACGAAAGTAACGATGGCTTCGAACGCGAACGGCAAAAGACGAATGCGAAGATAAACAAGAACGACTTCGACTTTGGAAATGAACGACATCGGCGTTGCATCACAACTTCGACATGGGTGACCGTCGACTTTGATTTTGACTTTGACTTCAGAATGCCAAGCATCGACTTGAATACGTGGATATGGTAGTCGTACTACGTCGGCATTTGCCTCGGATTTTGGCACGATCGCGCAAATTTTCTGCACTGCGCAGTAAATTTGTTTTATTCAGTTCTCTTTCGTTAGGACTCCGATTTACGCGTGGTTTTCGCCTGCGTACTCCTAACACCCTGAAATTCATTTGTTATCAAGGACAAAAATCCTAATTCTGTCTCAAGAATACGCTAGAGTCTGTTGAAAGTTAGTTCGAGTTTTATTTAGAACAAAGATCTCATAGCATAACATATACCTTAGAACGCTGCTAGGTAATAAGTTTCCGAGTAGAATAAGAAGATAAGATATGATATGTGCTATACCTTATGACGTTTATGTAATACCCCGTATTTCTGTAGCAGAGATTAGCTCATGATTAAGAGCTTAATAAGAAGGGCATTGCATCCTTAAGAAGGATTTGTTTAAGTTAGAAACTTTTGTATTAAGTTTCTAGTTGAGACGATAAAATCGAGGCAGAATCTGAGATAAGATTCTCAGATCTTATTTAGGATAAGAAGACCTTGATTTAAATAGCCTTGAGATGATAGATGCATGCTCAATAAGTTTTGATTTAAGAAAATTGAGAATTTGAAAATCTACGTTTTTATGACGTCGGCGTTTGCCGATTAAGCTCAAATGAAGAACGAAATATTTAAAATGGTTTTTAAGGCCAAAAATATTTTTAATTATTATATTTTAATGATATTTGATGATGGAAAATTTAGAAAGTGATTTTGAAGGATTTAAGAATAAATGGAATATTTAATTCCATTATTTGCATAAAATGGAATTAAATCTCTATTTTTATAAAGTAAGTTCCTATTATATATTTTATAATTTTGAAACTTTATATTGATGAAAATGATGAGTTTAAAGTGTTAAGAAGATAAGATTTAATATTGGAATTTTGGGAATTAATTATGGAATTTTCTCTGATATTTTGGAAAATTACATGAAAAAAATATTATTATTATTATTATTTTATTAATTAAGAAAATTCAAAAATAAATATGGGAATTATTTTATAGAATTCTCTAGAAAATGGTGTGTTGGCACCATTATGTTTTGGAAAAATAAAAGAAAATTTAATTTAAAATGTGAAATTACTATTTTGCCCTTATTAATTATATAAATATACTTTTGGAGCCATTTTCTTCTCCAAAAATTCAGCCAAACTCACGCACACACACACTTATACACATAGTAAGTTTCGAAAAAATGGAGAGAAAAATAGGAAGATCCGACCGTTGAATTTTCGATCCGTCTTCGAAACGAGGTATAATCTCGTCTCTAGAACACATCTACGGATTGAAAATTTTAAAATTCATGAGCATATGTTATTTCATATTTTGATCATATGCTGAAAATTTATGAAAGATTATGTGTATTTGATTATTTGTTAATATTATGATAGATTTGACGTCTACGTATCGTTTAACGTTGAATTTGTAAAGCATATGTTTATTGTTTGTAAATTCTTGTAAATTTTGAAAAAGGGCATGCTTGATCTGGAAATTATGATGTTGTTATGGTTGAATTTCTTTCATATATATGTTATTGGATTGATATAAACATGTTTGGAACAAGAAAAACGTTTGAAATCGAAATTATACAAAATTTATCAAAAGGGCCGAAACCCTAAGTGACATAATGTTGGATTTTTGATTTTATTTGATCATTTTGACTTCATATTTGGATTCTATGATATGAATAAAGCCTAAAATGATTTATTCGGATTTTTCCGCCGACGTATTAAAAAACGGTAAAATTTTAGTTAGTCGGCGAAAATTAGTTTTCAAAGCCAAAGCTTTGATCTCTATGTTTTATTGATAAAATGATGATATTTAATGATTGTTGAGCATGTATATAGGTTCGTTGGTGTTAGATGGCGTCTCACGTGAATTTTCGACGTTAGACCCTAAGTGACGTCTTAAGGGGATTTTTGGTTATTGGCTAAAATGAGATGATTGAGGCTTGTTGTTTAGTTTCCTATGCATATTGAGATATATGGTGATGAATTGGTGGAGTTTGGGCTATGTTTGGTTGATCTGGTGTTAATTTGGCGATGCGTTTTATAAACGTTACGCTGTCGAATTTTCGATAGAATTTGTGTGTTAATAAGATGCGAGAGGATGCAATGACCCAAGTTTTGATAACCATAGTGTCTTATATTTGATATCGAGAAGATATGGTTGTGTCGACGACTAAGATGAGTAATGTTCTTGTTTGGCTCTTGATAGGCTTTTATGCCGTTCTATGAGGATAAGATATGGATAAAGGAAGAAATGAAATTGAAATCGGAAATTAGTTCCTTAGCTCTAAGGAACATCCAGGTGGGTATAAGTATTTTCTATAAAATTATGCTTATACTTTTAAATGTTTTCAAATGTTATGATATGCTTATGCAAAAAATAATATGAGATTTCATGATATGCATTGCTTGCAAAGTTTCAAAGTTAATTGACTTGCCTAAGTTTGAGCATGAACATGAGCATAAGCATGATGCACTACCTATCCACGGGAAAGAAAGAAAGAAAAAGAAAGAAAGAGTTTACCGGCGTCGGGTATGACCGTAGTTGAGAACCTCGGGTCGACTCGGGTATGTGATATAAAGGTGTTTGAGAAGGAGGCCTACTTCTCAACACGCAGAAAGAATCCGTGGATATGGGAAGGAGAGAAGAAAGTTGCATGCAGACATGAAACATGCATATGCATATGTTATGATGTTATGAGCAAGTAAGTATTTTTATGAAAGCATATGTTATGGCAAATCAGTTTATAGCCTAAGGCAAAGTTTATCTTTATGTTTTGGCGTATACCCACCGAGTGCATTTTGTACTCACACCGCATATATTTACGAATATGCGGGTTGGTGAGAGAATCTTGGAATCGAATCTTTGTGAAGGAGCTTCCCTAAATGTTGCTTCATATTAAGGTTGTTCTATTGTTATTGATATGTTTGTTTGCCAGAGAGTTATGTCTTCATACATAATTCTCACCATGTTTTCGTTGCGAGCTTTGACCTTACTTGTTTATGTGTTACGATATGATAAATTGATAATGTCAATGTTAGGTGAACAAGGATTTCTCGAAGGCTCGTAATGGTTTTCGTTGGATTGATATTATTCGATTGAATTATTGTCGATCTATGTTTTAAATTGTTGATAAATCCTTCTTGTTGACAAAATATCCTTGAAACCTACTTTATATTTTACTTTCTTGAACCATAAATGTTAGATTCATTCATGAAGAAAGTTGTTGTCATCCTTTCTCTTGACATATGTTTGAGCCCGTTGTCGTTAAATTTCTTCTTAACCCTAAGTCACGGCCTAATTACCTGATTAGGTAGTCGGGTCGTGACAGTTTATCTACCTTCTAGATTGTTTAGTTTAACCTAGTTGTTTATCAGATGTACTTAAGTTACCTTATCTGCTTATCGGATGACATTAGTTTGACTTATGTTAGTTTTAATCGTGACAGATGGAGGAGATGCGTTACACCGCTAGGAGAAGGATAGGATCGAATGCTACACCCGAGGAAGTGGTGCGCACATACCGAGAGTGTAGGATGTGCTGGGGCGAGGATCTAGGGGAATTTCTGATGTACTATCTCCGACTTTGGAGGAATGCCCGAGCATATGGCGTGACAGATTACGACGGCATCAAGCGTCTCTTGACCATACTCCCATGTGATTGGGAGGATTACGCTCGAGAGGTATCGGGAGACTACATATATCGTGTGCCCGGAGGCTATGACTTGATCGGTGATTTACCCAGTTCGTCGCCGTTATCGGCGACGACGTGTCTGGTGTCTATGGAGCTGCACCGAGGGGACCCTATCTCCCTCCACAAGAGTACACCTAGCGCGATGAGTCGCCAGAATGGTTGTACACTGAGGTTCCACGACAGGTTGATCCGGTAATACCCCAGTACCTGTTTGACGAGGGCAGGCTCGCCCAAGTGGATAGAGCAGCGAGACCGAGAGCTTTGGGAGCTCCTGTCTTCCCTCCGTTGACATTCGGACATCCGTTGCATCCACCACTACCGCCTCTACCACCGATGACAGCTCCACCACCTCCAGTAGAGCCTTACCGCCAGACGGCGAGGATGCGAGTGTCGGACCCTGGTGATGGTTTAAGCCCGATGCGTGTCATTACGATCCGATGCGTGCGATTCGATCCAAAGACGTGAGATTTCGCCCGATCGCGACATACATATGGTAGGAGATGACGGAGCAGGATCATCTGGAGTACGTGCCCACGAGGATGATTCTAAAGAGGAAGAAGATCCTGAAGATGATGACGAGGAGGAAGATGCCTGATAATGATTGGATGAAGACTTAAGTAGCTATTTATATAGTTAGAGCGTATGCTAGTTTCTTTTGATGTGTATGGGAACTGATGGAAAGAAAAACTTAATGTTTTGTTAGGCCATGTGAGCCAGTATGCATGTATTTTGATTGAAATGACTGTTGGTTTAAAACAGCCTGCCTACGGCAAAGTTTTCCGATATAAATATATATGACCCTGAATAGCTTTTGCGGCAAAATTCTGTAGGACAAAGACGAAATGTTTTATTAAAGTTGTTTTACAATGAGGCTATGACGATATTCTATATGTTAAACTATGAAAGTAATGAGTGATGCTGATTATATGTAACAGCCCCTAAATCCTAAGTACGATTTAGCAGGGATTATTACTCTAAACATGGATGAATAAACAATGAGACCATTTAACATTAAACTGTGATACATATATCAAGTATGTTTTTGGACCTTACTACATAACTTATGTTCTTGCAGCGGAAAACATGTGATATGTACATATGACGATGTATTATCAAGGTATAACTTTCGTGACAACCTTCCTATTGCTCAACACCGCTCCATCGCATCACCGACTCAATCGCACATTTAAAACAAATATGCGGTGGTGAGTACAAATAATGCACTCGGTGGACTTATGCGAAAATATTTTATCATCTTTAATTACTCGCCCATCATGGTAAGACACAGGGTTTTGATTAAAAGGCCTTGAGCTTACTAAACTTTTCATCATTTTCATAAACATTAAATCTGTGAGACATTTTCCTTGTATGTATGATCCATATCCTTCATTTCATCATAACATTAACATTTACGCCGTAGAAGGAGGCCTCCTCTACGTCGCTATGACCGCCGTGAATTGTCCTTACAAAGACACAATCACCATTAGGTGTACACGTTAATCTAGCTAGGTATAAGCCTTGGGCATAGGATCCGATATCGATTTCATTCATAAGTTGGGAGCGACCTAACAACATTCATCATTCATTCATTCATGGATAGGATACATACATAAAACATAAACATTTTGGGGTGTAATTTCATCATCATTTCATAATCATTTCTCAAAAGAAAGCATCATAAATAATTACTTTTCATTTCGAAGAAAGCATCATAAATAGAGCATTTTATCCTTGAGGATAAGAAAAGAAGCCCACCTGGTACGTAAGCTTTCTTAATTCATTTTCCTTCTATGTCAACGATCGCATCCGCATCTCATCTTTACGTAAAAATGATTTTAGTATGTCTGTCACGTTTTTCGAGATTTTCAAAGTTTAAAATAAACTTTGATAACTTATACTAATATAATTTGAATTCCTTAACGAATTCAATACGCCGTTCAATCGCATATCTTAAACTAAACATTTCTCGTATTTCGATAGAGACGAGATATGTTCAACTATTTCATTTTAACCTTTTAGGTTAAACGTTCAACGTATTCTAACGTTTTTTTGATACAAGGATTTCAATTATGAAATCTTTTCTCACCAACTAGATTTCCTTTTATAATTAATACGTTTTTCACGTATTAGCGTATTTATCGAACGTATTTCATCGTTAATTTCAAAAGTCAACAATTTTGACTTTTCTTTATGAATTCTTTAATAATTCATTTATTTAATATCTAATTTCCATATAAATCGACTTTCAATCGATTACTTTTCATAAAGCCTTAATTCTCGATTTTCACGCAAATCGATAAACTTTATTAATATTTTCTTAAATATTAATCAACTTATTCATTTAACATTATTTTTCATTTCTAACGTTATTTAATATAACGTTTCGACATAAACATAGTATTCTATGTTTATAAAATTTCATAAATTCTTAATATGTCTAAAATAATTTCTAGACATATAATGTATTATTTTTCTTGATATTAAGGAATTAAAATCCTTAATATATATATATATATTCAAGCTTACGGTTTTCAAGCTTTAATTTTCATTCTTCTTCCAAAAATTCTTCTAAAATCATATAGTGTACTATTTTATCATAGTATCACTAATATGTATTAACATTAACTATAGAAAAATTTGGGCATCTCCTATTTTGTTCCATAGGCCACGGTTTTCTTCATTTTTTTGTCCAAATAATTTTCTAAAATTCTAATTAATTTATACAAGGCCCCAACATTATTCTATATCATAATTATAACCTATAGTCCAACATATTCCATTTCTACACCAAGGAAAATATGTTCAAGGTTTCGGTTCCTTCCAATATAAATACTAAACATTCTTATAAAATTCAAATTAAATTACACTATGCTTATACACTATAGTGTAGCAACATTTCATCATAATATTCATTAAAAACAACAAAATCATGCCTTAACCCAAGCTTATAGCTCTCGGCCATGTTGAAAATTTTGAGCATATATATCCCAAAAATTTTAATAAATTAACATCTCACATAATCAATATCCTAGATCAACAATATGCTATAACATTTCTTAAATAAAAATTGTACAACAATTTCTATTTTCCTCATATTTTCGGTAATATTAAAAAAAACAAACATAAGATTTTTATAATTTCACAATAATCACTACAAGCTTCTATCTCATCATGTATCATAAATCCATTCTTAGATCCTTCAACATAATTTTCGATTATCATCAAAATAATTTCCTAACATGTTTAATTAAATTCTAAACATGCTATAGGCTCATAGTTCATCTTAATACACAATATTAACAAACACATTCATGCTTAGCATAAATTTCATAATTAAAATCATGCTCATAACATAAGATCAAGCCTTTAGAAAATTAAAAACTTAGGGTATAATCGAAGCTTGTTCGATATCTAACCTCGTTAACGGCTTTGATTTGTTATAGGATAACTAGAGATCAATCTTTTTGGAAGAGGAAAGAAGATGAACACTTGGTTTTTCTTATGAGAAGCTCTCGGTGGTTTCTTGAATGAGAGAGATGTGTTTTGTTTGCTATATAAAAAATGCTTGAGACATGTAATGAGAGTCACTCTCACATAAAAGTTTGGAAGCCTTTTTCAATATCACTTTGAGTCATAGTGTATTACATCACTAAACTTAATACATATAAAGGATAAAACAATTAAATTCATTGCTTTGGGGATACAATAGCCGTTCATTATTTCACTACAAGGAATTATTGATGACTCATACTTGCATACCTCATCCATACTTACTATCCCTTACACATTTTGAACCAAACAAAGAAATATCTCATTTGTTTGGGAGTGTATAGCCGTCGGTCATCATCTCTTGTTCAAGATGGAGTGATTTAATTTCATTAGTCTTAACACATGTAGTAACTATACACTCTATCCCAAATATTATACATCATCAAAGTGTCATTAAGTCAAAGAAATCGGCTACTTCACTTGCCAATATACCCCAATTGATTTTTACTTGATAAATGTGTAATTAGATCACACTTGTATCAATTAATTCATAATATAGCATTACTACTTCAAAAATGGTGTGAACTTGTCCCTTGAACACAAAACTCACGGCCTTTCCATTCTACATGTGATATATAATTTATTTTCATGCTAATTATACATATATATCATAATATATGTTTTAGATGATAAATTATATCATAGGATAATTATTGGTATTATTTCATGCAAGAAAACCCTAATTTTCGAACTAGGGTTTTCGAAAATCTTAAATAATCAAAAATATAATTCCAAAATTTCCTAGCATTATTTCAATGCTAAATAATATTCTAATTACATAAAATAATCATAGGAATTTAAATATCATAATTCCTTGATCGTTAGACTTGATTCTCAAGTCATCTCTAAACGTTAACGTTTGAAACGTTTCAAAACGTTAAATATCGACTCATCTCAAAATGGTCGTAATAAAGTCGTAATCACTTTATTAAATCATTCCAATAATAATGGAATTAAATTCTAAGCTTAAAACTTAGAAAAGATTACGAGATTTCAATTATCGATACGTGTCGACGTTGAAAATTATCTTGTTAAAATCGTCACATATTCGTATTTCTAAATTCACATTCATTTGTGAATAAATCATAGGAATTTATTATTTCAACAATAATCGAAATCATTATTCGATATTTTAATAATCAAATTATCATAATAATACTCTAATTTACGAAATTAATATCGTAATTAGGCGTTTAAATAATCGGGGTATTACATTCTACCCTCCTTAAAAGAAATTTTGTCCCGAAATTTGCATTCCTCATAAAGTATGGGATATCTTTGTATCATAACATCTTAAATTTTCCACGTGATTTCTTTTTGTCCATGATTCCTTCATTGGACTTTCATTAAAGACCCAAACTTGTTTCTTTAATCGATGAATCGTACGATCAAAATAGTCGTAGATTTTTATCACAACTCATCTAAGTTAAAGATCACGTCATTATGGCGGATCACGTGTTTTGGGTCATATTCATATTTCCTTAATTGTGACACGTGGAAAACATTACGTATTTTCCCCAAATTTGGTGGAAGTACCAATTTATAGGCTACTGGGCCTATCATTACTAGGAGCTCGTAAGGTCCTACAAAACATGATCTCTACATTCTTGTATCTGAACTTTATAATTTTCCTCGATGGAGAAATCTTAAGAAACTTTAATTCCGCATTTAAAAATGCAGTTCAGATTTACGCGTATCAGCGTAAGACTTTTGTCTGTCCTGAGCTTTTCTTATTCTTTGCCTCATTTTGCAGATATCTTAATCATTTCATTTACGTTGTCGGTACCTTATACTTTCTCTCACTTACTTTATCACAATAAAGTGGTGATCGATATTTCTTTCCGCATAATGCCTCATAAGGCTATATTGATCATTGCTTGACAACTATGGTCGTGCGTGAACTTAACAAGTGGTACAACACGTTCCCACTTGCACCTTGGTTTAACATTAATGGTCTATCGTATTCTTAAACATCCATATTGTCCTTTTTAACTGTCCATCTATCGGTGAGTGGACATCTATGTTAAGGTTCAATCTCATGTCTAACTCCTTTTGTGAGTTAGTTCAAAATCTAGGGTAAACTTAGAGTCTCTATCGAAATGATAGGTTTTGGTACCCCGCAAAGATCGATTTCCTTTATATACGGTGAGCTAACTTTTCAGATCTACGAGTCATCCGAATAGCGAGATGAACATATTTGGTGAGTCGATCCACTCGCTACCCATTTAGCGATGTTACCTCTTTATGACTTTGGCAAAACCCGTCATAAAATCCATTGCTATGTCATTCCATTTTCATCTCAGTATATCTTTAGAGATTATAACCTCTTATAAGGTCATTGATACAATGCCTTCACTTGTTGGTAACCGAGACTTCGCTCGACAATATGGTTATATCTCATTTTATTCCTTACTATCTAACTTTTCTCGTAAATCATAATATCTCTTAATCTTTGCTGGTTGGGCGATGCGAGAAGGGTCATGAATTTCATTTATGATTTCATTTCTAAGATTATTATTGCTTGAAATATATATACATATAACCCTTTCTCTAGACAATATAACATTGTCCGTCTTTTAAAAATCCTTGACTCTTCTTTCCTTATCTTAATTTGTATTCTATTCCCATTTTCATCCTTTCTCCTTTCGTTTATCATCCTTTTCTTTAGTCATATGTCACCTTGAGCGTGAGAATTTAACTTACGTTCGTTCTCGATTGCCCGACTATTTACATTTTCATTTTCTTAAACTCTCAATGAGTTTTCCTTTTCTATAGGGACATTTCATAATTTAGACTGAATTTTATAACTTAGGGCATTAGAAATTACATTAACCTTCCGTAGGTGATATTTATATCACAATTGTAATTTTTTTACTTGATTCGAGCCATCTTTTCTATCCCGTATCCAAGTCTCTTTGCTCAAGAATTAATTCAAACTTTGTGTCTGTGAAGGATTTTTAACTTATTGTCATATGAGTGATGTCTCAAAGACTTTGGTACTTATTATCGTTACTATTTCAAGTCGCTAGTTGGGAATTTCTATTCATGTAGTCAAGTCATTGTGATCGTAAGCTATTTTCTTTCTCATATTAATACATAGCCTTTCTTTTATTAATCCATGTAAATTTGATTCCTTTTTGGGGTAGCTATGTTATCGGCCTTGCTACCTTAGAGAGTTCTTCATGGTTCTCTGATAGCAGTCAATTAATCTAGAAAATTCCTGATCTCATTTTAGGTCATCGACGACTTTCATTCTTAATTGCTTTATCCTTTGCCAGCTCTACTTTGATTCCTTCTAAAGACACTATGTACGAGGAATATTTCTTTAAGCGAAATTCACAATCTCGTTCTTCGCAAAATTTGTGCAGCTCTTAAAATTGTAAAACAGGTCCTTGACGTTTTTACGTTCTTTCTCATTCTTCGTATGGATAGGAGCGTTATTCATAAAGGTTAAGACAAAATTGTCTAAGTATGTGGAACACACGATTTTTGAGGTTCATGAGCAGGCTGGTGCATTGGTTAGTCCGAATGGCATAACTACTATCTCATAGTGGCCATATCTTATTGGAACAATTCATTGTCTTATATCGATACCATTCTACAAGGACCATAAAATATGTTACATCGAGCGCCTCGGTGAGGACTTTTCATATATTAATTCCGAGGGTCGGTCTATCAAGCCGACTAATTACACGGCATCTAGTTCCTTTACATTAAAAAAATTTGACACCATTTTAACATATTTACAAAATACTCCAAACTACATTTATTTTACATATTCTAACCACACCATTTTCAACATAAACCATTATCTACATATAAGTCTCATATCATCATTAGATTCTACGTCTCGAGTGGCCTTCATCGAATCGTACTCCTCATTTGAAACTTGCCTTTCTCCAGTGCGTTTTGCTTCATACTCCGATGATCTATCTCCTTGAGAGAGCCGGTCAAGTCGCTCCTGTTTCTTCTTCAATACCAGAAGTTTGTGTTGTTTTTATGAGGAAGTATGGTTGAGTCGATAGTGGTAATTCTCCTAGTCCGTGAGGGCGGTAAGATCCTATCCTTTGGCCATTCTCATCCCTTTCAGGTATAATTTGCGGCACAGGACGTGGGGCGGCGTTTGGAACATCAGGGTACAACCATTTCTTTGTACCATACTGGGTAACATACCGGGGACCAGGACAAGTGCTAGTAGGTGCAGTTCCATACGCATTATATGTATGCTTGAGCCGGTTGACAAATCCTGGTAAGTCTGCCCAAGTCTTGGAATTTTCTACATGCAGAAGATATTCTCTTGATACTTCTTTTGCAAACTTTTGCTAGTTTGTTGGCAAACGACGAATAAGCCTTTGGATACCATCATCATCCATAACCCCATAGTTACGAGCATCCCTCCAAAGGTGTAGAAATTCCTCCAAAAACTGTCCTAAATCCATGCCCAGTTTGTAATAAAAGAGCCGATACGCCTGTGTAAGTTCTAAGCTTGTAGGCCATGTGGTTATCTTTTTACCCGTATTATTTCCTTTTCCTGCCATCTGTAAACAGATATTTCTAGATAAGCCAGACTTAAATCAAAGCAATAAAGAGAATTTTAAACAAGAAGGATCTCTTAAAGAATTAAACACTTTAAGACATCTATAACTTGTAAACAACTTACGACACGACTCACGACACTTATCTTATTACTCATTTTACGTTTTACACCTTCAGTCGTATATCGCTATAAAATTTATTCGCATAAGCAAATATTGGGTACTAATTTCTTGTTGCGTAAAATTTCTAACGAAGAGACTAGGCCCAGGTCACTAATCACGTGAATGACAGCCATCTCCGAAACTTCTTGTCTCTAGAATTATATCTACGTTCCACATAGATATAATGATTCAAATAATTGGATAGAACCTTAGGCGATCCTAGGTTCAATTCTAAGCTTGAGCAACACCTACGACGGCTATATTTCTCAAATAGGTGAAGAGATCTTCATTTCTTGATTCGTTTATCCCGAATTGGGTTCTATCGTGTCTGCACATACTTGTGCGATGTTAGAACATGAAGCACCTATATCGAACAAACTATTATAGGTAAAGAAAATATTATAGGTATTCCGAGAAATCTTTCTCAGGCCTTCTTAGTTTTGTTCGATCAGTTTTCGGTGTGAAGTAAAGGCTTTGGTCTACGGTGTTCTCGTCTATTCAAGTAAACATCTATTTCGTATATCATTGTCCTTTCCATTGAGACATTATGTTCCCTTGCTATAGTCTCTTATCACCTCGTTTACCGTATCCTTTTCGGGTATCAGTACCGTTATGCTTTTACCAATAGCATTTTGTGGTTAGGTCTACATCAACCTATCCTTTGATATTGATATATCGATAATTAAATCTTATCGTAGAAATCGTCATGTCTCTATCACTATCATTCATTCCTAATCCAGTATGAATGATTCAACTTCCTTTTTTACTTTATCTATCTTAGGAATATATTTCTCATATATCCTTACTTTAACTCTTTTCAAGGAAAATCCTTATTTATCGAAGTCATATTTCTCTGAAGCTTATATTATGTCGTGGGCTATCTTATAATTGTATAGCTCACAGTTTCTTCAGCTATTGCTGACTTTTGTCCTTTTTCTTGAACATGGTCTCTGAAAGTAATATTACTTTCGTTATACTTCGATTTTCACACTCAGGGTTAGAACCATCATTATTGTCGTATGGCTTGGTGAGGTAGTACATTCAGTACACCATGACTTAAATTCAAGCATCTTATTACCATGTCTTGGCTTTGGAGATATTTTCTCCATACTTGATTTACAACTAGGGCTATCCTAGTCGTTCACACAATCTCAAGGATTATGATTCCTCAATCTCATTATCGTTTGTTTAGCTAAGTCTCAATTACTTGGAATCGATTATGCTCAAGCATAATCTCATTGATCGAGGTATAAAGGCAGAGATTTATTTTACGAGATGCTATCATTTATTTATATATATATTCTTTGAAAAGAATATCTTGCATGCATCTTCATTCTTTTAAACATGTCCAACCTACTAACGAGGTTTAGGGACAAACAACTATCTTAAAGATAAGTTGTAATCTCTCTCTCGTTATGACATGGTGAGGGGAAATTATATCCCACGAATATCATATACTTTTCTTTACTTTTACTCTTGCATTCAATGCTAAAGAGTATCTTGTTCATCACTTTATTATCATAACAGTCATATGAAGGTATAACTTCACTGTTATCAATCTTTGTAAATCCCATCAAGGGTCATCACATCCATGTGTATCATAGGGAAAATATCTCGTCTCATCGAGATTTTCTTTACATCATAATTTCTTGATGTCTATCACATCTCGAAACTTTTAGGTGGTGAAATAAGTCAACCTATATCATTGATGTTTATCGCTTTACTAATTCGCACTTAGATGACAATGTAAGTCAACATTCATCATACTTAAATAATCGGGTATTACATTATATGTTTTATATAGCGTAATGCCTCCTAGACAAGATCCCGAACAAGGAAGTCTTGGGAAGAGGTACAACCGCACAAGAAGTCGAGGATATCCACCACCTTCACCTCCACCGAACGCAGGATAGAGGAGCTATTTCTCGACGTAACCCTCATGTCTTCAATGGGAAAGGAAATCCCCAAGAGGCAGAACAATGGATGAGAACCATGGAACGGATCTTTTAACTTTCGAGATATACATCGTATAACTTTTCCCGAACAAGAAGTCGAGGATATACTCCACCACCTCCACCTCCTTTGAGCGCAGGATAGAGGAGCTATTTCTCGAGCAGAACCCTCATGTCTTCAATGGGAAAGGAAATCCCGAAGAGGCAGAACAATGGATGAGAACCATGGAACGGATCTTTTAACTTTCTGAGATGTACATCGTGTATAACTTTTCAGCTAAGTGGACCTGCTGACTTCTGGTTGGAAGCCAGAAAGAAGACTTTTACAGCGGAACAAATGGAAGAGTTTACGTGGGAGGACTTTAAGAAAGAGGTGTATGACAAGTATATACCGAAGAGCTATAGGAAGAAAAAGGAGCACGAATTCTTTGTGCTAAAGCAGGAGAAGATGTCTGTAACCGACTATGATCGCACTTTTTGCGACATGTCAAGATATGCACTGGATCAAGTGGACACGGACTTTAAAATGTCGGAAAAATTTAGGTCGGGTCTAAGGCCGGAGATAAGGATGTCTCTCGCCAGTCATGGAGACTTGACCTATACCGAGGCTCTTGACGAGCTCGGATATTGAGGCGACAATGCTTGAAGACAAGTCGGTGTGTGAACACAATGGATAAGGGTAAAAGGAAGTGGGAAGCAAATCAGGGAAATAGCAACAGGGGAAGTTTCGAGAATGCGAGTAACAAACGCCCATGGCAAGGAAACATGGCACATCCAGGGCAGGGTTGGAAAAGGGCAGCTTTTGTCCCTCCGACAAGAGGCCCACAAGAGCAGGTAAGGGCTCTTCCATGCCCTAAATGCCAGAGACTGCACAAAGGAATGTGCATGGCAGGCAGTGGAAATTGCTTCAGGTGCGGAATGAGAGGGCACTTTGCCAACAATTGTCCAGGGGTACGCCCGGAAACGATTGTAAGGGCGAATCAACCCGGCAATGCCCAGCCACTCAGGGCTATTCAATTCCAGCCCCAACCTCAGCAACAATTCTAGCCCCAACCTCAACAGCAACTCCAACAACAACAGTGGCAGCCACCTCAACAACAACAAAGGCGGCAACCACCACGACAGCGCCAGCAGCGGCCTGTGCAACAAAGAAGAGAATCAACTGTAGCAAGCACACTGTCACCTCACCGCCCAAGCAAGAGCATATGCCTTACACCGGAGGCAGAACGAACAGAACCAGGGAAACCTGGCAGGTATGGGAGTTCTTCTCAACGTACCTGTTATAATGTTATTCGATACGGGTGCTTCGCATTCCTTTATAGCAAGATCATGTGTAGAAATGTTGGAACTTAGGTCTAAAAGGGCAAATCAGGATATGAGAATCTCTTCACCTATAGGAGGGATTATGACTGTTACACATATATGCTCGAACCTAGAATTGACACTAAGATCACTTAAGGTTCTGGCGAACAATCTAAACATAATACCCATGAGTGACGTAGACATAATCCTAGGAATGGACTGCTTAGCTAGAAATCATTCCACGATTCTTTGCAAAGAAAGGAAAATTTCATTTCATTTTCATGGACAAGAAGCTACGCATTTTCATGGAATCAGCATGGGAAGGAGAATCCCGATTGTATCAGCACTGAAGGCGAGAAGAATGATAAACCAGAAAGGATGCCATGCATTCCTCGTTTACCTGAACGGAGAAGATAAACCGGAAACGGAGATTAAAGACATAGAGGTTGTCCGAGAATTTTCGGACGTATTTCCTAAAGATCTACCAGGATTACCTCCTGATAGACAATTGGAATTCACCATCAACTTGGAACCCGGATCGGCTCCAGTGTCGAAGGCGCCCTATAGAATGGCTCCAAAAGAATTGAAGGAACTGAAGATTCAAATTCAAGAATTGTTGGATCTAGGTTTTATTAGACCTAGTGTTTCGCCTTGGGGAGCGCCTGTTCTATTTGTCAAGAAAAAGGATGGTTCTTTGAGGATGTGCATAGATTATCGGGAACTGAACAAGATGACGCTCAAGAACAAATACCCTTTGCCAAGGATTGACGACCTGTTTGATCAATTACGAGGAGCAGGTGTATTTTCAAAGATTGATCTCAAGTCGGGTTATCACCAACTCAAAATACGACCGGAAGATGTACCTAAAACTGCATTCCGAACCAGATATGGCCACTATGAATTCATAGTTATGCCGTTCGGATTAACCAATGCACCAGCCGTATTTATGGACCTCATGAACAGAGTGTTTCATCCATACTTGGATAAATTCGTTTTGGTCTTCATAGATGATATCCTTGTCTATTCAAAGAATGAAGAGGATCATAGGGAACATCTAAGAACGGTATTGCAAACCTTGAGAGTTGAAAAGCTTTTCGCTAAGTTTAGCAAATGCGAATTTTGGCTGAAGGAAGTAATGTTCCTTGGACACATCGTGTCTGCAGAAGGCATTAAAGTGGATCCGGCCAAGGTAGAAGCAGTACAAGGATGGAAATCGCCAAGAACACAGAATGAAATCGAAGTTTTCTAGGACTAGCTGGTTATTACCGGAGATTCATCGAGGGATTCTCCAAAATTGCAAGGCCCATAACTCAGCTACTCCGAAAAGGAATCAAGTTCAATTGGACTGAAGAATGTGAGGCGAGTTTTCAAAAACTCAAGGAAAAGTTAACAAGTGCACCAGTGCTAGCAGTTCCGGAAGCGGACAAGGAGTATGTAGTTTATACAGATGCTTCTAAGAATGGACTGGGTTGTGTTTTGATGCAAGAAGGAAAAGTGATAGCATATGCATCCCGACAACTCAGACCACATGAACTGAACTATCCAACTCACGACTTGGAATTAGCAGCAGTAGTTCATGCACTGAAAATCTGGAGACACCATCTCTATGGAGTGAGATGTGAGATCTTTACAGATCATAAGAGTTTGAAGTACTTCTTCGAGCAAAGAGATCTAAATATGAGGCAAAGAAGATGGCTCGAACTAGTGAAGGATTACGATTGTGGTATTAACTATCACCCGGGTAAAGCGAATGTAGTAGCTGACGCCTTAAGTCGTAAGAATCAAACCAAACTAGGATGTCTCCTTACACAAGAAGAAAAACTCGTTGAGGAGTTTAAAAGAATGAGGGTTGAATTGGTTGAACAACCAGAGACGATCACGAGTTGTATCGCTACACTCACATTGACGTCTGACTTAAGAAAAAGAATCATTGAGAGACAAAGGATGGAGGAAAAGTTAGAAAAGATAAGAGAAAGGGTAAGGTATGAAGGATTAAAGAACTTTCAGGAGGCATCAGACAATGCCTTATTATTCGAAGGAAGGATATGCGTTCCAGACAACGCTGAGCTACGCAACGAAATAATGAGTGAGGCACACGATACACCCTGCACCGCCCACCCAGGCAGTACTAAGATGTACCAAGACCTAAAAGAAAAGTTATGGTGGGAAGGCATGAAACGAGACATAGCTTCTTTCGTAGAACGCTGTCTTATTTGCTAGCAGGTGAAAGCGTTACATCAACGTCCGTACGGGAAGTTACAGCCGTTGGAAATACCCGAGTGGAAATGGGATGAGATAACGATGGACTTCGTTACGAACTTACCCAAATCGAAGAGAGGGAACACCGCTATATGGGTAATTGTTGATAGACTCACAAAGAGTGCTCACTTTCTACCGATTCAGAATACCTACGGATCTGAAAAGTTAGCCCAGCTGTACGTAAAGGAAATTATACGACTACATGGAGTGCCAAAATCTATTACCTCTGATAGTGACTCCAAGTTCACATCCAGATTCTGGGTTAGATTACAAAAAGAATTGGGTACGAAATTGAACTTCAGCACGGCATTTCACCTACAGACTGATGGACAGTCGGAAATGACGATTCAGACACTAGAAGATATGTTGAGAACAATAGTGTTGGAACGAGGTGCAAAGTGGGAAGATGTTTTACCCCTTATTGAGTTTGCCTACAACAATAGCTATCAAGCGACGATTAATATGGCCCCATACGAAGCCTTGTATGGCAAGAAATGTAGATCACCGCTTTATTGGGATGAAGTGGGTGAGAGGAGAACTATAGGGCCAGAAGCAGTGAATAAGATGATTGAAATCGTCAAGCAAATTAGGCAAAGAATAAAAGAAGCTCAAGATAGACAGAAGTCTTACGCTGATACGCGTAGATCTGAACTACAATTTGAAAATGGAGATAAAGTGTTTCTTAAAGTCTCTCCATCGAAAGGGATTGTCAGGTTCGGATTGAAAGGAAAACTAAGACCCCGTTTTATAGGACCCTATGAGATCCTAGAGAGGATAGGTCCAGTAGCCTATAGGTTGGCTCTTCCGCCAAATTTGGGGAATGTACACAATGTTTTTCACGTGTCACAACTAAGAAAATACGTACACGATCCAAAACACGTAATCCATCAAGACGACGTGATCCTCAAGCCAGACATGAGCTATGAAGAAGAACCCACAGCAATACTCGACCATAAAGTTCAGCAATTACGGAACAAATCAATTCCGCTAGTCAAAGTGCTGTGGAGACATCACGGACAAGAGGAAGTCACGTGGGAACATGAAGACGCTATGAAAGAACGATACCCCGAATTATTTTTCTAAAGGTATGCAAATTTCGGGATGAAATTTCTTTTAAGGGGGGTAGAATGTAATACTCCGAAGAAACAAAAGCATAATTACGATATATAAACCCGTAAATTAGGGTTTGCCGAGTATTAAATTTTGAAAGACATCGAATATTGATTTCGATTCAGTAAAGAAGTAATGAATTCCTTTTTATATTCACTGAGAATTGTGAATTGAGGGACAGAATGTTATAAAGTAGTTCGGCAGTATAATTTTAACGATGATTGCGTATCGATAGTTGAAATTTCATGAAATTTTCTAAGCAGCGAAGCTTGGAATTAAATTCCTATATGAATGGGATATTATTAATAAAGTAAGTACGATCTTATTACGACCATTTTGAGATGAGTCGATTATTAACGTTTTGAGACGTTTCGAACGTTAACGTCTAGAGACGATTTGAAAAATGGGTTTAATGATCAGGAAATTATAGTATTTAATTTCCTATGATTATTTTATATAATTAGAGTATTATTTAGCATTAAAACAATGCTAGAGCATGAAGAACTCGATAATGATCATTTGTTAAAATTCAAAACCCTAATTGAATTTTGTGGTTTTCTCACATGAAATGATACCATTAATTTTTCCTATGTTATAAATTATTATCTAAACCATATGTTATGACATATATATGTATGAATGGCATGAAAATGACTTATGTACCCCTTGTGAATCGAAAGGGGCGTGACATATGTTTATTAGCAAATTCACGCCACTTTTGTTATCTATCTTGCTATGTGATGTTTTAATTATTCAAGTGACATGTATTTTAATTTTAGGATTATATCTTTGATTAATACATAGTATTATTACAAAACAAAATAAAATCACACCTTTGGATCCTAAGTAGCCGACGGCTACTTCCCCTGTGCATGATTTTATTCTTTTCAATGCCCAATCTGAGGAGGCTTTTAACACTAGCTAATCATCACTAAACGCACTATTAGGAGGCTGCCAATTATTTTATTCATTTGTTGAGCATGGCCGTGTGAGAGAGAGAGAGATCAGGGAGGACTCTTCCTTCCCTCACTTCACTCATTCTACTCATTCAAACACTCACCACTCTCAAATCACTCTCCTCCTCTCTCCATTTTTACCGCAAAACCGTGAGCCTTCTTCCTCCCATTTGAAAATTTTGTTCATCCTCTCTTCTTCCATTAATCAAGCTTGATACCTAACCATTGTTCTTTGAATCCATACCATTTCAAAGGTAAGAATCAACCATGGGCTTCGATTTTCCCTCTTGTTTTTACAAAAAAATTTGAATGAATGTTCTTAGAAAATGTAGATGTTCTTAATGTACTTGTTTATAAGATATTGTTTATGTATGTGTTCTTAATGATTTTCGGTTGTAAAAATGAGAAAATGCATGTTAGGATTGACCTATGTTATTGCATGTGTATTATTTGTAAGGATCTAGCCAAAGCATGTTAAATTTGAAGCTTAGATCTTGTTTAAAAATTATTTCGAAAATGTTATAGGGTTTTGCTTGATGTTCGAAAGTTTTAAAAATTATTTTGAGGATTGATTATTGATCTATGGTATGATGAGAGCTTATAGTGATTTGTTTGGAATTTTTAGAAAATCCTATCCTATGTTTGTGAAAATACCGAGAGCTTCAAAAAAATATAACTTGGTGTATGATTTTTAGTTTGAACATGCAATGGTATATTAATGATCTAGGACCTTGATTATGTGTTACATGATTTTATTAGAATTTTTGGAAATCAATTACTCATTTGTATTCAAAAAAGCCGTGAGCTTCATGCTCAAATATGGTGATGATTCAAATGGTTTTTGATGAATATTATGATGTTATATTGTTATACTATAGTATATAAGCATGGTGTATAATTATTAGAATTTTTGGAAACCAATTACTCATTGATTCAAAAAAGCCGTGAGCTTCAAGCTCCATATGGTGATGATTCAAATGGTTTTTGGTGAATGTTATGATGTTATATTGTTATACTATAGTATTTGAGCATGGTATAATTTTGTTGGAATTTTTATGAATTGTTTGGTATTTGTTTTGGAATTACCGTGAGCTAAAGGATTTAAATCCTTGATGAAGAAATGGTTTATGATGGTCTATAGGTTATAAATATGTTATAAATTAATGTTGGGACCTTGTACTAATTATATAAAAATTTTGAGAATTGTTGGACAATATTTCAAAAATTACCGTGGCTTATTTCAATGAATAAGGTGATGATCGATTTTTATATGGATGATATTAATACATATTAATGACCATAGTGTATAATAATACACTATATGAATTTAGAAAAAATTGAACCCATTTGGTAATTTTTACAAAATTACCGTGAGCAATAAGAAAATAATAAGGATTTTAAATCCTTTTAATTAAGTTTAATAGTATATTATATGTCTAAACATTATTTTAGACATATTAGATTTTATAAAATTTTATAAACATAGATTACTATGTTTACATTTAAACGTTATATTTAATAACGTTATAAATGGAAGAAAATGTTTAATGAATAAATGGATTAATATTTAAGAAAATATTAATAAAATTCATCGATTTACACGACAAATCGAGAATTAAGACTTTCTGAGAAGAAATCGATTGAAAATCGATTTATAATATGAGTTAGTAAGGAAATTACTATCGAAAGTCAAAATTGTCGACTTTTAAAGTCAAAGCACGAAATACGCTCGACAACACGCTAATACGCCGAAACGTACTAATTAGCGAAGAAACCTCTTTGGTAAGAAAGATTTACAAATGAAACTTATATCGAGAAACGATAACGCGCTGAACGCTTAAACCCAAGGTTAAAACGAATAGTCGAACGTATCTCAAGAACGAGAACTATTTAATCGAAATACGTAATTGAAAAGCGTATCGAAATTGCTAAGGAATTTAGTTTATATCGATATAGAATATCAAAGTTTATTCTAGACTTTGAAAGTCTCAAAACACGTGAACGACGTACTAAACATCGCTTTTACGTAAAGGCGGACGCGACGCAACGATCGGACGCCGACGAAATCAAGATTTAGACGAACAATAGTCGGTGGGCTTTTCTTACCTCAATAAAGTGGGCTTCTTTTTCTAAACAAAAATGTGACTTCGCTATACTTTCCAAATGAATTTATTTACGATCCTTATTTCAACTGTTGATAAAATGTTTACAAGATTACCTGCCAAAAAATATTTATGTTTTGTGTATGTATCATATCCATGAAATGTTTTGAATGTTGTTGGGTCGCTCCCGACTTATGAAAGAAATCGATATCGGATCCTATGCGGAAGGCTTATACCGGCTAGGATTAACGTGTACACCTAAGGTGATTGTGTGTTGTAAGGACAATCCACGGCCGATCACGGCGTCGTAGAGGGAGGCCTCCTTCACGATGTTCGACTATGATGTTATGATGAAAGGATAAGGGATATGGATCATACACGCAAGTAAAATGTCACAAACAAATGTTTATGAACCGATGAAAATGTTTTAGTAAGCATAAGGTATTTCAAATAAAACCCTATGACTTACCATGATATGGCAAAGGTAATTCAAGAATGTTAAAATGTTTTCGGACGAGTCCACCGAGTGTATTCTTGTACTCTCACCGCATGTTTGTTTTAAATGTGCAGTTGAGTCGTGATGATGATGGTGGAGGTGTTGAGGAGTCAAGACAGCCTTTGACGTTTTATGTTAAGAAACCTCAATACATATCGTCATATATGTATTCACACGCTTTCCAACGCTTATTTTGAACTATGATGTATGGTAATATGACTTGACAAATTGAAGTCCTTCGATCACTTGCATTCTTTTCGATCCGCTGGACTAGCCACCAAGTATATCCAACTTTTAATGTATGTTATGTTCTAAGTATAACAACACATGTGATATGCACCTTCATAATAGCCTTTCGGGACCGTCAGATCTTGTCCATCGTCCGACCCTCCCTAATCCATCCTTGGGATTTGGGATAGTTTAGGCGGGCTGCGACAGAGTGGTATCAGAGCTTTGTTTGCTCTTTGAACCCAAAATCTTCTTTCAAATTTAAGTCTAGATTGAGTCACTAGACTTCTAGAAACCTGCTGACTATACTCAACACCCCATCACATCCAGCTCAACCGGGACGAGGTAAATAATTTCTTTCTCATAAAGGTGGCTGTCACGGAAAGGACGAAAGCAGAGAAAGCGGATGCACTTGGACAACAATAGGAATTGACAGATACACGAAATTGGAGACGGTGTTTTAGGGTTCGAATCTATCCTCACAATTAATAAATCAAGGACCGGTACACAATGCATAAAACACCCACGCCTCTCACCAAACGGTCAACACTAACTAATCTCTCGATTACGTTAACGTTAGACTCGAACTTAATGATAGGGATCTCGATCAACCAACCATCAACTACGAAGGATATTTTATTGCAAGGCACACGATAGCAAAACCACAACCACATATATCATTTATTCAACAACAAACCAATCTCTCGATCACTTTCATTGTCAAACTTATATTTAATATAAATCTGCTCTCGCATATCTTTATAATCAAACATAAGCATACAATCAACCTACACTATTCTTTCGAACACCATGCATGAAGATCATAAAATAAACAATTTATACGGATGAAGAAATCGTAAATTATCAATTCAATAATCACAATTCAAGATAAGAACAATTAAACATATATTTCCCAACAATTCATAATTCATCTCATGGTAGAAATAATTCAAATCCCAATTACATAGACATAATCAAAATCAGGAAAACTTACAACCATTCATAGATAAATTCGTCTTCCGAAATCCGGAATCGTGCAATCCCAATTGTTAATCCAAAGTACAAGAATTAAAAGGAAAGGGAAAGAAAAAGAAAGGAAAAAAGAAAGCGAAAGGAATCGCGTGCGTGAGAGAAAATAAGAATGAGGCTAGGGTTTTTCGTGTGTATTTCAGTATTTATAACGGACGAACATTAACTCCCACGGACGGACGAAGCACCGGACGCGAGGAGTTTCTGGACAGAACGGCCTCAGCAACCCAGCGTCGGACGGAGCCAAGCGCCGGATGCGCCAAGCTTTTGGAGACACGTCCAGCGCCGGCTGGGAGTGCAGCGCCGGACGGAGTAGGGTATGAACTGAGAAGGCGGCACGGACGCGAGTGGAGGTCTTTGGAGCAAAGCTGGCAAAGCCGGCGCCGGACAACTGTTGCGAACGCGCACTGGGCGTTAATAATGTGTGGAAAGCGCTGGCGACGGTCGAGGGCGGTGGGGTGCTTGGCACGAGCGCTGTTGGGAAGCGCTGCGCCGGTGTGGAGGGCGCTGGGTGGAAGCGCGCTGTTGGAAGAAGGCTGGGAGACGCGCAACACCGGTGGAGAAGCAGCCGAAGGCCGGGGAAGGCGCTGGGCGCACGGGCACGCTGGCAATGCCGCCAGCAAGGCAAGGCAGGCGACGGGCGATGCGAGGAGCTGGGGGGTTGCGGCGGCGAGGCGAGGCGCGATGGGGCTGTGTGCGACTTTAAGAATTGACTGCTCTCCCTCGTCTGAACTCCGATTTACTATCCGTTTGTGCCTACGGACTCCTGTCGAGATGCTCTTCAATAAAGTTGATTCTTGGCAGATCCAATTCATCCTTTTTTATGCCTTTTTTCTACAAAACATCGAAACAAATGAAATAAGTTCGAATCGACAAATATTAATCAAACCAACGGCAAAAATAGGACAAACCATTGAAAATGACACACAAAACAATACAAAAAATCAGCACAAATTCATACTAAACAACTCCCCCACACTTATCCATTTGCTTGTCCTCAAACAAAGTATATACTAGTAAGAATAGGGAAGATAACTCATGCAGCTTTACTCTTAGTCTAATCAGTCAAACCTTATTGCTTTTCCCCCACACTTGGTGTTTACATATTCAAATATAATGTGAAATAAATCTAAGACGACAATTGATTTCCAATAAATAAAAGGGTAACCTCTGCTATGACCCAACTCTCCGTTAGGGGTGAACTAACTAATGTGGTCACCTTTAGCAACAAGTTTCTCTTCTTTTTTTAAGCACATAGAATGTTTTAACAGATTTTGGAACAATGTTCGAAAGGTGAACCCTCGATGAACTCGATTTTCCTATCATGGTTTCCCATGTCCATTTCTCAAATTACGAGAAAGAGGGACAGAATCCCATCCTCCATTTCAACAATCTAATTTTCTACTCTTTTTCACTCTTTTTTTTTTTAATCAATAGACGAAACAAGTATATAGGTAACCACAATGTTAACACTCCCCCTAACATTAGCCGGACAAATCACATCAATTCTCCTCTATTCATTTTCTATCAATCACAATCTCGTCAATTCACATTATACTCAAATCATAAAGCACCAAAAGTCTAGGAAATTTAAAAACAGTTTGACCAATACCATAGAGCTTAGTTGAACAAATCAAAATCCTAACTTACTCGCATATACAACACTTGAATCCAAGAAATCAAAATAAGCATAAATGCACATCACCAAGCATACAAATAGATAAAGATGCGCACAAAACCGAATAATCATCCCCACACTTAATCGAGTAATCGCCTTCGTGCTCCAAACATTAATAACATAAAATGGTCATAGAGGATGATACTTCCCTGATAAAAGGCGAGTGCGCGCTTGTAGAGTTGGAGCATCTAGCTTCACCACATGGATAAAAACGTCCCAAAACTCAAGAATAATAAACACTTAAACCTGCACCACAGAAAACCAAAACAAAAACGAAAGCAAAAACACAAGCAAAACCAACAGAAAACAAGAACAAAACAGAAAAAACAAGAAAACTCGTGGGTTGCCTCCCACGTAGCGCTCGTTTCAATGGTACGAGCTCCACCAATCAAAAACGGACTATCTATAGTCCTTCACCTGCAGAAATACCATCTCAACCAGAGCATCAGTAGTAACTAGGTAAGCACAAAGGACAGTTAAGGCAGCAAATAATGAATTAATTAAGTTCAAATCAAACATCATATTCTTCAAAGCAAAATAGATAACTTCAACTCCAAAAGCACAATACTTTGGAGAATTAGGATGCTGAAAAACTATAGATGCTACCTCAATGCATGTCCTCTCTTCCTCCTCTAACCGGTTCGGGAGCATATCAAGTTGTTCATGGTTAGTCGCGGTTTGATGAAACCTTGACTCTTTAACTTCCTCTTCACTGATTCTTTCCTCAACTTCATCATCTTCATAGACTATGATTGAAGAAGTTTGCTCCAATTGTCTCGGCATCTCCTCCACACTTTGGTTGTAGACCAATTCTTCCACTATCTTGGCTGACTGACTGACTTGAGTCTCTAAACGCTCCATAGATGCTTCCAACATCTTGAACCCTTGTTGACTCGCTGATCGAACGTCGGTGTGTCGCAATGACTCCTGACCAATGTCGGCTTCACCGACCGCTTCATCGGCCGACTTGACTTGCACGAATGAATGCATGCAATGAATCCTCCAATGTCGGCTTCATCGTTTGTTGTTGGAAAAGACGCCCGACTATATGAAGAACTCGAGGATGCCTCGGAGGGATCATAGGCTTGATGCTCACGACTGATGGGTATCCTCAAAATAGTCAAATTGGGCTCCTTCTTCAAAAGAAGAATTTGCCCAATACGACGAACTTTCCTCCTCCAGCCACGTCTGACCATATTCGTATCGCGGTAACCCCGCATTATGAGACACCAACTACAAAAACAAGATCACACGCGTGCTGTTGGAGAAAAGCAGAAACAAAGAAAAGAAAAGAAAGAAATAAAAGAAGAACCACGGGGGAAGAAACAGAAAAAAAAACCGACACAAAACCAAAAGCCTAAAGCCTTCCCCGACAACGGCGCCAAAATTTGTTCCGACCATATTGTTCTTTTCAGTCGCTCGCAATAGTACGAGGTCCTTATAGAATGGTAAGGTCGACCAAAGTCGAATCTCACGAGGAAGGCTTAACAAGGCTACGGTTTTATGTCAAACACAGAAGAAGAAAAGAAATACTAACGTCCTAACATAAAGGGGGCTGTCACGGAAAGGACGAAAGCAAGGAAAGCGGATGCACTTGGACAACAATAGGAATCGATGATAAGCGGAATTGGAGACGGTGTTCTAGGTTGGAATCTATCCTCACAATTAATAAATCAAGGATCGGTACACAATGCATAAAACACCCACGCCTCACCAAGCGGTCAACACTAACTAATCTCTCGATTACGTCAACGTTAGACTCGAACTTAATGATAGGGGATCACTCGATCAACCAACCATCAACTACGAAGGATATTTTATTGCAAGGCACACTATAGCAAAAACCCTAACCACATATATCATTTATTCAACAACAAACCAATCTCTCGATCACTTTCATTGTCAAACTTATATTTAATATAAATCTACTCTCGCATATCTTTATAATCAAACATAAGCATACAATCAACCTACACTATTCTTTCGAACACCATGCATGAAGATCATAAAATAAACAATTTATACGGATGAAGAAATCGCAAATCATCAATTCAATAATCACAATTCAAGATAAGAACGATTAAACATATATTTCCCAACAATTCATAATTCATCTCATGGTAGAAATAATTCAAATCCCAATTACATGACATAATCAAAATCGTGAAAACTTACAACCATTCATAGATAAATTAAATCTTACGAAATCCAAATCGTGCAATCCCAATTGTTAATCCAAAGTACAAGAATTAAAAGGAAAGGGAAAGAAAAGAAAGGAAAAAAAAGCGAAAGGAATCGCATGCGTGAGAGAAAATAAGAATGAGGCTAGGGTTTTTCGCGTGTATTTCAGTATTTATAACGGACGAACATTAACTCCCAGCGCCGGACGCGATGAAGCGCCGGACGCGAGGAGTTTCTGGACAGAACGGCCTCAGCAACCCAGCGCCGGACGGAGCCAAGCACCGGACGTGCCAAGCTTCTGGAGACACGTACAGCGCCGGCTGGGAGCGCAGCACCGGACGGAGTAGGGTATGGCTGGAGAAAGCGGCGCCGGCTGCGATTCTGGCGCCGACAGCAGTGGAAGGCGCTGGAGCAAAATGCTGAAAAGCCGGCGCCGGACGAAGGCTGTGCGAACGCTACTGGGCCATGGCTGTGAACAAGCGCTGGCGACGGACGAGGGCGCTTGGGGGGTAGGTGCTGCGTGCGAGCACCATTTGGGAAAAACCAGCCGCCGGTTGTGGGCGCTGGGTGGAAAGTCTTGTGTTGGAAGGTGGGGAGACGCGCAACGCCGGTGGAGATGCAGCGAAGGCCTGGCGAGGTCTGTGGGCGCTGGGCGTCTGGCAGTGTGTGCAAGGCCAGCGCCGGACGGGTGCATCTGAACGTCTTTGTGAGGGAGGAGGGTTGTGCGACGGGGCTGTGCGCGACTTTTATAATTGACTCGTTCTCCCTCGTCTGAACTCCGATTTACAATCCGTTTGCGCCTACGGACTCCTGTCGAGATGCTCTTCAATAAAGTTGATTCTTGGCAGATCCAATTCATCCTATTTTATGCCGTTTTTCTACAAAACATCAAAACAAACGAAATAAGTTCGAATCGACAAATATTAATCAAACCAACGGCATAAATAGGACAAACCACTGAAAATGACACACAAAACAATACCAAAAATCAGCACAAATTCATACTAAACACAATTCGATCGTTGACGTTAGAAGAAAGTCTAAGTAAGAAGCATACGTACCAGGTGGGTTTTACTTTACTCCTCAAAGATAAAATGCTTATCAAATGTTTTATTTACGATGCATTATTTCAAGAAATGATGATGAAATGTTTTATTTAATTACCTGCCCAAATGTTTATGTTTTTATGTATGGATCCTATCTATGAATGATGATGAATGTTGTTGGTTCGCTACCAACGTATGAATGAAAATCGAATTCGGATCCTATGCCGGAGGGTCAATTCCTGGCTAGGATTAACGTGTACACATAAGGGTGACTGTGTGCCGAAAGGACAATTCTCGGCCGATCACAGCGTCGTGGAAGGAGGCCTACTTCTATGGCGTAAGATGATGTGATATGAGGAAGGAAAGGATACGGATCATACATACAAAGAAATTATGTCTAGCCAGACAATGATTATGAAATGACAGAAAATGTTTTAGTAAACACAAGGCCTTTTCAAATAAAACCCGTGTATCTTACTAATGGGGCAGTGTAATTTAATGTTATGATAAAATGTTTTTGGCATGAGTCCACTGAGTGCATTCTTGTACTCAGCCCTGTATGTTTGTTTTTAAATGTGCATGTTGATCTGATGATGGATGGAGGTGTGTTGAGCAGTCGGAACCTTTTGTCGCTGATAAGTAGAACCTTGACTACACATCGTCATATGTGTATTCACATGTTTTTCCGCTGCAAAGAATACTAAGTTATATTTTGAGTTAAGAAACTAAATACCTTCAGATCAGTTGATCCCTTTTGTTGAAGATTTGATGGTCTAGTTCCACATGTAAACTATGTGTGCTTTATCTTAAATATTTTGAAGTTCTAAAGTTTGCTTGATATATGTCCCACAAGTCTATATTAAAGTGTTTTTCATGTTCCTTAATTACCGTTCCAAGTAATAGTCCCTGCTAATCCGTCATTAGGACTAGAGGGTTGTTACAAATACCAACAAGAAATTCAGGTATAATTCAATCTCTAGAACATATCTACGGTTTGAAAATTTGAAAAACATGAACTTATGTGTATTTTAAATTTTCGGTCATATTGAGAATTATGAAGAGGATGTGTTGTTTTTGATTATTTCTTGATGTTATGTTGGATTAATCGCCGACGAGTCGTTTAACGTTGAATTTTCGAGCATATGTCATTCTTTGGAATTGTTGTGTGATTTTCCAAAATTATGAAGGGTCTTGATCTTGGATTTATGATGTGTATATGCTTGATATTCCTTTATATATGTGTTGTTGAGTTGATATAAATATGTTTTGAATAAGCAAAACGTTTGAAATCGAACTTGTGTTGAAACCCCTTTTTGGCCGAAAACCCTAGACCATGTAATGTTGGATTTTTTATTTTATTTGATCATTTTGAGTTCATATTTGGATTCTATGATATGAATAAAGCTTAAAATGATTTATTTGTATTTTTCGACCGACGTATTCAAAACTTGGAAAAATTTAGTTTGACGTCAAGTTTGGGTTTTCAATGCTAAATCTTTGATATTCAAGTTTTGATGGTTGATTAGTGATCTTTGATGATAGTTAAGCACATAAAGAGGTTCATCTAAGATAGATGACGTCTTACATTATTTTTCACGTTGGACATACGTTATGTTTGAAGGGTATTGTTGATTTTTGGTTAAGACTAGATGATTTATGCGCGTTGATGAGTCTTATATACTTATTTGACCATATGAAACTTAGATAAGAGTAATTTTAAAGTGCTGGGTGGTGCGACAACCGAAGCTCAAGGACGAACAACCAAGCAAGAGATTTATTTTGAAACGTCTACACGAGGTGGGGTTTACTCTATCTGTAAGTACGTTGTATGGTCATAATCATTGTTGTGTTTTGTGCATGCATGTGAGCTAGAATGTTAAAGAAGTACCCTCGAGGAGGCCCACAAGGGGTCTAGTGTAGCAATCTACACTCGAGGAGGCCCACAAGGGGCTCAATGTTAAAGAAGTACCCTCGAGGAGGCCTACAAGGGGTCTAGTGTAGCGATCTACACTCGAGGAGGCCCACAAGGGGCTCACTGTTAAAGAATTACCTTCGAGGAGGCCCACAAGGGGCTCAATGTTAAAGAATTACCCTCGAGGAGGCCCACAAGGTGCTACCCAATAATTTAAATAATGAATACCCGCAAGGGTAACTGCTAATGAAGTAGTTCATTATGTTGTGTGCATTATGCAATTGGTTATAACTGTTTGCAGTGTATTCCCCACTGAGTATGTTCGCATACTCACATCCCCTATTTTGATATATGTTTTGCAGGCTGAGAAGTTGATGGTTGATGCTGACGGGAATGAGCTCCACATATACATTCTCTCAGGATCACGTTTTATGTGAATATGTAGAAATTATGCTAGTACTCAAGTGTGTTTAAGAACACACTTAACTGGTTTTTGGTGAAAAACTAATTTTGAACTGCAATGACGTTTAATGAGTATTTATATATTTTGATGAGGGATGTGTCCCTAGTTGCTGTTGCTTTGTTGGTGTTTTGTTTTGGACTAGCATATACATATTTATCGGGTATATACCGTCCGTTCGTCGAATTTTTATAATCTCTTCTGCTTATATATATAATTATTAATATCATTATTATTCTATACTTGTTAAAGATATAAAGATTTTAGTAATGTCACTGTTACAATAATGGGGGCGTTACAGTTTGGTATCAGAGCTATGTTTACATTCCTGTAGACTTGCTAATAGTATGAATGTATTATGTGTGTTTGAAAGATTTTTGAACTTTTGATTGAGACGAGAGAATGTGTGGGTCATTACCGTTGCTCAACGTCGACTCTCAGGTGATTTATGTTTATGAAAAATGTTTAATTGTTTCTAAAGTTATGATGTGAGTATGAAATGAATAAGGTTCGAAAGTTTTCGTATCAAAAGCACTAAAAAGGTTAAGAATTTTCCACAAGAGACAAAGTTTTTGAATTAATTTATCCACAATGGGACAAAGTATATTGAATTGTCGTGCTTGATACGAATCAAGATTTATATAGTTTCCCGACACATTCTTCATAAAGTTAAAGATGAAAGTTCGATGAAGTGTTTCTTAACTTCTGAAATTTTGTATTCAAGTTAAGAAATATGTGTTATGCTATGAGAAAGAAAGTAAGGGAATTATTTTCATGTTATGAGAAAGAAGTCCTCAAAATATAACCTGTAGGTTTGAATGCAAATGATTTGTATTTCTTGATTTAGAAATTGAAGTATGCCGCCAAGATGTAATCCTGGTCAAGAAAATGGGCCACAAACCCCAGATAATGGTGTAGATTTTGCTCAGTTTCTACAAACGCTGCAAGGGTTTATGCAGCAACAAGCAAATCGAGGTGTGGGTGTGAACACCCAACTGAGAACTTATGAAATTATTGATCAATTTATAAGGATGGATCCACCAAAGTTTAAAGGATATGAAAGTCCAAAAAATTTTGAGGAATGGATCCGAGTTCTTGAGCGGATTTTCGAGTTGATGGGTTGCTCTGAAGAGCAAAAAGTTTCATGTGCTATATACCAGCTGATTGAGGAAGCAAGTTATTGGTGGGAGTCGCATGCCCGAACAATTACCACTAAACAACGTCAAGCTTTGACGTGGAATGATTTCAAAGATTTGATTAGGGATTGTTATTTCCCTCAATCATATCGACTGCAGAAAGTGATTGAATTTCTTAATTTAAAGCAGGGCAACATGACGGGGTGTTGAATATGAAAGAAATTTTAACATATTATTTTGATGTGCACCGTATTTGGTGGATACAGATGAGAAGAAGGCACGTCGTTTTGAACAATGGTTGCGATCAAAAATTCAAGGAATATTAGCTGGATTGAAATTGGCAACTTATAGGGAAGTAATTGAAAGAGCACAAGCAATTTCTAGTGGTCTGCAACTAGAAATCAAAGATCAGAAACATGATTCTTATGGAAAAAGAAGATGGGAGAATTCAGGAAAAGGTGGAAGTGAGCAGTCAAACAAGAGATGGCAACAAACATCATGTTCTTCGATAGGATCGGCAAACACTGCAAACAAGCATTGATAAGCCTCAGTGCCCAAAATGCAAGAGATATCATAAAGGTGAATTGTGGCTAGGAAAGAATGTGAGTTATTCATGCGGAAAACCAGGGCATGTTTCATATAATTGTCCAAGTAAAATGAGAGAGCCTGAAAAGAAAATGCAAGTACCTGAAAAGAAAGTGAAGCCCCGAGTATTTGCCATGACACAAAGGGAAAATAATTACAATGATGGAGCATACACGATGTCAGGTATTCTTCAAGTGTCCAATACTCCAACTTTGGTTTTATTTGATTCTGGAGCTACATTCATTTATTTCTACAAAATTTTGTTCCCATCTTGAAATGTCTTGCTATGTTGATTGTGATGCACTAGAAGTTAGTATTCCTTCTGGAAAAACTATTATAACTTCTAGGATGATAAAAGGCATAGTAATAGAATTAGAGGGGAAGGAACTAGAAGCTGACCTTCATGTTATAGACATGCAAGATTTTGATATAATCCTAGGAATGGATTGGATGGGTAAGAATCATGTAACACTCAGATATCGTGAGCGGGAAGTGGAGATTCAATGTCCTAGAGAGCTGAAATTTTGCTTTCATGGTGCAAGAACAAAGGCTCCATCAAAGATTATAAGTGCAATGAAAGTAATGAAAATACTAAGAAAAAGTAATTGCCATGGGTATTTAGTTACCATGACCGAAACACAATCTGACAAAAGTAAGATCACGGAAGTGCCGTTAGTAAGGGAATATGTAGATGTGTTTCCTAAGGAGTTACCAGGGATTTCACCAGACCATCAAATTGAGTTTGCAATAGATCTGGTACCTGGGGCAGCACCGATCTCAAAAGCATCATATCGAATGGCACTAAGAGAATTGCAAGAACTCAAAGTTCAGTTGCAAGACCTGCTTAGCAAAGAATTTATTCGATCAAGTGTATCTCCTTGGGGTGCTCCGGTATTATTTGTGAAAAAGAAAGATGGGACCCTAAGAATGTGCGTTGACTATCGAGAACTGAATAGATTGACGATTAAGAATAAGTATCCATTACCCAGGATCGAAGATTTATTTTATCAGCTTAAAGGAGCTAGTGTGTTCTCGATGATTGACTTGAGGTCGGGTTATCACCAACTCAAAATCAAAAAGAGTGACATTCTGAAAACAGCTTTTAGAACAAGATATGGTCATTTTGAATTCACTGTAGTAACTTTTGGACTCTCGAATGCACCAGACGTCTTCATGGACTTGATGAACTGAGTTTTCTACTCATATATTGATCGGTTTGTTATGGTGTTCATTGACGATATTCTAGTGTATTCAAGGGATAAAGAGCAACATGCTCAACATCTCAAGACCGTATTGGAAATATTAAGAAAAGAAAAGTTGTATGCAAAATATAAGAAATGTGAATTCTGGCTGGAACAAGTTGCTTTTCTTGGACATGTGATTACTTCGAGAGGTGTAGAAGTAGATCCATCAAAAGTTGAAGCGATAAGCAATTGGAAAAGACTAACCAATGTGAATGAGGTTAGAAGTTTTCTGGGAATGGCAGGGTAGTATCGAAGATTTATAGAAGATTTCTCAAAGATTTCTGGTCCGTTAACAAAGTTAACACGCAAAAATGAAAAGTTTCAATGGAGTGAACAATGCGAGCAAAGTTTCCAAGAGCTAAAGCAACATCTAATGTCAGCTCATGTTCTAACTGTGCCTGATGGTACTGATGGTTTTGCTATCTATAGTGATGCTTCAAAACAAGGACTCGGATGCGTGTTAATGCAACATGGAAATACGGTGGCCTGTGCTTCAAGATAATTGAAACCACACGAGCAGAATTATCCAACACATGATCTTGAGCTTGAAGCTGTGGTACATGCGTTGAAAATATGGCGACATTATCTTTATGGAAGTAAGTGTGACATTTACAC
Organism: Salvia rosmarinus; assembly: GCA_036937905.1. Taxonomy (NCBI): domain Eukaryota; kingdom Viridiplantae; phylum Streptophyta; class Magnoliopsida; order Lamiales; family Lamiaceae; genus Salvia; species Salvia rosmarinus. Next base: position 41,533,365 of record CM072822.1, on the reverse strand, counting down.
TGACCATAAAAGTTTGAAGTATTTCTTCACGTAGAAAGAGTTAAACCTTCGGCAAAGAAGATGGTTAGAGTTGGTTAAAGACTATGACTGCACCATTCACTATCATTGTAATATCCCGTAGTTTTAATACCTAATTACGATAACTAAAATCGTAATTTAGAAATTAATCGATTATTAAAACCCTAATTAGTCAACGCTCGACTTTGACTACTCATAATTGGATAATTCCTGTGTGATGTTCACTGATGCTTAGTGAATTAAAGGAGTATAATTTCTGATATTCCTTCAAACGTAACGCTCTAACGTCGGCTAAATACTACAGTTAAGCCTTATATTATTTTTAAGCATTTGAGCTTAAGATTTCTAAATTTCCTATTATTATAGGAATAAATAAAGTTGTAACAACTTTAGTTTGAACCTTTTTAGAGATAATTCGATTATGTGAATTTAGAGACATTTCAAACATCTACGTTTAGAGATAATTCCATAACTCAGTCAAACGATCATGAAATTATAAAATTCAAATTCCTATGATTATTTTATTATACAAGAGCATTATTTATCATCAAAATAATGCTAGAGAATTATAGAATTTAAAAGTACCAAAATTAGGGTTTCGAAAACCTAATTTCCCAAAATTTGGGTTTTATGAATCTAAATTGTTTTAAATATTTTTCTATGATTAAATTATCATGTAGAGATTATAATATGTCACATAGCTATGTGTTAGCTATTTATTACAAGAAAATAAAATGTTTAGCATGAGTAGCCCTAATTTTCGAAAAAGTGAGCTTATAGTGTTAATTAATTTTAATTGCTACCCAATTATGATCTTATGATAATTTTTATATTAAAATAATATTATTAAGGATAATATATAGTATTATATTAAGTGGCACAAGTGGGGGCACACTTGTACACAAGTGGACGAAAATTTCAAAGATTTGATAAGATTTTATGTGATAAGGTTATCCTATAATTAATGAAGGGATATGAGTTGTACCTTATCATGTATTAGGTGTAAAATAGAATTGGAATTCAATTTGAACAAGCAACTTGCCTACTTGTCTTCCATATGGCCGAAAATATCACATCTTATGTGATTAAAAATTATTTTATACCATGTGTTGAATTGTGTAGAGATAAGATAAGATTTTATCCTATATTAGGTGTAAAGTAGTAATAGAATACAATTTGAACAAGTAACCTAAGGTAGTCTTAATGAAAGGACCGAAAACTACCATTTGTCACACATATATGTGATAAACTTTATACTATAAGATAAGGATTATCCAATACATTAATTAAGAGATAAGGTGACCTAAGGATGAGTTGTAAAGATAAGATAAGGTTTTGTCCTTTGTGCAAGTGTATGGTTAATATTTTTCATGTAATTATTATATAACAAGTGTACATAAGATATTTTAAGTGTAATAATTATAAGGCAACTTGCATATGCCTATAAATATAAGGTGAAGCTCTCCATTCTTATTCACAAATCATAAGAACCGAAAATTGAGAGAAAGAGAGAGAGCTCATCCATTTCAATCCAATCCTAGAGCAAATAAACTTTCGTCGATCAATTCTACTCCGACTAAGAGGTTAGATTTCTTACGAGCTTCGTATATACGTTAGAATTTATGTTATAAGCTTAGTTCATATGTGTAATTTTCGAAAATTATGTGACTTGTGCCAATATGTTTAGATATTGTATTTATATGATGTTATTAAGCATGTAGTATAATAATATCACAAAAATAAGCATGTTATTAAATTTAATATGAGGACCGAATATTTGAGGGCATAATATGTTGATGATTATGATTTCTAATTGTTGATTTGAGCATGGAATCATGATCTAGGGTATTAATTATGCTTATATGATTTTATGTAGAATTTTTGGAAAACTTTGGTACCTAAGTACATGAATTTCGAAAATTATAGAACATGATATTATGTTAAGATATAATCCATGTTTGAGTGTTATCATAACATATTGAAAGTGTAGAATCATAATATAGTGTTGTAGGAAATTATTGGATTTGTTAAAAATTTATTGGACCTAAGTCCAAATTTTCAAAAGTGACTTAGGAATATTAAATTCAATAGTTTGCAATAAATAAAAATGATGTTATAAAAAGGATGCTTATAGATGATTATATGTTATGTGATTTTATTAGAATTTTTTGAAATTGTTTGCTTTGTTTAATTAGGGTTTTCGAAAACTATAGGTTATATGTATTAATGTTATAAATTTATTTTATAAGATATGATTGCATAATATGATCCAAAATGATGTTTTAGACATATAGTGATTTTATGGGAATTTTTAGGACAAAAATTGCACATAAAATAATAGAATTACATAAAAGGAATTAAAAAGTCAAAATGTTGACTTTAGTCAAAATTGTTGACTAAATGTTGACCAAGTCAAAATTGTTGACCAAAAACGTTGACCAAGGTCAAATCGCACGAAAATCGATAATCTGCGATCTATGTGGCGTAGCACGTTTAGTAACAATGTGACTTACGTTACGTAAGTACATTAAAACGCACATTATATGCCAAAGAGATGGAATATCTCTCATATGATGAACGATTTCATAATCGACATCATTTGGTTAGGAAGCGTCTAAATAAGTTCGACGTTAGCCTTATTTGATGTATAATGCGTTATAGACGATGTTCGTCTCTATCGAAACGTGACCAATGTACTAAAATAATTCTTACGTTAAGGTGGGACGTGAATTGAGCCGAGACGTAGAAATTGACCATAGAAAGACCTAAATATACCAGGTGGGCTTTACTCGAAAACCCTTTTATTTACGATGCTTTCTTCAAAAAGTATTTATTTACAAAGCTTTCAATTGAGAAATGTTTATGAACTGTTACTCAATTATATGCCCAAAGTGTTTATGTTTTATGTATGGATCATATCAAGCAGTTGGATGAGCCAACTATGAAAGTAATACAGTTGTTGGGTCGCTCCCAACTTTATAGAAAATCGATATCGGATCCTGTGCTAGATGCAGAATTCCTAGCTTGGATTAACGTGTACACCATAGGTGACTGTGAGCCGTCAGCAACATCTTCGGCCGGTCACAGCGTCCGTAGAAGGAGGCCTACTTCTACGGCGTGAACAGAGTTATGAGAAAGTGTTACAGCAGTGATATGGATCATACATACAGAAAATGCTCCACGAGCGATCTTTTGAGAAATGATAAAGTGTTTTGGTATTCACGAGTTATTTCTACTAAAATCCTCGTGTTATACTATGGGGCAGTGTAATTTAAAGAAATTATTTTGGCATGAGTCCACTAAGTGCATTCTTGTACTTAGCCCTGCATATTTGTTTTTAAATGTGCAGGTTGAGCTGACGATGAATGGCAAAGTGTTGAGCAGTCGGAGTTTTTGTCACTGATATAGTATAGCCTTGAATTCATATCGTCATATATGAATTCACATGCTTTCATTGTTTGAACACTTAGTTATGTTTTGATTATTCGACGATATCACCTTGGATCGATCGAACCCTTTTGTCAAAGATCTGTTGGTCTAGTTGTATGAAATACGTTGTATGGTTACCTCTTATCTTTTGAAGTATTATAAGATTGGTTGTCATTTCCTTTACCGTTTCATGTTCATTTATCATTAAAGTTCTTTAATCCCCGTATCAACAGTCATAATCCCGTCTAATCCGTACTTAGGGTTGGCGGGCTGTGACAGAGTGGTATCAGAGCGGGTCATCCTTTGAACCCTAAAACCTTCTTTCTTTCAAAAAGTTAAGTCTAGATTGAGTCACTAGACTTCTAGAGATCAACTGACTGTGCTCAACACTCCATCGCATCAAGGCTCAACCAGAAAGAGGTAACTGATTCTTCTCAAAGTTGAAATGAAAAGTTTGAAATTGAAAAGTGTTGAAAGTGAAAGTTTTGAGAAAAGAATGAAATTCTATTTTGAAAGCATTGAAAGATGTATGAGAAAGAAAGTTGTTACTGAAAGCTTTTTCAAAGAATATTACAGTTTTATGAGATAAGTTGACAGTTATATGTTAAAAGTTATATGAGAACAAGTTATCAGTGAAAAGAGACAGAGTTTACAGAGAATGAGAAACAGTTGACACATCGATGTCAAAAGTGATTGTTGAAATAGTAAAGATTCAAAGAAAGCATGAGTTATGCTATGATTATTTGAAATGTTATTTCAAATTTCAAAGTTTTTATGAAAATTGATATGTTATCCCAAAAGAACATAGATGCTATAAGAAGCATGCTCACCTCTTGAACATAGAAGTGCAAATTAGGGAAACTTTATCCCTCTGCGAGAACTATAGCAAGTAATGACTTGATCGAACGAAAAGTCGGTTGAAAACAAACTCGAGTTTTCAACGAAAGAATGACGAAAGCAAAAGAGGAAACCAAGGGAGCAAGATGCATAGGTTCGATGAGGAACATAGAAAGTTAAACGAACTTTGAAAAGAAATTCGTACGAACCGGAGCATAAGCTCGTATTCGGCCAAGTGGCAAAGCGTATTCACGGCACATGGCGCGCAGGCAGAAAACTGCATTGCGCAGTGTTCTTATTTTAACTCGTTCTCTTTCGTCCGAACTCCGTTTTGCGAACGGTTTTCGCTCACATATTCCTATCTCAACGAGATTTATTTAATATGAAGGACAAAACCCCTGAATCCTTCTCCAAAATTCGTGAGAAACAGTTAAAGTCAGACTGAAAATTCTGCTTAGAATAAGAATCTTGGTGGAAAGAAAAGAACTTAGAAAATTGTTGAAAGTAAGACTTCTCTAGTACATAAAGCAACGCTAGGACGTATGTTGAAACATAGATCCTTGCTGTAAACATCTACCGCTTATCAGATGTGTTTGCTTTATCTGCTTATCAGATATATTTAGATTGACTTACATTAGTACTGTCTGTATTCAGATGGCAGGAAAAGGAAAGGCTTTGGACACGGAGCCCACATAAGAGTATAGACTCTTTTATTACAGACCAGGCACCGATATAGGACAATTCCTGGACGAGTTCTTGCGCCTTTGGATAGGAGCTCATTACCATGGGATAACAGCACTGGATGGCGTCCAAAGACTCATTAAATCATCGCCGGCTGCATCGGCAAGAATATGCAAAAGAAGTAGCAAAGGAGTATGTCATCCACAAGGAAAATTCAGAGGTTCTAGCATATCTACCAGGATTTGTCGATCATCTCAAAAGTACATATAACCTATATGGAGCAGCACCTGTAAGAACCTTGCCTCAATAGTATGCATGGCACTATGGAGTCCAAAACATCAACCCATGCCCTACTCCATCAGTGATGCCTAGAAAAGAGATCAGTGATCTGTAATCCCGGTCTCATGGAGGCGAGGCAGATACCCGGCCCTATGAAAGAGTTGGATCACTTGTTGTACGAGGCAAATACATATTTGGACACTGGCAAGTTTCCAAGCGAAGAATATAACTCTGATGAAGGATACTCAGCGATGTCAAAATATAAATGAAATTTATGAGTAGATAGTAAATCGTGCTATAGATAATATGGTTTGTATGTATAAAGAAAGCATAGTAGTGAAAAGTGACATGTGTATAGTGTGACTAGAAATGTTGTAGCAATAGATATAGAAGCATAGTACCTTGTAAACGCTAAGAGATCTTTTGAGTCTTATGACTTGTACAGAAAAGTCCTCTATGAGGCATTTTCCTTATATATATACCCTAGAAGGGTTTTTGCGACAAAAGAGTATGAAATGGATGTGTGATTTTGCTAAAGCTATTCTATGCTTAAAAATACACAAAGGTGCTATGTATATTAATTTGCGATGAACGTTATATGATTACTAATTACGTTTTTATAGAGAAATGCCGCCAAGACGCGCACCAGAACCCGAAAATAGGAGGAGGGGAAGGAGAAGGGGCGGAGTACCCCAACCCGAGGAAGAAGAAGAAGTGATACCACAGGCACCTCCACCTCCACCTGACCGTAGGGTGGAAGAACTCTTCCTTAGACAGAACCCGCCTCCTTGATGGAAAAGGAGCCACAAGGCGCCGAACAATGGGTCGGGGCCATAGAAAGGATTTTCGACTTCCTTGTTGCACCACACAAGAGAGACTATCTTGTGTTACGCCCAACTCATCGGACCGCAGATTTACGGTGGGAGGCAAGAAAGAAAACGACGACACCGAACAAATAGAATACTTCACTTGGGATGATTTTAAGACGGAAATGTACGAAAATTACATTCCCAAAAGTTATCGAAAGAAGGAAGTTAAAATTTTCAATCTTAAGCAAGGAAAGATGTCGGTGACTGAATACGACCGTCTTTTCTGTGACATGTCTAGATACGCCCCGGACATGGTAAACACTGACATGAAAATGTTAGAAAAGTTCAGGGCAAGACTAAGGCCCGAAATCAAAATGTCTCTGGCAAGTCATGGGGACATAACCTATACAGAGGCTCTTAGTCGAGCTCTAGACATCGAAGCTGCGATGCCCGAGGAAAAACCCGCACCACCCCAGTCTCAAATTATCGGTGACAAAGGGAAGCGAAAATGGGAAGGAGGTTATAATAACAACTTTAACCGAGGAAGTTTCAACAACAATAACAAAAGGCCATGGCACCCCAAGGGCAAGAGTGGAAGAAACCAGTACTTTCCACGCCCATGGGAGGACAACAGGAACAGAGGAAGGTTCCTCCTTGCCCAAAGTGTAATAGGCTGCACACAGGTGTATGTCTATTAGGCAGTGTCGGTTGCTATAAGTGTGGCATGAGAGGCCACTACGCAAATGAATGCCCCGGATTACGCCCGGGAGGACAAGGGAGGCCAAACCAACCGGGCCCTGCTCAACCATTAAGGGCTATCCAGTACCAGCCCCAACAAAGAAGAATAAGAAGAAGGCGCCAAGAAGAACAGCGGCAACATGACAGAACAACCAACGACAAGCACCCCGCCGACCACAGCCAGCCCAGGCTAGAGCCTATGCGCTACATAGGCGTCAGAACGAACAAAATCAAGGCAATCTAGCAGGTATGGGAATGCTTTTCAACATACCTATTAAGATTTTGTTCGATACGGGTGCGTTACATTCTTTCATTTCAAAAGCATGTGTTGATATGTTAGAACTCAAACCTGAACAAACGAATCAGGAAATGAGGATTTCGTCACCCATAGGAGGTATTATGACTGTTACACATGCTTGCTCGAACTTAGAATTGAACCTAGGCTCACTTAAGGTTCTAGCAAATAACTTGAACATAATACCTATGGGGGACGTCGATATAATCCTAGGAATGGATTGGTTGGCCGAAAACCATTCCACGATCATATGCAAGGAAAGAAGAATTTCGATCCAACCACCAGGGAAAGGAGCTACAAACTTCTATGGGATCAGTATGGGAAAGAAAATCCCAATAATATCCGCACTCCAAGCAAGGAGAATGATGAACAAGAAGGAATGTCAAGCATTCCTTGTTTATCTAAATGGAGAAGAAAAAGCGGAAACAAGGGTCGAAGACGTGGAAATTGTTAGAGAATTTCCAGACGTCTTTCCCAACACATTGCCAGGACTACCCCCGGACAGGCAACTAGAGTTCACAGTTGACCTGGAGCCAAGATCAGCCCCAGTATCAAAAGTGCCTTATAGAATGGCACCAAAGGAACTCGAAGAGCTGAAAATTCAAATTCAAGAGTCATTGGACTTGGGTTTTATTAGACCAAGTGTTTCACCATGGGGAGCACCTATCCTGTTCGTTAAGAAGAAAGATGGTTCACTACGAATGTGCATCGATTACCGAGAATTAAACAAACTGACGCTTAAGAACAAATATCCACTGCCAAGGATAGACGATTTGTTCGATCAGTTAAGAGGTGCAAGAGTATTCTCAAAGATCGACCTTAAGTCAGGATACCATCAACTTAAAGTACGGCCGGAGGATATACCTAAGACCGCGTTCCGAACAAGATATGGACACTACGAGTTTGTAGTTGTACCGTTCGGTCTAACCAATGCACCAGCCGTATTTATGGATCTTATGAATAGAGTGTTCCACCCATACCTAGATAAGTTTGTCTTGGTCTTCATAGATGATATTCTCATCTATTCGAAGAATGAGGAAGAGCCTATGGAACACCTAAGAACGGTCTTACAAACCTTAAGATCCGAACGACTTTACGCCAAATTCAGCAAGTGTGAATTCTGGCTTAAAGAAGTGATATTCCTTGGACACATTGTGTGCGGAAGGAATAAAAGTAGATCTGCAAAGGTTGAAGCCGTACAAGGTTGGAAATCGCCAACAACACAAAATGAAATCCGAAGTTTCCTAGGACTAGCTGGCTACTATCGGAGATTCATTGAGGGATTCTCCAAGATAACAAGGCCAATGACCCAGCTACTCCGGAAAGGAATTAAGTTCACTTGGACGGACGAATGTGAGGCGAGTTTCCAAGCGCTAAAGAAAAGCTAACTAGTGCACCGGTACTAGCTGCTTCGATTGAACAAGGAATACGTTGTCTATCTTGACGCCCAAGAATGGACTTGGCTGCGTGTTGATGCAAGAAGGAAGAGTAATAGCTTACGATCACGGCAATCGTTACGACCCCACTCCGGACCAACCCGGACTGGAGGGCGACTAATACTAGGAGTAGTATTTTAGGGGTTACATGGGTAAAATAAAGATGCATAAAATAAACTAACATGCTTGGCGAATATGAGATGATGTCATAATGTTTTTGAAAAAGGTTTAGGCCATCGGACCCCAAAACTTGGCACGATCTAATGAACCTCGATAGTTTGTAAACATAGGGCATAAATAAAGGAGTTCGAGTATAGCAATGAAAGTGTGTGAATACATATATGACGATATGCATTCAAGGTATAACCCACAAATTCAAGTAAATCGGTCGAGGACACTTTGGACTCTCAACACATCCCCATCATCACCATCGAGCTCAACTCGCACATTTAAAACAAACATGCGGGGCTAAGTACAAGAAATTGCACTCGGTGGACTTATGCGAAAACATTTGATAATATTTGGATTACTACGCTAATATCGAGTAAGTCGCGAGGGTTTTAGTTAAAATGCCTTGTGCTTACCAAATCATTCGGTTCGTAAACATAGCTGGCGGGCATTTTCTTGGTGTGTATGGTCCGTATCTCATAGTCACAATACATAATAATAATAAATAAACGTCGAGAGGGAGGCCTCCCATCTACGACGCCGTGACCGGCCGTAATCCCGTACAGCACACAGTCAATCTCTGCAAGCATATGTTAACACAGCGTATAGTTCCAACCTTCACACCAATCCTAGCCAGGCATTTATCATCCGGCACAGGACCCGACATTAAAAAGGTTGGGTGCTACCACAACAATTGATATAATAGTTCCAACCATCTCCACAGCCCTACCCGGGCATAACAGATAGGATCCATACACAAAACAAAATATTTTTGGCAGGTAATGCAGTAAAACATTTGTTAAACAGTTGTAGGATAAGTGCTGTAATTAAACTCATTTGAAATAACGATGAAGTCACGTTTTAGTGGTAAGAAAAGGCCCACATTTAAAAGATAAAAGCCCACATTTAAAAGATAAAAGCCCACTGGACTATGGTTCGTTGTAAAAGTCCCAGTTCGATCGTGCGTCGAGAATCACCGTCATTGCGTTTGCGCCCACACTTTTACGAAAAAGCGAGGCTTTAGTACGTCGCTCAAGTCTCGAGACTTTCAAAAGCTAAGATAAACTTGATATTTCTTATCGATGTAGACTGAATTCATAGTGAATTGATACGCCTCAACACGTATCGATTGACTTGTTCTCGCTCGAGATCGTTCAACGTATAAGCACGTTTTCGATATATGGAATTCATTTGTGAAATCTTTTCTTACTAATGAGGTATCATACTCAATTAGTATATCTTACGCGTCTTGACGTATTTATAAACGTATAATCGCACGTTTGACTTGAAAAGTCAACGAAGTCAACAACAGTCGACAAAGTCAACGATTTTGACTTTTAAATAGTAATTCTTACTATTTTGTTTAAAAATCGAATTTGATCGATTTGAAAGCGTAAAGTCCTATTTTTCGATTTATCTCGTAAATCGAGGACTTTAAATAATTTCACATTTAATAATCCTTTTTATAAGTAAAATCGTATTTGTTTTTTTTCAAGCGTTATAAAATGAGCGTTCGTCTCAAACATAGCAATCTATGTTTATAAAATTTTGAAAAATTTAAAAACTGTCCGAATATTAATTTAGCAATTATTTCATTAATAAACTGTTTTAAAAGGATTTAAAATCCTTATTAATTATCGAAAACTCGATAATTAATTTAAAATGTCAAATGACTTTTGAAAAATTTTCTAAATTAATATAGTGCATTATTATACACTATGGTCCAGAATATGAATTTATAAAATTCATATGATATTATTGCTATTTATTTATATATATACATATATATGTTTACGGTAATTTCAAATAAATAGGGAATAATTATCCAAAAATTGATATATACTTAGTATAATATCCCAACATCAATATACATCACCAATATAACCTATAGTTCACCATAACCATTCATTTAATAATATGTAGCAATTATTCACGGTAATAACTTGATAATTACCAAATAATTAGCAAACAATTTCTAAAAATTCTAAATAAATTCCAACATGATTAAACATTATATTATAACATTGTAACATCATAACATCAACCAAAAACATTTGAATTATCACCATATGGAGCTCAATAGCTCTCGGCTTTTTGGATTCAAAATGTTATTTGATTTTCAAAAATTCCAATAATTATATACTATGTTTATACACTATAGTATAGTAATATAACATCATAATATTTATCAAAACTAATTAAATCATCACCTTCGAGAGCACAAAGCTCACGGCTTATTTGATTTAAAATAGTAATTGATTTCCAAAAATTCTAATAATTTCACACAATGCATAAATAATATACTAAAGCATTAATACACCATTGCATGTTCAAAAATAAAATCATACACCAATCTATAAAATTATCATGCTCTCGGTATTTTTAAGAAAGTGTGTAATTGGTTTTCAAAAATTCTAATCAATTCATAGAATATATAATCAAGGTTCTAAAGCATTAATATGTTATTACAAGCTTGAAATAAAAATTATACATTGAGGTACACACATATAAGCTCACGGTTTCCATAAGAATTCAAGCTAGGGTTTTCCTAAAATTTCTAAATTCATACCATAGTCTTAAATCATAACATAGATCATATATCCATCATAAAAATGATTAAAACATGCTCGGTCACTAACATTTCATTTTTAACTATTTTTCGAAAATTATAACAAATATATCCTATAGTTTCGAAAATAATATATATAGGCAAGATGCATTCATATATTTCATATACACATAACCTATGTTCATCTAAACATATTCACATGTATTTTTGTAAATAAAATCCTCAAGAACATGTATATAAACAATAGCTCATGCTCAAGAACATTTAACACATATATATACACAATGAAACTTTCGAAACACACACATATATATATAAAACAGTTTCGATTTTTCTTGTGTAAATGAAGAGAGAAATCGGTACTATGGTCTATATATTACGTTGAGAATGGTATAGTATCACAAGGATATGGTATGGTATCACCTTGGTGAATGAATGAAGATGAAAATGGAAGAAGAAAAATTTTAGAAATGAGAGGGAGTGCTCTCGGTTTTGGGCAGAATTTGGAGAGGATGAAGTGTTTTGTGTGTGTTCAAAAATGGATTGAGAGTGTATAATGAGAGTGGGGTGAAGGGGAAGAGTCTCACCTATTATCTCCTCTCTCTCTCTCTCGATTTTGGGCATGAAAAGGGCATAAAATCTGCATCACATTGGGAGTAGGATTAGTGATGATTGAAGAGTGTTTAAGGAGCTCTTCATGTATTGGTCCATTTAAAAAGGAATCCCATGCTTTGTTGTGTGATGATGGGCGACGGCTAGGAGAGGTTTTAGGGCTGATTTTAATTCATTTTTATACACTAATACATAATATATATCACACATGATTATAGATATATAATACAAGTCATAAAAATAATTAAATCATCACATAGGCATAATTTCGAAATTACCGAAATTAATAGGGAAAAATAGGATTAAAATATAAATTACACCTATTATTGATACTCATGTAATTTTCGATCATATATATCATAATATATGATTTAGATATTAAATAATAGCATAGGATAAAATTATTACACATTTCATGCATTAAAAACCCTAATTTCGAAAATAGGGTTTCAATTTTATAAAAACTGAAACTATCGAGTTTTATGGTTCAAAAACTGATTTTAATGCTTAATAATATCCATATATATCATATTATAAAGTTTAGATACCATAGGATAATTTAATGGTATCATTTCATGCCAAAAACCATAGTTTAGAAAACTAGGGTTTTCGAATTCCATTAATTGGAATTATCGAGTTTTATAACTCAATTATTGATTTTAATAATCATTAATACTGTAATTATATAAAATAATAATATGAAATTAATTATTATAATTTCACGAGCATTAAACTCATTTTCAAAACGTCTCTAGGCGTTGGCGTTAACGTCTCAAAGCGTTCAAAATCGACTCATCTCAAAATGGTCGTGATAAGTTCATACTTAATAAATAAATATATTCCATTTGATAAAGGAATTAAGATGGAAATTAATTCCAAGCTTCACCGCTCGAGAAAATTTCATGAAAAGGCGGCGTTCGATCACGCGTTTGACGTTAAAATATATCGATGAATCATTTCGTAATATTTCAATCCTTTAATTCACAATCCTTAGTGAATTATGAAAAGGAATTCGTTATAATGATATCGTATCGAAATCACAAGATTCGATGTCGTAAAAGATAATATCTGGCAAAACCACAATTACGGGTTTAGAAAACCGTGTCGTATATTCGTTTCTTTGGAATATTACATTCCACCCTCTACGAAAAATTTAGTCCCGAAATTTGTATACCTCTAGAAAAATAGATCGGGTATTTTTCCTCATCGCTTCTTCAAGCTCCCACGTGGCTTCTTCTCGTCGTGGTGTCTCCTGACACTTTGACTAACGGGATCGACTTGCTCCGTAGTTCTTTGAACTTTGTGGTCAAGTATGGCTGCGGGTTCTTCCTTATTACTCATGTCGGCTCAAGGATTACGTCGTCTTGGTGAATCACGTGCTTTGGGTCGTGAGCGTATTTTCGTAGTTGTGAGGCGTGAAAACATTATGGACATTCCCAGGTTTGGCGGAAGAGCCAATCCTATAAGCTCTGGACCTATCCTTTCTAGGATCTCATAAGGTCCTATGAAGCGGGTCTAAGCTTTCCTTCGGGCCAAACGACAATCCCTTTTGATGGAGACCTTAAGAAATACTTTGTCTCCATCCTCAAGCGTAGCTTTCGGATCTCGCGTATCGGCGTAAGATTTCTGTCTGTCTGAGCCTCTTTTATCCTCATCCTAATTTGTCGAGCGATTTGATCATTTCGCTCACGCATCGGGCCCTATGACTTTTCTCTCACCGACTTCATCCCAATAAAGGGTGATCTACACTTCTTGCCATACAAGGCTTCGTATGGGGCCATGCCGATCGTCGCTTGATAAGCGTTGTTGTAAGCAAATTCAATCGAGGTAAAATATCTTCCCATTTGCACCTCGATCCAAAATTACAGTTCTAAGCATATCTTCTAGCGTTTGGATCTTCTCTCCATTGTCCATCGGTTTGTGGGTGGAATCTTTGTCTTGAAGTTTAATCTGCACCAGTTCTCTGCAAGCTAATCCAAAATCTGGATGTGAACTTGGAGTCTCGATCGGAGGTAATAGATTTGGCACTCCATGTAGTCGTACAATTTCCTTAACGTCTGGTGGGCGACTTATCGGATCCATAAGTGCTTTGAATAGGTATAAAGTGAGCACTTTTGGTAAGTCTATCCACAATTACCCATATGGTGTGTTTCCTCTTCTCGATTTGGGTAAGCTTGTAACAAAATCCATCGTTATATCGTCCCACTTCCATTCGGGATTTCCAATGGTTGTAACTTCCGTAGGGACGTTGGTCAGAGCCTTCACTTGTTGACAAACAAGGCGGCGTTTCTGAAAGAAGCTATGTCTCGTTTCATGCCTTCCCACCAAAATTTTTCCTTGGTCTTGGTACATCTTAATCTTGCTGGGTGGGCGGTGTAGGGCGTATCGTGAGCCTCACTCATGATTTCGTTACGAAGCTCGGCGTCGTCGAACGCATATCCTACCTTCAAACAATAAGGCGTTATCCGCGACTCTTGAAATTCTTGAATCCTTGGACCTTAGTCTTTCTCGGATCTTTTCAACTTTTCCTCCATCCTTTGTCTCTCGACAATTCTTTTCTTAGATCGAGATGTTGAGTGTGAGTGTAGCGATCTGACTCACAATTGTCTTGGGTGGTTCAACAGTTCAATCTTCATTCTACCAAACTCTTCAACGAGTTTTCCTCTTGTATAAAGAGACATCCTAACTCGGTATGGCTCTTACGACTTAAGCGTCGGCTACTACATTTGCTTTGCCGGGTGATAGTTAATACCACGATCGTAATCTTTTACTAATTCTAGCCATCTTCTCTGTCTCATATTCAAATCTCGTTGTTGAAGAAGTACTTCAAACTTTGTGGTCGTGAAGATCTCACATCTCACACCATAGAGATGGTGTCTCCAAATTTTAGGGCATGAACTACGGTTGCAAATTCCAAATCGTGGGTTGGGTAGTTCAGCTCGTGGGTCCGAGTTGTCGGGATGCATAAGCTATCACTTTTCCTTCTTGCATCAAAACACAACCCGACCCAGTCTTAGATCGTCGGTATAGACCACATACCCTTATCCGCTCGGGATTGCTAGGCGGTGCCTTGGTCAATTTTTCCTTGAGTATTTGGAAACTCATCTCGCACTCATCATCGATTGAACTTGATTCCTTTCCAAGTAGGCGGGTTATTGGCCTTGCAATTTTGGAGAATCCTTGATGAATCTCCTATAGTAACCAACTAATCCTAGGAAACTTCTAATCTCGTCTTTGAGTCCTTGGTGATTTCCATTCTTGCACGGCCTCTACTTTGGTGGATCTACTTTTATACCTTCATGCAGACACGATGTGTCCAAGGAACATAACTTCCTTCAGCCAAAACTCACATTTGCTAAATTTAGCAAAGAGTCTTTCATTTCTCAAGGTTTGCAAAACCGTTCTTAGATGTTCTTATGCTCCTCTTCATTCTTTGAATAAATAAGGGTGTCATCTATGAAGACTAAAACAAATTTATCCAAAACGGATGAAATACTACATTCATGAGGTCCATGAATACGGTGGTGCATTGGTTAATCCGAATGGCATAACTATGAACTCATAGTGGCCATATCGGTTGAGCGCAGATCTTAGGTACATCTTCAGGCCGTATTTTGGTGATGGTATCGACTTAAGGTCGATTTTCGAGAATACACCATTCCTCGCAATTGATCAAACGGTCATCAATTGCAGGTAAAGGGTATTTGTTCTTTAGTGTCATCTTATTTAGCTCCCTATAATCGATGCACATCCTCAAAGAACCATCATTCTTCTTAACAAACAAAACAGGCGCTCCCCAAGGTGAAACACTCGGCCTAATGAATCCTAGATCCAAAAGCTCTTGAATTTGGATTTTTAGCTCTTCTAGTTCCTTTGGGGCCATCCTATAGGGCGCCTTCGACACTGGGGCTGATCCGGGCTCCAAGTCGATAGTAAACTCTAGTTGTCTATCAGGAGGCAGTCCTGGTAGATTCTCGGGAAATACGTCAGAAAATTCTTGGACGATTTCAATGTCTTCTACCCGCACTTCGGGTTTATCCTCATCGTTCAAATAAACAAGGAATGCATGGCATCCCTTCTGGTTCATCACCCTCCTAGCTTGTAGTGCTGATACTATCGGGACTCTTTTTCCCATGCTGATCCCGTGAAAATGCGTAGCTTCTTGTCCAGGAAAGTGAAACGAAATTTTCCTTTCCTTACAGAGAATCGTGGAATGATTCTTAGCTAACCAGTCCATTCCTAGGATTATGTCTATATCATCCATGGGTATTATGTTTAGATCGTTAGCCAGAACCTTAAGTGATCCTAATGTCAACTCTAGGTTCGAGCAAAAGTGTGTATGATCATAATCCCTCCTATAGGCGATGAGATTCTCATATCACGGCTTAACTTTTCAGACCTAAGGCCAAGCATTTCACGCATGATTTTGCAATAAAAGAACGCGAAGCACCGTGTCGAACAATACTATAACGGTAGGTTGAGTAGAACTCCCATACCGCCAAGTTTCCTTGGTTTTGTTAGATTCGCCTCCTATGCAGGCGTAGGCTCGCTTTGAGCCGGCCGAGGTGACAGGGCGCTGGTCTGCTGATTCGGCGGCTGTTGCACTGGCTATTCTTTGCCTTCTTGGCGTTGTCGCGATGGTTGCCGCCTCGTTGTTAGGCGGTGGCTGCCCGCGCGTTGAGGTTTTTTGTTGCTGCTCTTTGCCATTGTTGTGTTTATTGGGGTTGTTGTTGAGGTGGGGTTGTTGCCATTGGAGTTGCGGGGTTGGGGTTGGGCTATTTGTGGCGGTGGGGTTGTGTATAGCCCTTAGTGGTGAGCATTGCCGGTTGGTTGGCCTTATATCGAGCGTGACCTTTGGGCAATTGTTGGCGTAATGCCCGCTGCCCCGCACTTGTAACATCTTACCACGTTTGCCGTGCACACACCCTTGTGTGCTCTATGGCATCTAGGGCATTGAGGTGCCCTCGGTATTCTGTGGCCCCTTGCGGTGGAGCATAAGTTGCTCTCTTCAGCTCTGTCCTGCACCGTGTTTCCTTGCCACGGCGCTTGTGACTTGCTTCTCCATAGTTTCGCGGTTGTTATTCCAGCGGTTGGGCTCTGATTCCCTTTTCCTTTGTCCGAATTACCATGTGCACGAGGCGACATTGACTTATTCTCGGTCATGGCGCCTCAATATCCAAAGCTCGTGCGAGAGCTTCGGTGTATGATAGGTCTCCGTGGTGGCAAGAGACATGCGTATCTCCATTCTTAGCCACGACCTGAACTTTTCGACATTTTCAAGTCGGTGTCCACTAGTTAGGTGCATATTTTGACATTTCGCGGAAGGTGCGATCATAGTCGATTCTGAGACATCCTTTCTTGCTTTAGCGGGAAAAATTCACCCTCCTTCTTTCTCTTATAGCTCTTAGGGATGTACTTCTCATACAACTCCTCTTGAAATCCTCCACGAGAATTCCTCGGTATTCGGTGAAAAGTCTTCTTCGGCCTCCCACGGAAGTCGGTGGTCCGATCGGTGGAAGGTAACACACGATGACCTTTCTGTGCGTGCATCTTAAAGGTAAAATCCGTTCAATGGCCTAAACCATTGTTCGGCTTCTTCCGGCTCCCTTCCGTTAAAAGCAGGAGGTTTTGCCTCAAAATAGTTCTTGATCCTGCGATCGGGTTGAGGTGGAGGCGGTGGTTGGGGATTATCCTCTGGTTCTTGCTCGGGGATTCTACCCCTTCCTCTAGGTCTTCCTCGACCTCTGGGTTCTCTTTCTGGGTTTCTTCTCGGAGGCATTCTGCTATATAAAACATACCATCGTTAATTACTAAACGCTTACAACTTAACAATATAAGGTTTTCATAGCTTCTTCTTAGAGCGATATAAAAATAAAACAACTCGTCCATAACATAGACAATTGTTACCAAAAAGCCCCACTTGGGTCAAAAATATATGTAGATAGATAACCAAGGTTTGTCAAAAACAAGATGTCCAACATCGAGAATCATAGAAAATAGAAATAGCAAGGTTTCGGGCCCACACGGCCAAAAGAAAATCCGAGTCCTAGAACCATGGTATCGAAATAAAAGGAAAAGCTAGCACACATGCTAGTCATAACAAAACAAATCCTAATTAAAACATCGCCTAACGTCTTCACGAGTTTCCTCCCTACTCCGCGTCTTCCTCAGGGTCTTCCTCCTCTTCGGAGTCGTCTTCCCCATCCGAATCGTCCTCACGAGGTCGTACCCTGGATGGTCCTGCACCGCTGGCTTCCATCATTGGTATGTCGCGCAGGGGTCCGAAGTTATCCGCGCCGTACAAGTTGTAGTTGTGGCGGATCGGACTGTAGCATACTCGGGTCGGGTCATATCCAGGGAAGATATCTGATACTCTCATCCGTTGTCCGTGGAAGGGCTCTTCGTCTTCGGGTGGTGGTGGATCGGACGCAGGTGGTAGGGGCGGTAGCGGCGGACGTACTGGGTGTCCAAAAACTGCTGGTGGTAAGACGGGCTCTCCCAAGGCTCTAGGGCGTGCTGCCCTATCTACCTCGTACATCCTGCCCTCGTCCATCCGGTACAGGGGTATCACTGGATCAACCTGTCTCGGAACCTCAAGGTACAGCCACTCTGGCGACTCGTCACGCCAAGTGTACTCCCGTGGAGGGAGATAGGGTCCCATAGGTGCGGCTCCGTAGATACTGTACACGTAAGTCAGGTGACTCACGAACCTGGGCAGATCCCCAATCAAATCATAGCCTCGGGGGATGCGATAGATGTAGTCTCCCGATACCTCTCGGGCATAACCATCCCAGGTACAAGGGAGTATAGCTAGGAGTCTCTTGATGCCATCGTAGTCGGTTGCGCCATAGGCTGGGTGTTCCTCCACAACCGAAGGTACGCTGTAAACTTCGCCTAGGTCTTCCCGGCGCACATCCAACATTCCCTATAAGTGCGCATCAGCTCCTCGGGTGGGGCATGAGGTCCTACCCTCCTCCTAGCGATATAGCACATCTCCTCCATCTGCCACGATTAAAACTAACGTAAGTCAACTATCGTCATCTCAAAACAGAAAGGATAGCATAACGAGAAGCAACTATGCTAGAACTAAACAATCCTATAAGGTAGGCAACATCATAATGTACAATACATACCACAACTTACCTTCTTAGTCTTACCTAAACGTATACATATAAGCTAATGATATCTTAATATACACTACGAGATCCTTGTCTTATATCAAACACTTAAGCTAGAGTTCAACAGACTCTATCGTATTCTGGGGACAGAATTTGGGATTCTGTTCTTCATAACAAATGAAGATCAGTGCGTTAGGAGTACGTAGGTGAAAACCATGCGTAAATCGTAGTCCTAACGAGGGAGATCTAGCTAAAACAAATCTACTGCGTAGTGCAGGAAATTTGCGCGATCGTGCAAAAATGTCAATCGAGACGTACGTCGACGTAATATGTCTACCATATTTGGGTCCTTAAGTCGGGGCTGAACATTCTGAAGCCGTAAGTGACGTTCATGTCGTGATTCGTGTTGCTGCTCACTCGTGTCGAAGTGATGATGGAGTGCCGACGTCATTCGGCTTAAAGGTTGAGGTCGTCCTCGTCCATCCTTCTCGCTTGTCTTTCGTCGTCCGTGCTCAAGGGTATCGTCACTTTCATTCTTCCTATCGTTCTTTTGTTCGCATAAGGGAAAGAAGTTCGTTCTTCTATGTTCTTTCACGATACGTGAGCATGCTCCTTAGAGTCTAAGTTCGTCTTATGATAACATATCGTCCATCATAAATAAAATTTTGAAAGTTGGAAGTAAAGTTTAATTTGAAACTTT
This sequence comes from Salvia rosmarinus, assembly GCA_036937905.1. Classification (NCBI taxonomy): domain Eukaryota; kingdom Viridiplantae; phylum Streptophyta; class Magnoliopsida; order Lamiales; family Lamiaceae; genus Salvia; species Salvia rosmarinus. The sequence goes on along the minus strand of CM072822.1, from coordinate 41,513,676 downwards.
GGAAATATGAGTTCAAAAAGACGATCATGATCAATTCATATACATATTCAAAATGGATTCATTCATTCCATGTTGATCATTCAACTCGATACTACCATACACTTCCATCTCAATACTTGAGCACTTGCATTAGTTAAATTTAAAAATTTTTGGAGAAATTTTCTTGCTCAAGTCCAAAAATTTTTATAATAATAAAATTTCTCAAAAGTTCTTCTAACTTGCTCATCATGCAGAAATTTTCCATTTCATGAGTTTGAGAAAGAAATCGATTACCTTTTTCCGGTTGAGCTCGATGTGATGGAGTGTTGAGAGGTCGATGAGATTTCTAGAAGTCCGGTGACTCGATCTAGACTTAGAATAAAAGGATTTGGGTTTACAAAGAGCAAAAGCGCTCGATACCATACATCACGACCCCACTCCGGACCAACCCGGTTGGAGGCGACTAATACTAGGAGTAGTATTTTAGGGTTACATGGGTAAAATAAAGATGCATAAAATAAACTAACATGCTTCGCGAGAATATGAGATGATGTCATAATGTTTTGAAAAGGTTTAGCCATCGGACCCCAAAACTTGGCACGATCCGATGAACCTCGATAGTTTGTAAACATAGGGCATAAATAAAGGAGTTCGAGTATAGCGGCGGAAAGTGTGTGAATACATATATGACGATATGCATTCAAGGTATAACCCACAAATTCAAGTAAATCGGTCGAGGACCTTTGGACTCCTCAACACATCCCCATCATCACCATCGAGCTCAACTGCACATTTAAAACAAACATGCGGGGCTAAGTACGAGAAATTACACTCGGTGGACTTATGCGAAAACATTTGATAATATTTGGATTACTACGCCAATATCGAGTAAGTCGCGAGGTTTTATTTAAAATGCCTTGTGCTTACCAAATCATTCGGTTCGTAAACATAGTCGGCGGGCATTTTCTTGGTGTGTATGGTCCGTATCTCATAGTCACAATACATAATAATAATAAATAAGCGTCGAGAGGAGGCCTCCCATCTACGACGCCGTGACCGCCGTAATCCCATCTACTGCAGTCACTCTGCAAGCATATGTTAACACGGTATAGTTCAACCTTCACGCCAATCTAGCGGGCATTTATCATCCGACACGGGACCCGACATTAAAAAGGTTGGGTGCTACCACAACAATTGATATAATAGTTCCAACCATCTCCACACCCTACCGGGCATAATGAGATAGGACCATACACAAAGCGAAATATTTTGGCGGTAATGCGGTAAAACATTTGTTAAGCGGTTGTAGGATAAGTGTTGTAATTAAACTCATTTGAAATAACGGTAAAGTCACGTTTTAGTGGGGTGAAAAGGCCCACATTTAAAAGATAAAAGCCCACATTTAAAGATAAGAAGCCCACGGACTATGGTTCGTTGTAAAAGTCTAGGTTCGATCGTGCGTCAAAATCCCGTTCTTTGCGTTTGCGTCACACACTTACGAAAAGCGAGGCTTTAGTGCGTCGCTCAAGTCTCGAGACTTTCAAAGCTAAGATAAACTTGATATTTCTTATCGATGTGGTGAATTCATTAGTGAATTGATACGTCTCTAACACGTATACGATTGACTTGTTCTCGTTCCTCGAGATACGTTCAACGTATAAATACGTTTTTCGATATATGGATTTCATTTGTGAAATCTTTTCTTACTAATGAGGTATCATACTCAATTAGTATATCTTACAGCGTCTTGACGATTTATAAGCGTATAATCGTGCGTTTGACTTGAAAAGTCGGCGAAGTCGACACCGGTCGACAAAGTCAACGATTTTGACTTTTAAATAGTAATTTCTTACTATTTTGTTTAAAAATCGAATTTGATCGATTTGAAAACGTAAAGTCCTATTTTTCGATTTATCTCGTAAATCGAGGACTTTTAAATAATTTCGCATTTAATAATCCTTTTTATAAGTAAAATCGTATTTTGGTTTTGAAACGTTATAAAATGAACGTTCGTCTCAAACATAGCAATCTATGTTTATAAAATTTTGAAAAATTTAAAAACTGTCCAGAATATTAATTTAGCAATTATTTCATTAATAAACTGTTTTAAAAAGGATTTAAAAATCCTTATTAATTATCGAAAACTCGATAATTAATTTAAAAATGTCAAATGACTTTTGAAAAATTTTCTAAATTAATATAGTGCATTATTATACACTATGGTCCAGAATATGAATTTATAAAATTCATATGATATTATTTGCTATTTATTTATATATATACATATATATGTTTACGGTAATTTCAAATAAATAGGGAATAATTATCCAAAAATTGATATATACTTAGTATAATATCCCAACATCAATATACATCACCAATATAACCTATAGTTCACCATAACCATTCATTTAATAATATGTAGCAATTATTCACGGTAATAACTTGATAATTACCAAATAATTAGCAAACAATTTCTAAAATTCTAAATAAATTCCAACATGATTAAACATTATATTATAACATTGTAACATCATAACATCAACCAAAAACATTTGAATTATCACCATATGGAGCTCAATAGCTCTCGGCTTTTTGGATTCAAAATGTTATTTGATTTTCAAAAATTCCAATAATTATATACTATGTTTATACACTATAGTATAGTAATATAACATCATAATATTTATCAAAACTAATTAAATCATCACCTTCGAGAGCACAAAGCTCACGGCTTATTTGATTTAAAATAGTAATTGATTTCCAAAAATTCTAATAATTTCACACAATGCATAAATAATATACTAAAGCATTAATACACCATTGCATGTTCAAAATAAAATCATACACCAATCTATAAAATTATCATGCTCTCGGTATTTTTAAGAAAGTGTGTAATTGGTTTTCAAAATTCTAATCAATTCATAGAATATATAATCAAGGTTCTAAAGCATTAATATGTTATTACAAGCTTGAAATAAAATTATACATTGAGGTACACACATATAAGCTCACGGTTTCCATAAGAATTCAAGCTAGGGTTTTCCTAAAATTTCTAAATTCATACCATAGTCTTAAATCATAACATAGATCATATATCCATCATAAAATGATTAAAACATGCTCGGTCACTAACATTTCATTTTAACTATTTTTGAAAATTATAACAAATATATCCTATAGTTTGAAAATAATATATATAGGCAAGATCATTCATATATTTCATATACACATAACCTATGTTCATCTAAACATATTCACATGTATTTTTGTAAATAAAATCCTCAAGAACATGTATATAAACAATAGCTCATGCTCAAGAACATTTAACACATATATATACACAATGAAACTTTCGAAACACACACATATATATATAAAAGCAGTTCGATTTTCTTGTGTAAATGAAGAGAGAAATCGGTACTATGGTCTATATATTACCTTGAGAATGGTATAGTATCACAAGGATATGGTATGGTATCACCTTGGTGAATGAATGGAGATGAAAATGGAAGAAGAAAAATTTTAGAAATGAGAGGGAGTGCTCTCGGTTTTGGGCAGAATTTGGAGAGGATGAAGTGTTTTGTGTGTGTTCAAAAATGGATTGAGAGTGTATAATGAGAGTGGGGTGAAGGGGAAGAGTCTCACCTATTATCTCTCTCTCTCTCTCGATTTTGGGCATGAAAAGGGCATAAAATCTGCAGCACATTGGGAGTAGGATTAGTGATGATTGAAGAGTGTTTAAGGAGCTCTTCATGTATTGGTCCATTTAAAAAGGAATCCCATGCTTTGTTGTGTGATGATGGGCGACGGCTAGGAGAGGTTTTAGGGCTGATTTTAATTCATTTTTATACACTAATACATAATATATATCACACATGATTATAGATATATAATACAAGTCATAAAAATAATTAAATCATCACATAGGCATAATTTCGAAATTACCGAAATTAATAGGGAAAAATAGGATTAAAATATAAATTACACCTATTATTGATACTCATGTAATTTTCGATCATATATATCATAATATATGATTTAGATATTAAATAATAGCATAGGATAAAATTATTACACATTCATGCATTAAAACCCTAATTTGAAAATAGGGTTTCAATTTTATAAAACTGAAACTATCGAGTTTTATGGTTCAAAACTGATTTTAATGCTTAATAATATCCATATATATCATATTATAAAGTTTAGATACCATAGGATAATTTAATGGTATCATTTAATGCCAAAAACCATAGTTTAGAAAACTAGGGTTTCGAATTCCATTAATTGGAATTATCGAGTTTTATAACTCAATTATTGATTTTAATAATCATTAATACTGTAATTATATAAAATAATAATAGGAAATTAATTATTATAATTTCTGAGCATTAAACTCATTTTTCAAAACGTCTCTAGGCGTTGGCGTTAACGTCTCAAAACGTTCAAAATCGACTCATCTCAAAATGGTCGCAGTAAGTTCATACTTACTAAATAAATATATTCCATTTGATAAAGGAATTAAGATGGAAATTAATTCCAAGCTTCTTTGCGAGAAAATTTCATGAAAAGGCGGCGTTCGATCGCGTTTGACGTTAAAATATATTGACGAATCATTTCGTAATATTTCAATCCTTTAATTCACAATCCTTAGTGAATTATGAAAAGGAATTCGTTATAACGATATCGTATCGAAATCACAAGATTTGATGTCGTAAAAAGATAATATACGGCAAAACCCTAATTACGGGTTTAGAAAACCGTAATCGTATATTCGTTTCTTTGGAATATTACAGCAACTTAGACCACATGAGTTAAATTATCCAACTCATGATCTAGAACTGGCAGCAGTGGTACATGCACTGAAGATCTGGAGACACCACCTCTATGGAGTAAGGTGTGAGATCTTCACTGATCACAAAAGTTTGAAATATTTTTTCGAGCAATGAGATTTAAACATGAGACAAAGAAGATGGCTTGAACTAGTAAAAGATTACGACTGTGGTATAAACTACCACCCAGGCAAGGCGAACGTGGTAGCTGATGCCTTGAGTCGTAAGAATCAACCCAATATGGGATGTCTTTTCACACAAGAAGAAAGACTCATTAGAGAGTTTGAAAGAATGAAAATAGAAATAGTTGAAAAACCGCAGACGATCACGAGTTGTATTGCTACCCTCACTTTGACCTCTGACTTAAGAAAAAGAATAGTAGATGGACAAAGGATGGAGGAAAAGTTAGAAAAAGTAAGAGCCAAGGTAAGGGCTGAAGGATTAAAAGGTTTTCAGGAAGCACCAGACAATGCCCTATTGTTTGAAGGAAGATTGTGCATTCCAGATAACGACGATCTTCGAAACGAAATCATGAGTGAAGCTCATGATACTCCTTATACCGCCCACCCGGTAGTACTAAAATGTATCAAGACTTAAAGGAAAAGTTTTGGTGGGAAGGTATGAAAAGAGATATAGCCTCTTTTGTCGAACGTTGTCTCGCTTTTCAACAAGTGAAGGCACTGCATCAACGGCCTTATGGAAAGTTACAACCTTTGAAATACCGAATGGAAGTGGGACGATATAGCAATGGATTTTGTAACGGGTTTACCAAGGTCAAAAGAAACTCTTGCTATATGGGTAGTAGTGGATCGCCTTACCAAATGTGCTCATTTTACGCTATTAAGACTACTCATGGATCGGATAAGTTAGCCCAACTATATGTGAAAGAAATTGTGCGTCTACATGGAGTGCGAAATCTATCACCTCGATAGAGATTGAAGTTCACATCGAGATTTTGGACTAGCTTGCAAAGGAGTTGGGCACGAGGCGAATTTTAGCATGACTTTTCATCCAGGTGATGGCGATGGCGAGCGAACAATCGAACACTTGAGGACATGTTGCGAAAAGTAGTGTTGGATAGAGGCGAAACTTGGGAATATGTTTTACCACTTATTGAGTTCGCCTATAATAATAGCTATCGAGCAACCATCGATATGGCACCATACGAGGCCTTTGTATGGAAGAAAATGCCGATCACCACTTTCTTTGGGATGAAGTGGGTGAAAGAAAAATCTTAGGGCACGATCTGAGAGGAAATGATTGAAATTGTTCGCCAAATTAGGCAAAGGATAAAAGAAGCTCAGGATAGGCAAAAATCTTATGCCGATACACGTCGATCCGAGCTACACTTCGAATGTGGCGACAAAGTTTTTCTTAAAGTCTCACCATCAAATGGGATCATAAGATTATGAGTGAAAGGAAAGTTAAGGCCACGTTTACATTGGATTTGTATCTCGAAGCGATTATGGTTGAGCTTGTATACAATGTTTCTGTTACCACTATTACAATCTCCTATCCGAATTGAATACTTGATTGCATATATCTGTGTCCCTTATCTCATATATAAGTTAGATCATACGATTGTGTAGAAGATCACGAAGTGCGTATGATTGGTCGAAGCAATGAGATATAAAAGTTTCACGGTGAGACAACTTGAGTACGAGTTGTCGGTATAGTCATGTATAGATAAGAAGTGACTTGACTTGGTTACTTGTCTATCTTGATGCGTCTCGGCGTATTGAAGGATCACGATGAGATGTGTTCTTCTATCGACCGTCGTGAAGAACCAAGATCTCGGTGACTTACGATGATCTAAACCTCGATAAGGTATTAGGTGAGTATGAGTTGTTGACCATCACTTTGACTTGTTATGAGTGAGGGTTATATGTTCTAACCAAGATTCTGCATCTTGGGTGGTTGCGATCTTTCGTATGTCACGCTAGTTATACGTATCGAGTCACCGTATCCGTTTAGGATGATGAGGTCCCTTAAGGAGCTCAAAAGGTTTATTGTACTAAACCCCGCAGTTGAGTTAGCTCAGTACAATAATAAGGTTGAGTGGTACTACTTAAGGAAATGAAGTTATTAATCATTTAAGCGATCATTGCTAGAAATGATTAATGGACGTTCGATATCTTAAATACGGGGATTCGTAATGTCTAAGTGCAAGCCCGACTCAACTCCGGTAATAAAGGGGTAAGTCAGCATTTATTCTCTAGTGGCATGAATAAATGTTTATAAATTAATTTATGTTCTGGGCTGAACATAAGATAATTAATTTATTTGAGGCCCATCTTTATTCCTTGCATTTGATCCCTGGGCTGGCCCATCCAGGCCCATAGCTTAGCAAGAAAATCGGCCCCTATATGCTCCCATTGGCAAGATTTTATTCTCTTTATCCATAAGGATATAATTATATTTATGGTATATGCATAGATCCTTTCCATATAAGATTATGGTAATAATCACGAGTATGGAAATAATCCTGAGAGTATGGAAATAATCCTAAGATTATGGTAATATTCCATATAGGATTATGGTAATTTCCATATAGGATTATGGTAGTTTCCATATGGGATTAAGGTAGTGCATTATAAATATAAGGTATGAGATAAAGTCTAGGTTAATGCTCATTATTACACAAGCAATTTTCGGCCATCTCATTCTCAAGAGTGTAGTTCTCAAAATTGTGTGAGAGCAAAAGGTGATTTTCGAAGCATTCTCCATAGATCGTCCTCACTCGGCGTTGGAGATTGGGCAACCGGGATACAGATCGGAAGGTCAAAGCTGCGAGTCCGATCCGTTCGATCCGTTTATCTCGTTCCATCGACCTCTTCGGATCAAAGGTAAACACGTGAAAACCCTACGTGTTGCGATTTAATTATATAGGCGCATGCTAGGTTTATAATCAATGTATGGTGAATTAAACACCCAAGATGGATCCTCGGGCGAGGGTTAACATATGTTTTCCTTGATTGGTATCGAGCACAGGATCGAATCTTGGCTCTGTTGGATTAATTCACGTTTGATTATTACGTGCGTTTAATTAATTATGGATACATCGTTCATCGTGGCTCGTTTATTGTTTTGTTGGTTTTGTTTTACACCACGAGAAAATCCGTGGTTAGATTAGATTTTATTACGTAAATCTTATCGTAAAGAAGAACGAAGCGAAAGAACGAAGAGCGAAGCGCGGAAAAAAGCAGGTCTCGGCGATCATCCGGGTGGTTTCTGCGGCGAGCCTCGCGATCGCGAGGGCGATCGCGAGGGCTGCGGAGACGGGCGCGCGTTCGCGCGAGATCCTGGCGCTAGCGGCGAGCTCGCGGTCGCGAGATAACCAGCGAGGCTGCGGCCGTGCGAGCTAGCGGCGGCGGCGGGGCGCGTTCGCGCGCGAGAAACCAGCGGCGCGGCGGACTTCATGATCGCGGTGTGGCGGCCGGGCGGCGGCGTCTCGGCGGGCGTTCGGTGCTTGGGCGTGGCAGCGCGCGCATGCTCGGCGGGTCGCGGTCGCGTGGCGACAGCGAGGTAGCCCGCGAGGAACAGGCGGCGGCGACGCAAAGGCTGGGCGGCTGGCGGGCTTTGCCCTGGCGGCTGCCCAAGACAGTTTGAGCCGACTGCCCGGACCCGTTTTCCCCAATCCAGATTTTCGGTCCGTGCCCGTGCACGCGAGGCCCATTGTTGAATCGGTCCGCGCGCGCACGCGAGGCCCGTTTTCAAAGTTTATTCACACTTTGTAAATCTATGTAATAGATTAGATTTAAATGTTGAGGTTTCACGATTGGGCGCGATGAGCGTTTTATTTTATTTTTATCGTTCATATGCATGTCGTGGATGTTTAAATTATGCGAGTAGCATGCTATGTATGTTTATATTACGTTGACAAACCTTTAAGTGTTTTACGTAATTGGATGCGCATAATAAGCATGCTAGGTTTATCGCGTTTATCAAGCATATTTTAGAATTACTGCGAGCATGTTTTACATGTTGAGTTCTATAGAAAAGCATGCTAGGATTACGTGATGCATGGACAAACCTTTTGAATAAAAAGACTAAGCAAGCAACCCGACAAATTAATTTTTCAAATTAAAATGTCAAGACCTCCACTTTTGATCTCTAAACAAAGTGAGGCCTTTTGTGAGTGGCGATCACACGCTGGCTTGCTTGCCTTTGTTTATCATAAGTTTGTTAGATGAGATTTCTAAATAAAACATTTTAAATCTATTGAGAAGTGGGAGTTTCATGTGTGGCGTCCACAGCGTGGCTTGCATGTGCGATTTTCATAAGTTCTCTAGAGATAGATATAAAATGAGATAACAAAAGAATTTGAATTGGGCGGTATGGTCCGGTGAGTATACCAATTCTAAGAATTCATTTTCACGTTAAAATTGTGGTCATTGCTTAGACATCACCTCAAGTACAACTTCATGAAGTCCCTTCTTGCGATAGTGATGTGGTCTAGTAAGGTCAATCGTTAATTTCATTTGTCATAAGGATAAGTTGACACGGATTGAAATTAAACGACTAAAAGGTATATTTTAGTGCAGTCGGGGTTCGTGTAAACGCCCACACGCGTGGCTTGCATGTGGGATTCCTTGGGCGATTGGAGGTTTCAATTAATATTGTTTTATCAAAAGGTTACAATATTATTGTTACGAATTATGTGCGATCGTATGCTTATGTGTTTTACATTATCGTTTGAGATATGTCTCTTACGCCGATTATCAATATGCTCGCAAAATCCGTTATCGGTCCATATTTTATCGAGTGGAAGCGAAACATTGAGAATGTTCTTCTGCGAAGATAATTTATTTGTACTCACTACACCCGTCCCAAGCCTCTAGGCGATTTATCTCTCGATGAGGAGCGCAAGGAGCACGAGAAATGGGACAAATCAAGCAGAATGGCAAAGTGCCTTCTTTTGGTCACCATGTGAGTCCTGCGAGCTCCGGCATCAAAGATGGAAGATCGACCTCGATATGGCTAAATCTTATGAAATCGTATGAGGAGTCGACGAATAAACTTGTCATAATTTGACAAAATCAATAATGTCAAGTTCAATGAAGGAAAGTGATTGGTGCATGACCATGTAGAGCATTTGATCAATCTCTTGAGAGCTCGAGTTGGTTGGAGGATATATTGATGGCGAGTCGAATCGATATGATCCTCAACACTTTGCCCAAGTCTTTTGATGACTTCCGTTATAGAACAGTCCTTTATGATAAGAGTTATACTCTAGATTCATTGCAAGAGGATCTAGTAACGGAAGAACGTAAAATGGGTAAAGGTGCACGATCTTAGCAAGCACCTCAAAGAAAACCACTGCTTTATCGAAAGATGAAAAGGGAAAGTGGAATTCAAGGGATGCTAAGGCTAAAGAAAAGAGTGGGAGTAATACAAAGGGCTCTACCAGCGGTTTGAAAAAGCCAAAGGAGAAGGGCAAGTGCTTCGAGTGCGGTGAGACTGGGCATTGGAAGGCTAAGTGCCCCAAGCTCGAGGCTCGAGTACGCCATTTGCTTTAATAATGAAACATGTTTAGCGACTTGTTCTACCCATTCTTGGGTAGTAGATATGGGTGCGATCGATCATGTTTGTTACACCTGCGTGGGTTCTGCGGACAAGGAGCTAGCTAATGGCGAGATAACGATCTCCATGGGAAGCGGTGAAAGTCGAAGGCTGTTGCGTTGGAGATGTTTCTTTATGTTTTAGAACAACAGCTTTAGTTTTGAAAGACGTTTTATATGTGCGGATTTTGGTGGAACCTTGTTCTGTTTGAAATTATTTACTCATGGATATTACATTATTTTTGATAGTGGTGTTTCTATCATAAGAAATGACGAAGTTATACGTGTTGGCACTTTATATAATTCGCTTTATACTATTTACGCAAAACATAATACCTATAACTATGTTGCATCTTCTACAAACCCTAAAAAGAGAAAGTTTTCTTAGAAGATGACACCACTTTTCTCGGCATCTTAGATTAGGTCACATCAATCTAAATAGGATCCAAAGACGGCTAAGAATGGGCGTTGGGTAATCTCATGGTTACTCCGGTTCCCGATCTGCGAATCACATATAGAAGGTAAGATGTCGACGAGACCTTCAAAGCGAAGGGTTATAGAGCCAAAGAAATGTTGGAGTTAGTCCATTCGACCTATGTGGACCGATGTCCACACAAGTTAAATGGAGGTGCAGTACTTTGTCACTTTCATCGACGCGATTACTCGAGTGCGGATACATATACCGCTTCACCGCAAGTTTGAATGCTTTGAGAAATTCAAAGAGTTTAAGGCGGAAGTGGAGACGAAGCTAGGTAAAAGTACCAAGTCATCGTGTTCGATCGCGGTGGCGAATACCTCGATGTGAGTTTATGGACTATCTAGTGAAGTATGGGATTACCTCCGGCAAGCACTTCACCGGCACACCACAACAAAATGGTGTGTCGGAGGCGAAGAAATAGGACTCTTTTAGAATTGGTTAGATCTATGATGAGCTATGCAACATTGCCTATTTCGATTACGGGGTATGCCTTAGAGACGGCGGCATACTTGCTAAATCTAGTACCGTCAAGTCGGTCGAAAAGATCCCTTCGAGTTGTGGTTTGGGCGCAGTTTCTGGTTTAAGCCACATAAGGATATGGGGCGATCCGGCACATGTCTTTGAACAAGAAGGTCGACAAGTTGGAGGCTAGATCGACGCAAGGCTGTTTATTGGCTATCCTAGAGGAGCGAAGGTGGTTTATTCTATAGTCTAAGGATCGAGAAGGTCATTATTAGCACTAATGCCCGATTCTTAGAAGAGGATTATATGAAAAATCATAAGCCCAAAGTTGAAATCATTCTTCGAGAATAAGAAGATGATCGAATTCCACCACCGATTAGGCCAAAGGTACGAGATGTCGAGTCTAGTGGGAGGGATCGACACCAGATACTTCAAGAAATTGAAGTGGGTCGAGTTCCACTAGAGATACCGACCGTACAAGTGGTTCCTACCCAGCAAGTTGTGCAAGATAGAGAACCACATGTTACTGCACCCATCGTTGCCATTGTGTCTATAGCACCTCGTCGTAGTGGGAGGGTTGTTTGTCAACCCGAGCGATTAATGTTCGTGGGTGAATCTTCGGATTTAGACCCAGAAAAAGAACAGGTAATAATCGACCCATGGACATACAGCGAGGCGATACAAGACAATGATGCAAGATCATGGAACTTACGTTTGGACGAGGTGGTAAAGTCCTATGGATTTACCCAGTTGCCTAGCGAGAGTTGTGTGTATCGGTTAAATGTCAACGGTGATGTGGTAATTCTTGCACTTTAGATGACATTCTTCTATTTGGCAACAATGTGAAGTTGTTATCGACGTAAAGAGTTGGTTATCCGATCGATTTCAAATGAAAGACTAAGGAGATCGGCGTACATTCTTGGGATCAAGGTTTACGAGATAGCAAGAGGAAAATGTTGAGCTTATCTCGGGCATCTTGCATTGATCTGTGACTACTCGTTTTAGTATGCGGACCGCCTAGAAAGGATTGCTACCTTCGGACATGGCGTTCCTTTATCTAAGGGAGATCACTTTTGACTGCAAAGGAGATAGAGGAAATGAGACAAGTTCCCTAAGTTTCCGCCTTAGGAAGTCTCATGTATGCATTGCTATGCACGAGCTCGATATCTGTTGGCGAAGAGGCATAGTAGCGATATCGATCTAACCACAGACAAGAACATTGGATTGCGAGAAAGCATATACTCAGTACCGAAAAGAACTCGAGATTATAGGCTAGTTTACCATGCAGATAGTCTAATGCCTTTGGGTTATACAGACTCGGATTTCCAAGCTGACCGTGATGAGAAAAAGTCTACCTCAGACTATGTGTTTACCTTGGGAGGTGGAACCGTATCCTGGCGGAGTGCAAAGCAGCGATGCATTGCGGACTCTATCATGGAAGCCGAACATGTAGCCGCTTCGGAGGCTGCTAAAGAGGCTGTATGGTTCAAGAACTACCTCATGGATCTAGATGTGGTACCTGGTTTGCCCAAGAGTATCATGGTTTACTGTGATAACTCAGGTGCAATGGCAAACTCGAAGGAACCACGGATCCACAAGAAAATTAAACACATGGAGAGAAAGTACCATGTCATACGAAATCGTTAGAGCGAGGGGCGTGCTGATTGCAAAGATTGATAGGACGGATAACCTAGCGGATCCATTCACTAAACCTGCCGCAATAAGTCTACGTCGGGGACGTTAGAGGGCTTGAATTGCGCTAGATGGCACCCACTTAGAAAGGAAACTTTTGTGTAAGTGGGAGAAGCAAAGTGATGGTTGTGTGTAATAGCTAGTAGAGAGACACATTGTATACTAAAAGTTTGCTTTAGTATAAGTGGGAGATTGTTGGATTTGTATACTGAAAGCTGTTATGGTTGAGCTTGTATACAATGTTTCCTGTTACCACTATTACAATCTCCTATCTGAATTGAATACTTGATTGCATATATCTGTGTCCCCTTATCTCATATATAAGTTAGATCATACAGTGTGTAGAAGATCACAGAAGTCTGTATGATTGGTCAAGCAATGAGATATAAAAAGTTTCACAGCTGAGACAACTTGAGTACGAGTTGTCGGTATAGGCTGCGGTATAGATAAGAAGTGACTTGACTTGGTTACTTGTCTATGCTGGTACGTCTCTGACGTATTGAAGGATCACAGTGAGATGTGTTCTTCTATCTGACCGTCGTGAAGAACCAAGATCTCGGTGACTTACGATGATCTAAACCTCGATAAGGTATTAGGTGAGTATGAGTTGCTGACCATCACTTTGACTTGTTATGAGTGAGGGTTATATGTTCTAACCCAAGATTCTCCGCATCTTGGGTGGTGGCGAGTCTTTCGTATGTCACGCTAGTTATCATGTCGAGTCACCGTATCCGTTTAGGATGATGGCGTCCTTAAGGAGCTCAAAGGTTTATTGTACTAAACCCTGCAGTTGAGTTAGCTCAAGTACAATAATAAGGTTGAGTGGTACTACTTAAGGAAATGAAGTTATTAATCGTTTTAAGCAAATCGATTGCTAGAAATGATTAATGGACGTTCGATATCTTAAATACTGGGATTCGAATGTCTAAGTGCAAGCCCGACTCAACCGGTAATAAAGGGTAAGTCGGCATTTATTCTCTAGTGGCATGAATAAATGTTTATAAATTAATTTATGTTCGGGTGAACATAAGATAATTAATTTATTTGAGGCCCATCTTTATTCCTTGCATTTGATCCCTGGGCTGGCCCATCCAGGCCCATAGCTTAGCAAGAAAATCGGCCCCTATATGCTCCCATTGGCAAGATTTTATTCTCTTTATCCATAAGGATATAATTATATTTATGGTATATGCATAGATCCTTTCCATATAAGATTATGGTAATAATCCTGAGAGTATGGAAATAATCATGAGATTATGGTAATATTCCATATAGGATTATGGTAATTTCCATATAGGATTATGGTAGTTTCCATATGGGATTAAGGTAGTGCATTATAAATATAAGGTATGAGATAAAGTCTCAGGTTAATGCTCATTATTACACAAGCAATTTCGGCCATCTCGTTCTCAAGAGTGTAGTTCTCGAAAATTGTGTAGAGAGCAAAGGTGATTTTCAAGCATTCTCCATAGATCGTCCTCACTCGGCGTTGGAGATTGGGCAACCGGATCTGATCCGGAAGGTCAAAGCACGAGTCCGATCCGTTCGATCCGTTCATCTCGTTCCATCGACCTCTTCGGATCCAAAGGTAAACACGTGAAAACCCCTACGTGTTGCGATTTAATTATATAGACGCATGCTAGGTTTATAATCAATGTATGGTGAATTAAACACCCAAGATGGATCCTCGGGCGAGGGTTAACATATGTTTTCCTTCAGTTTCATAGGACCTTATGAAATCCTAGAAAGAATAGGTCCTGTAGCCTATCGATTGGCACTTCCGTCAAGCTTGGGCAATGTCCATAATGTATTCCACGTGTCACAATTGAGAAAGTACGTGTATGATCCAAAGCACGTAATACATCACGATGAGGTGATTTTGAACCCCGATATGAGTTACGTGGAAGAACCTACGGCTATTTTAGATCGTAAAGTTCAACAGTTGAGGAATAAAGCAATATCATTAGTAAAAGTCCTTTGGAGGCACCACGGACAAGAGGAAGCTACGTGGGAACTCGAGGACGCCATGAAAGAGCGATACCCCGAACTTTTCCAAGGTATGCAAATTTCGGGACGAGATTTATTTTAAGGGGGGTAGGATGTAATATCCCGTAGTTTTAATACCTAATTACGATAACTAAAATCGTAATTTAGAAATTAATCCCGATTATTAAAACCCTAATTAGTCAACGCTCGACTTTGACTACTCATAATTGGATAATTCCTGTGTGATGTTCACTGATGCTTAGTGAATTAAAGGAATACAATTTCTAATATTCCTTCAAACGTAACGCTCTAACGTCGGCTAAATACGACAGTTAAGCCTTATATTATTTTTAAGCATTTGAGCTTAAGATTTCTAAATTTCCTATTATTATAGGAATAAATAAAGTTGTTACAACTTTATTTTGAACCTTTTTAGAGATAATTCGATTATGTGAATTTAGAGACATTTCAAACATCTACGTTTAGAGATAATTCCATAACTCAGTCAAACGATCATGGAATTATAAAATTCAAATTCCTATGATTATTTTATGATACAAGAGAATTATTTATCATCAAAATAATGCTAGAGAATTATAGAATTTAAAAGTACCAAAATTAGGGTTTCTAAAACCCTAATTTCCCAAAATTTGGGTTTTATGAATCTAAATTGTTTTAAATATTTTTCTATGATTAAATTTATCATGTAGAGATTATAAAATGTCACATAGCTGTGTGTTGGCTATTTATTACAAGAAAATAAAATGTTTAGCATGAGTCGCCCTAATTTTCGAAAAAGTGAGCTTATAGTGTTAATTAATTTTAATTGCTACCCAATTATGATCTTATGATAATTTTTATATTAAAATAATATTATTAAGGATAATATATAGTATTATATCAAGTGGCACAAGTGGGGGCACACTTGTACACAAGTGGACGAAAATTTCAAAGATTTGATAAGATTTTATGTGATAAGGTTATCCTATAATTAATGAAGGGCTATGAGTTGTACCTTATCATGTATTAGGTGTAAAATAGAATTGGAATTCAATTTGAACAAGCAACTTGCCTACTTGTCTTCCATATGGCCGAAAATATCATATCTTATGTGATTAAAAATTGTTTTATACCATGTGTTGAATTTTGTAGAGATAAGATAAGATCTTATCCTATATTAGGTGTAAAGTAGTAATAGAATACAATTTGAACAAGTAACCTAAGGTAGTCTTAATGAAAGGACGAAAACTACCATTTGTCACACATATATGTGATAAACTTTATACTATAAGATAAGGATTATCCGATACATTAATTAAGAGATAAGGTGACCTAAGGATGAGTTGTAAAGATAAGATAAGGTTTTGTCCTTTGTGCGAGTGTATGGTTAATATTTTCATGTAATTATGATATAACAAGTGTACATAAGATATTTTAGGTGTAATAATTATAAAATGACTTGCATATGCCTATAAATATAAGGTGAAGCTTCCATTCTTATTCACAAATCATAAGAACCGAAAATTGAGAGAAGAGAGAGCTCGTCCATTTCAATCAATCTAGAGCAAATAAACTTTCGTCGATCAATTCTACTCCGACTAAGAGGTTAGATTTCTTACGAGCTTCAGATATATCGTTAAATTTATGTTATAAGCTTAGTTCATATGTGTAATTTTCGAAAATTATGTGACTTGTGCCAATATGTTTAGATATTGTATTTATATGATGTTATTAAGCATGTAGTATAATAATATCACAAAAATAAGCATGTTATTAAATTTAATATGAGGACCGAATATTTGAGGGTATAATATGTTGATGATTATGATTTCTAATTGTTGATTTGAGCATGGAATCGTGATCTTGGGTATTAATTATGCTTATATGATTTTATGTAGAATTTTTGGAAAACTTTGGTACCTAAGTACATGAATTTCGAAAATTATAGAACATGATATTATGTTAAGATATAATCAATGTTTGAGTGTTATCATAATATATTGAAAGTGTAGAATCATAATATAGTGTTGTAGGAATTTATTGGATTTGTTAAAAATTTATTGGACCTAAGTCCAAATTTTCAAAAGTGACTTAGGAAGATTAAATTCAATAGTTTGCAATAAATAAAAATGATGTTATAAAAAGGATGCTTATAGATGATTATATGTTATGTGATTTTATTGGAATTTTCGGAAATTGTTTGCTTAGTTTAATTAGGGTTTTCGAAAACTATAGGTTATATGTATTAATGTTATAAATTTATTTTATAAGATATGATTGCATAATATGATCCAAAATGATGTTTTAGACATATAGTGATTTTATGGGAATTTTTAGGACAAAAATTGCACATAAAATAATAGAATTACATAAAATGAATTAAAAAGTCAAAATGTTGATTTTAGTCAAAATTGTTGACTAAATGTTGACCAAAAACGTTGACCAAGGTCAAATCGCACGAAAATCGATAATACGCGATCTATGTGACGTAGTACGTTTAGTAACAATGTGACTTACGTTACGTAAGTACATTAAAACGTACATTATATGCTAAAGAGATGGAATATCTCTCATATGATGAACGCTTTCATAATCGACATCATTTTGGTTAGGAAACGTCTAAATAAGTTCGACGTTAGCCTTATTTGATGTATAGTACGTTATAGACGATGTTCATCTCTATCGAAACGTGACCAATGTACTAGAATAATTCTTACGTTAAGGTGGGACGTGAATTGAGCCGAGACGTAGAAATTGACCATAGAAAGACCTAAACATACCAGGTGGGCTTTACTCGAAAACCCTTTTATTTACGATGCTTTCTTCAAAAAGTATTTATTTACAAAGCTTTCAGTTGAGAAATGTTTATGAACTGTTACTCAATTACATAAACAAAGTGTTTATGTTTTATGTATGGATCCTATCAAGCGGTTGGGTGAGCCGACTATGAAAGTATCTGATTGTTGGGTCGCTCCCAACTTTATAGAAAATCGATATCGGATCACGTGCTAGATCGAGAATTCCTAGCTTTGGATTAACGTGTACACCATAGGTGATTGTGGCCGTCGGCAACATCTTGACGTCGCGCGTCCGTAGAAGGAGGCCTACTTCTACGGCGTGAACAGAGTTATGAGAAAGTGTTACAGCAGTGATATGGATCATACATACAGAAAATGCTCGGCCAAGCGATCTTTTGAGAAATGATAAAGTGTTTTGGTATTCACGAGTTATTTCTACTAAAATCCTCGTGTTATACTATGGGGCAGTGTAATTTAAAGAAATTATTTTGGCATGAGTCCACTAAGTGCATTCTTGTACTTAGCCCTGCATATTTGTTTTTAAATGTGCAGGTTGAGCTGACGATGAATGGCAAAGTGTTGAGCAGTCGGAGTTTTTGTCGCTGATATAGTATAGCCTTGAATTCATATCGTCATATATGAATTCACATGCTTTCCGCTGTTTGAACACTTAGTTATGTTTTGATTATTGACGCATATCACCTTCAGATCAGTCGAACCCTTTTGTCAAAGATCTGTTGGTCTAGTTGTATGAAATACGTTGTATGGTTACCTCTTATCTTTTGAAGTATTATAAGATTGGTTGTCATTTCCTTTACCGTTTCATGTTCATTTATCATTAAAGTTCTTTAATCCCCGTATCAACAGTCACAATCCCGTCTAATCCGTACTTAGGGATGGTGGGCTTTGACAATCATCCTGGAAAAGCGAATGTAGTTGCTGATGCATTGAGCCTAAAGAGTTACATAGCAACGTTACCTACCAAACAAGAAGAACTGATTAGAGAATTTCAGAAATTGAATTTGGAAGTGGTGACGCCACCAAACACCACGACATGAATTATTTCTGCACTTGTGGTTCGTCCGATAATTCAAGATCGAATTAGAGAAGCACAGAAGAATGATCCATTTTTGTGCAAAATGAAGAAACGGGCAGAAGAGGGTACAATTCAAGGATTTTCTACTATGACCGATGGTACTCTAGTATTCAACGGGAAACTGTGTGTGCTGAGTAATGAGGATTTGAGACAAGAACTACTTGAAGAAGCTCATAACACTCCATATTCCGTGCATCCCAGAGGAACAAAAATGTACAAGGATTTGAAATCAGTATACTGGTGGCAGAATATGAAGAGATCCATTGGAGAATTTGTAGAAAAATGCATTACATGTTAGCAAGTGAAATTCGAATATCAACGACTGTCTGGGCTGCTAAATCCACTTGAGATTCCCGAGTGGGAATGAGAGCACATTTTTATGGACTTTGTGGTTGGATTACCTCGCACAGTTAGAGGTAATCACACTATTTGGTTATTATCGACAGATTAACAAAATCAGCTCACTTTCTTCCCATGAAGATGACTTTTAACATGGATCAGTTAGCTCAATTTAATATTAATGAGATTGTAAGGCTACATGGGGTGCCAGTGTCAATTGTGTCGGATCGAGACACAAGATTTACTTCCAATTTTTGGAAAAGCCTCCAGTCAGCTTTATGCACTAGGTTAAACTTCAGTACAGCTTATCATCCTCAATCAGATGGATAGTCAGAGTGAACTATCCAAATTCTGGAAGATATGCTCTGTGCTTGTGTGTTAGACATGGGCGGAAGTTGGGAAAAGTATCTACCATTGGTGGAATTCGCTTATAATAAGAGTTATCAAGCTACTATTTGGATGGCTCCATTTGAAGCATTGTATGGGAGGAAATGTAGGTCACCAATTCATTGGGATGAGGTTGGAGAGAGACGGATCTTAGGACCTGAATAAATTGAAGAAACAGTTGTAGTTATCACAAAAATTAGAGAAAGGATCAAGGTAGCCTAAGAACGTCAGAAATCATATGCTGATCAAAGGCGAAAGGACATACACTTCGAGGTTGGTGACAAGGTATTTTTAAAGATAGCGCCGATAGAAGGAGTGATCAGATTTGGTAAGAAAGAAAAATTACAGCCTCGTTATGTGGGACCTTTCGAGATACTTGAAAGGATAGGAAATGTGGCATATCGCCTAGCTTTACCTCCAGATTTAGCTGGTGTTCACGATGTGTTTCACGTGCAATGCTCAAGAAATATATCTCAGATCCAGGTCATGTTATATCTCATGAGAGTTTACAGGTTTCACCGAACTTAACATATGAAGAGGTATTGATTGCTATTCTAGACAGAAAGGTGCATACTTTAAGAAATCGAGAGGTACCTTTGGTGAAAATACAGTGGAGTAAGCATGGACCTGAGGAAGCCACATGGGAAAGAGAAGACGAACTCTTGGTTCGCTATCCCAATCTTAGAGACTTACCAGGTTAATTTCGAGGACGAAATTATTTTTAAGGAGGTAGAATGTAATACCCCGAAAATTTTTCTTAAAGAAGTATGATATATATAAATATATTTTAAATGTGAATTATTTTTCTTTAAATTATAAACTAATAAAACTTGAGTTTCGAATGTTTTTACAGGTTGTTCGGTTAAGAGCGAGGATGCGCCCTAGCAAGAATGTAAAGTTTGATATTATAAGTTTTAAAATTTTAGTAATTTATAATTGTGATTTTATAATGAAAGTTTAAATTTTTATATGCACTGAATATTAATTAATGATATTAGTGATTTGGATATAAGAATTGATTAGAACATTTATTTGTTATACATTAGAGTAAAAATTTGTAAGAAAATAATAAATTGATATATATATATATATATATATATATATATATATATATATATATATACATTATTCTTAAATGTGTAGAGAATTGTGAAATTCTCTAGAATGGTGAATAATCACCATATTAAAGAAATTGCAAAATAAAAGAAAAATTTGTGGGTGTTTATAAATAAGCTACTATTCATTATCCTCATTATTTTTCTTCCTATTTTTCATCCAAAACACACACTAAAATTTTCGAAAATTTCAAGCTCCAATTTTAAAGATCCAACCGTTGAATTTTCGATCCGTCTTCGAATTCAGGTATAATTCCATCTCTAGAACATATCTATGGTTGAAAAATTGAAAAATATGAACCTATGTTCATTTCATATTTTCGGTCATTTGAAGAATTTATGAAGGGGATATGTTTTGTTCGATTAATTCTTGGTATTATGATGGATTCGTCGTCTACGTATTATTTAATGTTGAATTATGGAGCATATATTCATTCTTTGGAATATTGTGTAATTTTAGAAAATATGAAGGGCTTTGATCTTGAATTTATGATGTTGATATGATTAAATTGCCTTCATATATGTGTTGTTGGATAGATATAAACATGTTTTGAGCAAGAAAAACTTTTGAAATCGAAGCCGTCGGAAAACCCCTATGTTGGTGATCGCTCATTTTTCACACGTAAAAAGTGTAAGTATGGGGTAAGCGAAGTATCGTATCCACAGGGATTGTATCACGAAAACATAGAAGCTAACTCAACGACAATTCATCATTATTCAAGCACGGATAAAGGGTGAGAGGTTTTAGGGCTTGAATTTAATCCAAAGCAAAGGTAACAAACAAGAATATAAATAGCATGATAAAAACACGATAGAAGACTATAAAGAAAGACTAACCTAGGGATGCACCAATCCTATCCACAACGATGTTTATCCCGCTTATTACTAACCGTTTTAATCAGACAAGACGGAAGATCACATATATAACCAACAACTTGATTCACGACAATTGCGTGATTGATTACTAATTTTCCTATTACGATTCGTCTACAGGAAAATAAGCAACTCAAATGGATCACTAAGACTATGCTTCCTACGAATGTCCTATCTCGCCACGACTCAAGGCTTATTCGTATCATGCATTCAAGATCGATTGACAATTAAAACGATTCACGTAATTAGCGGCAACTATGATATGCATCAAAATTGATTAGAAATCAATACATATAAATAAGCACCAAGAATCATGAATCGATGCGGAAGGTAAATAACAATAGCGGGAATCACAACATATAGGATCGGATCATGCAAACCCAGGATTAGAAATGAAAACTAGCGAGACATAATAAGCGGAATGAAATACGATTTAACCATAAAAGCAGAAATTAAATATATAAAACCGTAGGGAAGCGTCGGATGAACAATGGTTGGTCTTGAATCGATCCCAAGCGAGCGAGCGGAAAATAAAGGAAAAGCGATCGGACAAAGCGTTCCGATCGATACGCAACGATAAACTAAACTAGAATAGCGTAAAAACAATACTAGAATTAAACTAGCGAAGACTAAAGCTAAAGAATTGGCGAGGAAAACCAAGTAAAACTAGGTGCAGGCGTGATTGGAGGCTCGGGGTCTCGGGAGGCGCGAGTGGGGTGTTGCCATATATATAGGCACACCCCAAACCCTAATTTTCCTTACGCGCGCGTCTCGCGACCACCCTTCAGCGGTCGCTAGGTGTGGTCGCGAGGTAACCTTCGCGGCCTGCCAGCGCCCGCCTCTTGCGCTCGCTTGTGTACCTCGCGACGACTAGCGGTCGCTATCCATACTCAGTGGTCGCGAAATCGTCCGATGGCTTTCTCGCTAGGCTTCGCTCGCGGGCACATTCTCGCGATCGCGATCTTACGGGTTCTCGCCGTGTTTCCTAGCGGCCGACCTAGCGACCGCTAGGTGGTCGCTAGAAACACGCCGATTGTGTGTTTTGGCTGCGTGCGTGGTTCCTTGCTTCGATTTTCAACATATAGACCTACACAACACCAAAAGAACACCCAAGAGCGATGTCTTCTAAAAATAGATAAAACATTAGGAATTGATACGTGGCGCACATTAAGCGAGCTAAACTCATCTTCAAATATCAACTATAAGCGTGTAAAATCGCGTTTATCAAACCCCAAACTTAAAGCATTGTTTGTCCTCAAACAAAAGCGAGCAGAAAGACAAACGAAGATCAGCGAGCATAGCAAGAGGATAACCATTCTAGGCCTCCGAAACATATCACCGCTCAAAAACATTAGCGCACATGACGACGTTAGTCCACTCAACACAAACAACAATTTACGGCAAAAGCTCATTTATTTCAACCCTCACAAAGGCATGTGTGTAAAATATATATAGGATACACTCAAGCTCATAAAGAAATTAAGGACGTGTATACACTCAAAGATCAATGCAATGCAACATCTTACCATAGGCTTGCCGTTTCTCTAAAATCTCCACCGCGTCAAATGTGTTCAAATGAGGATCAAAGAGGACTTTTCATAGGTTGTAATGTAGGCACATTGGTTAAGGTAGGATAATATATGGCTAAGTGACTCAAAATATTCCAAGCACCCCATTTATACTTTTAGACACATATGGACTTTGTCCATTTTCTCTTTCTTTCCCAGCGTGCTAAATTGACGTTCTATGCCTCATAAGGTACCTATACTTTGTTTAAAGACCCTTTATGCTCAACATTCATAATGAACTTAACATTTTCTTTTCTTTTCTTTTCTAAAGCTTATAGGGTTTAACTTTCACGAACAAGGTACTCTTCTTCACCACATATGTATTTTCTAAAATAAACTTTTCTCGTCATAACTTCATCAAAATTTCAACCCTTTTGATTCCCATATCCATCCTCACCTCCTATCATCCGGTTAATCGAAGAAAAAGTCTAATAAAGGCTCGAAGAAGGCGACAAATGGTATATATTATCGGGTTAGTGTTTGGGTGATAAGTGGTTAACTGCTTGATGGCCTTTTATCCTTTCCAAATTGAAACACATATTGCGGTCTCGACACAGAAACACGGCAAGTTCTAGAAGATAATCACATGCGATATCACACAATTAAAAGCGTATCAAGATGTTTATCTGGTGAAGTTCAAGTCTCACGGTTTAAGCAAAATGGTGAAAACAACAAGTCTAAGCCGTCTCACGTCATTCATGCGTCATTTTCTAACAAATCATGTACCTTATCATTAAATTCCACAAAAATTTCTATCGTCATTGGCACATGGATTAACACACTTCACTTAACTCGTTGATCGTGAGACTAAAACGAAAGAAAAAAGAGACACGACAAAAGCAACACAAGCGAAAACAAAAACAAAACACGAAAACAAAAACAAAGAAAAGCGTTGGGTTACCTCCCAACAAGTGCTTACTTTAACGTCTTTAGCTAGACCATCACTAACCTCGTCAATCGGCATTTTAGTAGCACTTGACATCTTTCCCGACTTGTGGAACCTTCTAAACTTAGCATTCACGGATGACCACCACTGACTATGGAAGTGGCCCCCCCCAAACTTGAATGAAACACTCGGCGTTCCATGCCGAGTCCACTTCTTTCTTCTCACAGCTTCCTCAATAGGTCGAGAACCCTCGTGAGCGGCAGTAGCAGTTATGATTGAACAACAATCTTCCGATTTTCCAACGTCGTGTTGCTTGATGGCGTCGTATATAGAAATTTTGAGCTCCTCATCGTTAACACGAAACGTGAGGTTTCCTTCCGCACATCAATCAACGCACGACCGGTTGCTAGAAAAGGTCTACCAAGGATTAGTGGTTGTTGTTTGAATTGGGAATATCTAAAATAACAAAATCGGCGGGAAAAACAAAATCCGAATTCTTACCAACACATCTTCGACGATACCTTTTGGATATGTGGTGATCGGTCACCATCATCGATGAGATCTTCGCCTGGCTTCATCTTTCCAAGGTGTAGCGGTTGAAAGCGTCAATGGCATCGATTGATGCTCGCCCTAAGTCGCATAAAACATTTGGGAAAATCGCTCGGCGATCTCGCGCTCTAACGTGAAGCCGGGATCCTTCGCTTCAAGAGGAGCTTCTTTTGCAAGGCGACCTGCATTCTTCGGATAGGAAATTTTCTCAAATTTCCCAAGTTTCTTCTTGCTTGCAAGCGTCTTTAAAATTTCATATAGCGGCATGTTTCGCAACGCTCAAAGAGAGGCAAATTTATCTCAACTTTCGAAATACCTCTTTGAAGCGAGCAAATTCCTCGTCATATTCGACTTGACAAGTCGACTCGGAAAGCAGGACCGGAGGAATATGCGTGCGAGGATTAGCCTGCAGGGGTGCCTCGCGGTCGACCTCGCGACCGCTGGGATGGTCGCGAGGAATATCTTTGTCTTGATCTCCTTGTTCGGCGTGCGAGCTTGCGGGCGTTAGGTCGCTCGCGAGCAAATCTGGCCTTCGATGCGTGGATGGCTCATGGTCGGGTCTTGTGGCGCTGGTCGCTCGCGAATGCGTGGACAAAATTTTGGATTGCTCGCGATCGGGCTCATGATCATGAGCTCGATCGCGAGTTCTGCGTCGAGAATGTTCTCTTGCTCTTCTTTCTCGGTAGGGCTCGCGTGGGCTCGTCCACCTCGCCCCGAATGGCGAAGCATTGACTCTTGGGTTCACCTCCGTATTACTCGGAAATTGGCCCGTCTTTTGTAGTGCATTCACTTATGCGGCAATTTGACCGATTTGAGCTTCCAACATCTTTATGTGTTTCCCATAGCCGTCGCGATCGACTCAGTGATTTATCTTACGCGGTATTGCGATGAGCGAATTACGATTCGTTGCCAATTGTTGGTTGCTTACAACCAAGCGATGCATCATGTCTTGAGACTTGGCTTCCTCGGCTCTTGAATCGAATTCGAGTATTGAAGCTTGCGGAAGGTTGTTGGAAATTGAATGATTCCTACGATTGATGTGGTGGCGTTTTCGTCTCAATCGACTCTTGAAAGAGTGAACTTCTTCATGAGATCGTCATATTTTGAATCACTCTCAACAACGGTGCTTTGAGCGATGGCGTTCTCTCCGTTGGCCATTGATAGCTGTTGGCACCATCTCTTCTGTCTGACTTGCTTGATCGATTGGTCGGTTTAATAAGCGACCCCGCCGACGATCTACCATGCTCCTCGTTTGCCGTATCGGTCCCACCGTAGAATTGTGTGATTTGTTGCTCCTTGGAGAACCCATGTTGTGGACATCGTCTCGATAGACCTCTGAATCTCTCCCATGCCTCGAATAATGATTCGTCGTGGTTCGCAAAATGAGAGATTTCGGCAATGATCTTCTGCGCTTCGCCCGCGGAAAGTATTTTGAGAGAAACTTCTCACAAAGTTTACAAGTGTCGATGCCACTCGGTCAAACTCTTGAACCAATCTTCCGCTGGTCACAGCGAGAAACCGAACATCTTGTCCGGATTGTGTCTTGTGGCACCCCATTACGCTTGATGGTGTCACAAATGTCGGAAACGTCTCGAGATGCACATTCGGGTCTTCCGTGACTCCTCCCCAAAGCGCTCTCCTGGACCATCTTGATCGGGGCGGTTTGAGCTCGAAATTATTGCATCTACGTGCGGCCCCAACCGCCTCCTTGGAACTGCCGGTGGGATGTCGATACATGTGGTTTAGAGGTCTATCCTCTGGAGGCGGGGACAATGATTCCCATATTAAATCATCGTGTTGCATCTCTGCAAAGTCGGCTAGCATCGTGCTACTTGCTCGGGAGGAATGCCCGATTACTGCGGTTGGTCGCCATTTCAGCCCGTCTCTTCTCTCGTCCTTCTCTCTTTGAGAGCTTTCGATCTCGGGATCTAATAATCTTCGGGAGGTCCACGAGATCTTGTCGCATAAACCACCGAGAAACGAGAGAATTTAGCTTGACAAAATAAATAAAATAATATATATATATAACTTGAATTAATAAATCCAAATCGTCAAATTATTCCTATGCAATCTTAACAATCCCCGGCAACGGCGCCAAAATTTGATCGCTCATTTTCACACGTAAAAAGTGTAAGTATGGGGTTAAGTATCGTATCCACAGGATTGTATCACGAAAACATAGAAGCTAACTCAGCGACAATTCATCATTATTGAAACACGAGATAAAGGGTGAGAGGTTTTAGGGCTTGAATTTAATCAAAGCAAAGGTAACCAAACAAGAATATAAATAACGCAATAAAAACACGATGAAGACTATAAGAAAGACTAACCCTAGGGATGCACAATCCTATCCACAACGATGTTTATCACGCTTATTACTAACCGTTTTAATCCGGACAAGGCGGAAGATCACATATATAACCAACAACTTGATTCGACAATTCGGCGATTGATTACTAATTTTCCCTATTACGATTCGTCTCTAGAGGAAAATAAGCAACTCGAATGGATCACTAAGACTATGCTTCCTACGAATGTCCTATCTCGATTCGACTCGAGGCTTATTCGTATCATGCATTCAAGATCGATTGACAATTAAAGCGATTCGTAATTAGCGGCAACTATGATATGCATCAAAATTGATTAGAAATCAATACATATAAATAAGCACCAAGAATCATGAATCGATGCACGGAAGGTAAATAACAATAGCGAGGAATCACAACATATAGGATCGGATCATGCAAACCCAGGATTAGAACAGAAAACTAGCGTACATAATAAGCGGAATGAAATACGATTTAACCATAAAGCGAAATTAAATATATAAAACCCGTAGGAAGCGTCGGATGAACAATGGTTGGTCTTGAATCCGATCCCTGCGACGAGCGGAAAATAAAGGAAAAGCGATCGGACAAAACGTTCCGATCGATAG
This sequence comes from Salvia rosmarinus, assembly GCA_036937905.1. Lineage (NCBI taxonomy): Eukaryota > Viridiplantae > Streptophyta > Magnoliopsida > Lamiales > Lamiaceae > Salvia > Salvia rosmarinus. Next base: position 41,486,140 of record CM072822.1, on the reverse strand, counting down.
CAACGATAAACTAAACTAGAATAACGTAAAAACAATACTAGAATTAAACTAAGCGAAGACTAAAGCTAAAGAATTGAAAAGCGAGGAAAAGCGAAGTAAAACTAGTGCAGGCGTGATTGGAGGCTCAGGGGTCTCGGGAGGCGCGAGTGGGGTGTTGCCATATATATAGGCACACCCCAAACCCTAATTTTTCCTTCTTTGCGCCGTCTCGCGACCACCCCTTCGCGGTCGCTAGGTGTGGTCGCGAGGTAACCTTCGCTGCCTTACCGCCATGATCGCCTCTTGCGCTCGCTTGTGTACCTCGCGACGACTGGCGGTCGCTATCCATACTCAGTGGTCGCGAGAAATCGTCGATGGCTTTCGCGCTAGGCTTCGCTCGCGGGCACATTCTCATGATCGCGATCTTCCGGGTTCTGGCGTGTTTCCTAGCGGCCGACCTAGCGGCCGCTAGGTGGTCGCTAGAAACACGCCCGATTGTGTGTTTTGGCTCGTCGTGGTTCCTTGCTTCGATTTTCAACATATAGACCTACACAACACCAAAAGAACACCCAAGAGCGATGTCTTCTAAAATAGATAAAACATTAGGAATTGATACGTGGCACATTAAGCGAGCTAAACTCGTCTTCAAATATCGACTATAAGCGTGTAAAATGCGCGTTTATCGGTTGGTGAAAACCCCAACTTTGTAAGGTTGGATTTTTATTTTATTTGATCATTTTGAGTTCATATTTGGATTCTATGACATGAATAAAGCTTAAAATTATTTATTCGGATTTTTCGGCGACGTATTCAAAAATTGGAAAATTTTAGTTTGACGCCGAGTTTGAGTTTTGATGATTGATTAGTGATCTTTAATGATAGTTGAGCATATAAAGAGGTTCATCTAAGATAGATGACGTGTTGCACGATTTTCACGTTGGACATACGCTATGTTTGTAGGATATTGTCGGTTTTTGGTTAAGATTAGACGGTTTATACGCGTTGATGTGTCTAATATACTTGTTTGGCTATATGAAACTTAGTTAAGAGTAATTTTAAAGTTCTAGGTGGCATGACATCCGAAGCTCAAGGACGAACAACCAAGCAAGCGCTTTATTTTGAAACGTCTACACGAGGTCTATCTGTAAGTACGTTGTATGGTTATAATCATTGTTGTATTTTGTGCATGCATGTGAACTGACTATGTGACCCTCAAGGGGTCGAGGCTGTGTGCTGTAAAGAATAACCCTCGAGGAGGCCCACAAGGGGCTTAATGTTAATAAAATACCTCGATGAGGCCCACAAGGGCTCAATGTTAAAGAATTACCCTCGAGGGCTACCCAATGAGTTAAATAATGAGTACCCGCAAGGGTAACTACTAATGAAGTAGTTCATTATGTTGTGTGCAACGCAATTAGTTATAACTGCTTGCAGTGTATTCCCCACTGAGTATGTTCGGATACTCACATCCCCTATTTTGATATATGTTTTGCAGGCTGAGAAGTTGACGGTTGATGTTGACGGGAATGAGTCTCACATATACATTCTCTCAGGATCACGTTTATGTGAATATGTAGAAATTATGTCAGTTCTCAAGTGTGTTTAAGAACACACTTAGCTGGTTTTTGGTGAAAAACTAATTTTGAACTGCAATGACGTTTAATGAGTATTTATATATTTTGATGAGGGATGTGTCCCTAGTTACTGTTGCTTTGTTGGTGTTTTGTTTCAAGTTGGCATATACATATTTATAGGGTATATAACGTCCGTTCGTCGAATTTTTATAATCTCCGCTGCTTATATATATAATTATTAATATCATTATTATTCTATAATTTTTAAAGATATAAAGATTTTAGTAATGTCTCTGTTACAAGAATGAGGGCGTTACAACTATGAACTTTAGAATATGACATTTACTATAGCATAACTTGAAATTGCTATTGTTATAACATTTCTTTGATCATTAAGATCAAAATAATCAATCTATATAATAATTCGAATTTCTAAGAAAATGATTCTTCTATTTTCAAATTCTAAATTTTTTTTATCATTCGCATTTTATTTCACTAGTTGTAATTAAATATTTTCTATCGTATTCACTTCTATTTTCTTTCTTCTTAAGGATGTAATGCTCTATTAGACCTCTAATCCTTAATTAATTACTGTTTAAAAATTAGGGGTATTGAACTTTTGACAAGTCCTTCTGTGACTTGGGTTTGTATTGAAATATCTTATTCCTTTCATTTCATGCATTTACGAGTAGTTTGATAGTTAATTATATTGATTTAGTTATATATATATCCGCTGTATTATCATATCAGTGGCGATCCGTTCAATTCACACTACCTCGAGAAGTTGGGTCATCACAACCTTACTCCACCAATTTAAGAAACAATTTGTGCTCTCAGCTCCAAGAGTCTGCCAAAGTTTTCACTCGAAGCAATGAGCATCGTCGCCACCTCATCTCTTACATTTCTTTTTAATTTGTGCCAAAGGTATATCCTCATCTCTGCATCCTTGGAATGGCCCAAATTATACATGCATATCCATTTATATGATTGAATGTGTTGGGTATTCACTTGTATATAGTTGCATGTTAATTTAATTAGTAGAATCGAGACTTTCAGTTATTGTACATTAGTGGGATGAATTGCATGTTGGGTTTGATGAACTTGGCTGTGAATTAGGGTGATAAGTTCACCAATTCGTGGGTTGTATGTACATATAAGGGTGTAAACAAACCAAGCCGTTCGTGAGCTATTCGGAGCTCGACTCAAAATAGCTCGTTCGAAATTCGTTCATTTTGAAAATGAACCGAACTCGAGCTCGATAGGATTTTCGAGCCATGCTCAAGCTTAGGGATGTTCGGTTTGTGAGCTCACGAACATGTTCGGTTCGAACTCAAACGAGCCAGCTTGCGAACACGTTCTACGTGAACATGTTCGCGAACATGTGAAATTATAAATTATTTTTATATATTTTAAATAATTAAAACTAATAATAAATTATAAATTATATTTTTATTGAAAATTAATAACAAAATTGATATTAATATAATTATAGTTCTAATAATAAATTATAAAATTTAATTATTCTTCAAAAACGAGCATAGTCGACCACGAGCAGAATTCGAGCTCGAGTTCGAATATATCTCATAAACGAGTAGTTATCAAACCGAATTGGAACTGCTCGCGAGCTCAAAACTTTTACAACTAACCGAGCTCGAGCTCAATTTAAAGCTCGAATTCGAACTCGAGTCAAACTCGAGCCGAATAAAATTTAAACGAGCCAAACCGAGCATGGTTATGTTCGATTCGACTAGATTCGTATACAGGCCTACTACGCATATGAGGTGTTTGACAAATTACTTGTGTGAATTGGTAGGCTAGAGTATGGTTTAGTTATGCTTACTGAATGGGGTTGGTTGTACCAACCATGACTTTATAGAAATTAATCATTTATATTTTCCTAGTTATATGGTTACCAAATTTTACTATGCATAACTTATTTTACTATGTATAATTCAAGCATGTCTAGTATGCCTCTGTAAAATTTCAGGTCGATCCAAGGTATTTTACTATTTTAGTTATATTTTCCAAACACATTGCACAAAACCGCCAACTTGCCCTATTCATCACCCACAGTTCATGGATTTCCTTTTGAGTTTGGATTATTAGCAAACTTTCAAATTTATTATAAAAAATTTTAGGATGCTCAAAAGATCTCTGTAATTTTTCAGATTTTTCTAAAAATGTTTGTTATTTATATTTGTATTTACAAACGAAATGTGCAAATCTGCCACTGTATGGATAGCTTGTTGTAAAATATTTTTATCTCTCAATCTATTGCGAATCATTAAGTCATGCTTTTTCCACACTAAACTAGACTCAAATGGATTTCTAAATTGATGAGTCTTATCCATAGTTTCTCCACAATAAGCTCTAAGTGAATTTTCAAAGTTAATACATCCCAAAGAATCTTCTTAACAAACTACCTTAATCCAAATTCTATTTTAATAAACTGTTCAAGTCCGACTTTTCCGAAAGATGTTCGAACCATTAGTAGTCCAATTTGATTTCAGTTTCTTCATAAAAAATGTTCCTTACGATTTATAGTTGTGATCTGGAAAGTTTGATCTTAACCTAAGTCCTTTTGATGTGCTTGTCGTCCACCCAAACTCACCTACCCAAATTGTTCGTTTTCAACTACAATTTTTAGCTTCTGTATGCCTTTATGCATCGGGTACCTTCCGAGTCTTTCTTAATGAAATATGTAGTTCTTGTTACAAGGTTTCCAGAATGGGATCTCTTCCATTTTAGTATGATCTCTTCCATTTTAGTATTGTGAATAAAAAGTTACGAGCCTCGCAAAATTCCTCGTCACTAAGTCAAATCTGAAAATCCTGAAAAATATTCAAAGTGTAGTGATCAGTTTCAAGTTACCCACTTTGAGACCTTATATCTTCAGAACCACAACTCATTTAGACTCGATTCCTTCTAAGAACTTGTACTATATATTTGTAGCTTTCCATAACATGTCTTTGTGAATCCATAAGTGTTTTGAGTTGAGAGATATGAGTGGTCAAAGTAGGCCACTTGGGAAGTCCTTGCTGGAATTTAGCACCAAAAAATATAGCTAAAATATAATTCGGCCTGAATTTAGCCCCAAATGTCGTTTATATAATTGACTGTTTTATCTATGGTAAATTTTCGAGATATCAAGTCAGATTTAATTTGATGTAAATTTGAAATCATGATAAAATCACTAAAGTGATTAGGCTTGAGTATTTTATGATAATTTTTAAAGTTCGTGGAAAAAACTAAAATAAGTCCAAAATTTGTGTATTTATACGCCAGTAACCTTAAATCAGCATGGTATAATCTATATAACTGGAAAATCTCTAAACATGTTGCTCGTATCCACCGGAAAGCAGCTTGGTATAATCTATATAACTGGAAAATCTCCATTTCAAATTCCACCACATGGCCACAAAGTTGATCAAATCTAGAACTATCGATGCTAAAATCTAGAAACACAAAATCTAGGAGTTGATTTTTATCCAAGAATCAACTATTATGTAGCTTATAGATAATCTGCGAGTTTTTCTGTTGAAAATACAATATGGAGAAGTTCTATTAAAACCAAAGTTCATCTCTGAAGCGGAGCGAAATAGAAGTTAGAAGATGGAGAGTGGCAATGAAAGATTAAGACATGTGATTACGCTTCTTTAAAATGTAGACAACTATTCAGGGGATAAATATAGCTTGTGTCTCTAATTTTAATGAGTTTTTGAAAAATATGTCTAATTTTGATTAATACATTAAAATGTCCCTAATTTTGATGAGATTTTGAAAAATATCCTCAAGTTTAGTCAGTTCATTAAAATGCCCCAAACTTTGACAAAATTTTGAAAAAAGCCCTAATTCAAAATTTTCGACGACAGAATGCTGAGTCAGTTCACCAAATTCTCGTGTGGATTATGACTCAAATGACTTGACATTCCGTCGTCGAAAATTCTGAATTTCAACAATTTTCAAAAATATCATTAAAATTGGGGACATTTTAATGTATTAACTAAAGTTTTGAAAAAATTTAAAATCTTGTTTAAGTTGGAAACTTAAATTGTACTTATCACAACTATTCATCATGGAACATATCCAGTGCTTTGGAATCTTGTTTGGAGATAAATATTATGGTTTTAATTTTTTGTCATCTTTAGCAACGAACTCGAGGGAAAAATGAGAAGCTCTGATAAACTACTTAATGAATATGGTACAGCCAAAAAACTACTTACCTTGTGATGCAAATGCAGCAAATAAATTCAACTAAATGGGAAGACAAAACTCCAGACCTACACAAGTTCCTTCTTTTTTGGTTCGAGTATAGGAGGGTCGACATCAATTCCCATATTTGCTGCGGTGCCTGCTATAATTCTCATTGCTGACTCCAGAGACGAACAGTTGAGATCTGGAAATTTCTCCTGGGCAATTGTCCGCAGCTGGTCGATTGTTACCTTACCAACTTTATCCTGCTTAGGGTTCTGGGAACCTTTCTCTGCACCTATGTAGTAAGAAGTAATTAGCAGCATAAGTCGATGCTTTTACAAAAAAAACTAAAGTTTCAAGTAAAAAATTAAAATTAGACTTCCTAAAAATAATTACCTAAATGAAATAAATCAAGAATAACATGATAAACAAGTAAGTAGGTAACAAGTATCTTTTCCATTTACACAGTAAGGAAAAGTCTTCCAGGTACACCGATGTTCTAATGTGATAAGGATGCCTGTTCTGAGTTCGGAAGGCTCAAGATTTATAGTGTCAAACCAGTTTACAATGCCTTAATTAAACTTCATTAAGTAAAACAATTTTTCTTATCAAGCCAAAGTCCTCAAAAGTTCAATCTTGAGGGTCTTCTTTGGGAAGAACGCCCTTGCCACAACCCAATTAGGTATAATACAATCATATAGATATTGAGAATATTGAACATAATGCAGCATACAAAGAACGCAATGCCCCACAAACTACAGTAATGAGATGTTAGGGGTCCGACTCCAAGGGAAAATCATGTGCCCACTATCAAGCCAGCATGCCTCGTGTTGTTTTGCATCAATAAAAACTCCAAAGATAATATCGCATACCAAAATAGTAAATTATAAAATATGGATAGCCCTCAAAAGTTAAGAATACAGTCGGCCCACCCTTGCAAAGTATAGACTTTCTATATGTTCACCACGGTACCCTCTTTCTTTAGGCTTGCAGTGAATAAGGAGGATACGATGAAATATGCAGCGGCCATAGCTTAGAAGGACTCGTCAAATGCTAATATAAACAGTCAATTGCATAAACCTCTGCAATTCTAAGTCTATCTGTTTATTAATTTATTTATGTTTTTCCCCTGTCTTTATGATCTTTTCTCACAATATACATCATACATGCACATACACATAAAGATTCAAACGCAGAATCATTTCAACATCATCCCATCGATTTCAGTAATGAACTAATCCCACCCTCTTATAACTTTTGCCTTTTGTTTTGTATTGCTTTATCAATACATGGTTTCGTCTTTTCGAATATGGTCATCTAGTTTCGGACTGTGTGATTCTTCAAATTCTAGAAAACCACATACAATCCATACTCGCTAGTTCGCTAAAACTATCGTTTACATCCAATGCATCAACAACTACAGCCAATGAACAAATATAAGTTTTATATAAGGGTATGAGGAGAATACCAGCAGCTTTGAGCAACAAAACTGAAGCAGGTGGAGTCTTCAAGATAAATGTGAAGCTTCTATCCTGGAAAATAAATAACATCTTGCATAAATGAAAACAAACATTCACTGAAAAAAACATATATATGGTATCATGCATTCGCCGATTGACAGACTCACATCGAAAACCGTGATTTCAACGGGAATTATATAACCAGCCTTATCAGCGGTGCGAGCATTATAGTCCTTACAAAATGCCCCTATGTTCACACCCTTCGCGCCCAATGCGGGCCCCACCGGCGGCGCCGGGGTCGCCTTCCCCGCCTCCAGAGCCAGCTTCACCACCCCAACCACTGCCAACCAACAAAAAACAGAAAAGCTTTTTAATTATTTCCCTAGATTAATTTATCAGACGAATTTGGAGAAATTAACATTACAAATTGAAGCATTACCTTTTTTAGGTTTCCCGCCGGGTTTCGGCGGCGCCATGGCGATGACGGTGAGAGTGCGCGGGGTGGAAGAGAGGCGCTGCGGCCGCTTCTCGCTCATGAACTGTAGAGTGGTGGTCTGGTTTGAGGACAGATTGAGGGACGAAAGCATGGTAGAAATTGGAAGTTTCGCTTCGCCTTCACCGTTATGTTTCTTTGAAGTAGGGAAATTTCGAGTTGAAATGGAAATTGGAGCGTTGTAAACGCAGAGAGATGAAGAAGCCATTGAGGGACCTGAGAAATACTGGCCAGTAAGAGCGGAGCGAGTGAGCAAGAGCAACTGCTTATCCACACAAAACGTAATCCAGAGACAACTCGAAACGACGTAGTACGAACTTGGGCTTGCTTAGATTAGATTTGGTTTGCTGACGAGCCTTAAATCATACGGTTTGGGCTAGGGGTGAGCAAACCGAACCGAAAAAAGCAGAATCGAGAAGGCGAAATGGGCGGTTTGGTTGATTTGAATAATAATTCGGTTCGGATTCGGTTTAATTTTAATAAGAATTAATTCGGTTCGGGTTGATTTGGTTAAAAATTCGGTTTTAATAGAAAGCACGATAATATTATTATATTTTATTTTATTTTTTTTATATATATTATATATATATGTGTTATTTATATTATTAATATTTAAATTGGTTAATATTATATATATTTATATATATATAATTATATTTATATATTATATTATATATATTATAATATTTATATTAATTTTAATTTTAATTCGGTTAAAGCCGATCGAGACGAACCAAACCGAATATTTCGGTTCGGTTTGATTGATTTTTGATAATCGGTTCGGTTCGGTTTGGGTTTTAAAAATTCGGTTTTCGGTTTTGGGTTGGTTCGGTTTTGGACCGAGCATAATCTTCGCCTAGTTTGGGCTATGTAAATTGTGCTAAACCTAGGCTATTTATTTATGGGCCGGCCCATTGGATAATTTTTTTGTAAATGGAAGGTATTAATTAAGTGTTATTGGCATATAAATAGATGAACTTTGATGTGATTTTGGTTTTGCACACGACTTTGAAAATGAGTATATTAATACATGAACTTTGATATAATTTTAGTTTTGCACACAAACTTTAAAAAGAGTATATAAATACACGAACTTATTAATTTTACCATGATTTATTTTTACAATCAAATTGAAACTGACATGACATTAAATATGATGAGTCAATAATGACGTGAAAATAAATTAATAAATAAAATATAAAATAAACATTTACACTTGGCAAAACACGCACATTGATTCATTAACACACACAAAATATTATACACTTTACGAGAAAGAAATAAAAAATAAACGAATATAACACATACATACAAAACGAAGAGAGCACTTTAAATCTTAAACTCATCATTTATAAATGGAGTAAACGACGAACAAGTAAACTACTACAAATATCTTCTTCAGACACAAACTTTAGGATTTTTAACATCGTTGTCAACTCATCATATCTAATACTATGTCAGTTTCAATTTGACCGAAAAAATAAATTATGTTAAAATTACAACAATTAATAAGTTCGTGTATTTATATACTTTTAAAGTTCTTGTGCAAAACCAAAATCATATCAAAATTTATGTATTTATATGTCAATAACTAATTAAATACGTTTCCGTAATATAACTTGATATTGTTCATATATATATATATATATATATATATATATATATATCGAGATAAAGATCCTCCTAGATTACATTAATTACAAACCAATCTAGTGCATAAATGCTGATTAATGGATAATCGAATTTATTTTAAACGATATTATATTTTTATATATAAATTAATATTTTTTTCAATAATAGTATTTTTTTATAAATAAAAATAATGTATAATTTTATTCACAATTTAAAGGTTGGTTGTTACCCGAACTCAACCAACCCATTAACAAAAATTCTTCTATTGTATCCTTATATACACATAAAATTCTTGAAAAATAATTGATGTATAAGATCATTACCTTTGAGTAAAATGTAAAACATTTTTTTCTGGAAAGAATATAATAAAAAAGAATGTTGACTACCATCTTGAAAGTGAAAACCCATCAAAATTTGAAATAAGTACTATTTTTGGGGGGACACAGTACTATCAACATTATCATCAAGTTATATAGCATCAATATCTAGCCAAGTAGTACACATGAATGGTGACGTTCAGAGTAGAAGCTCCTCCTTCTTCCTCATGAGCCAAAATAAAAAAGTCAGATGCACCATAACCAACATAACATTATAGTAATAATATATATGATGAAACAAGGCTCAATTCGTAAGACGCTTGCTTTTCAATTAATAAATTGACTAATCAAGTAATTTAGGGGGTGTTTGGCTAAGCTTATTTTAGAGGGTTTATAAGTTCCAAGAGTTTATAATAGATAATGTTTCAATAGTTTATAAGTTATTAAAATATTTAGATAATTGATCTTATAAGCTAGATAAAGAATCGAGAGTTAGTGAGATAAAATCATAATTAGACAGATATAATTGACGCGATATGAAGTTGATAATGTATATATATAGAAAATAACGAATTATAATAACGTTATTTTGATAAATTCATAGTTGCTTATAAGCTAAAAAACAAGTTGAGATTAAGTAACTTATTTTTAAGGAAGCTTATAAGTTGTTGTAACTTATTTTCACAACTTATAAGTTGTTTGATAGCTTATTTTGTCAAATACTTTGTAACAACTTATAAACTATTTTATAAGTTTAAGCAAACACACTCTTAGTGTCCCTAAATCTAATGGGTGTGAAGTGTAACTTGTAAATAAAAAATATATAGATATATAGTAATAATACGACTGACATGCTACATTCAATTAATCTGAAAGGTCAATAGTTTCTCTTCTTCTTCATTTTTTGTTTGTTTGAAGGTCTTAGTTAAAATCGCTGTACTCAATCATCCACATCCATGGCGCGACAAGCACAAGAAGATGATGGCACCATTTCCTTCTAGAAGGTACCTACGTGTCACAAACAGACTTAATTTGATTGTTATCACTCTATTAAAAATCGGTATAGACTACGGCGTTATATGTGTAGTCGTAATGCGTTCGTGGTGTAGAGAAAGTGGTGTAGAGAAAATGAGGCGTGCATACACTCGACTTTTATGTGTAGTCTATACCCATTTTATGACTACTGCTTTCACATAGACTACGCTTTTACTGCGTAGTCTATCAACAGAACTACAAAATTTCGCACATACACTCTGCTTTTATGCATAGTCTATACCCACTATAGACTACGACTTTTGAGGTATTAATTACGGCTTTTTCGTGCGTAGTCTATCTTGAGCAGACTACACAAAATTTCGCACACATACACACTACGCTTTTATGCGTATTCTATACCACTTATAGACTACTGTTTTTGCACATACACTAAGCTTTTACGCCGTAGTCTATCTGGACGGACTACAAAATTTTGCACATACACTCGCGCTTTTGTCGTAGTCTATACCCAGTATAGACTACGCTTTTGGCATAGACTACGCTTTTGCGCGTGGTCTATCAAACAGAACTACACAAAATTCGCACATACACTACGCTTTACGGCGTAGTCTATATGTATTAACTACGGTTTTGAGTTTATTTACTACGGTTTTAATGCCAAATTTACTCGTTTTTCTATTACAACCGTAGTCGATTTAATAACAACTTCTGGTTTTTCGATTTCAGCAGTAGTTAATTTCTTCATTTAAACACTGCACAATTAATAGCATATGACAAATGAGATTGAAATATCTTGCGACTACGTTCGAAATCACTATCTGAAAATATCTGATCTGTTTTCATTCTGACTACAAAATCCTATACAAAAATATCTGATCATTTACATTACAACTACAAAATCCTTATCTGAAAATACTATGCACATCACATAACAAAACAATAAGACCGTATCCCGTATCACGGTACAAAATAATAAAAAGATCATTAACACAACTAAAACATCACGAGACTATATGTGAAGAAGCGTGAAATTTGCCCGTTCAACGCGAACTTCATCGATGTCCTCTTGAGAGTAAGACCGATTTTGAAACTATTAACAATTCGAAAATAGAATATTAGTACTCTTGTATGAAAAAATGATTATATTAAAGATTTTTACCCAATAAGAACATAAATGAAATGTTTATCTTACGTGTGAGCGTAAAGAAATGGAACCACTCTTCATAACTTCTTGATTATATCTTTCGTGAAGCGTGGTACAAAGAACTCGCATTGCTTGGAATCGGGTGGGTTATCTTGGACACCTTTTAAAATATCAAATATTAGCAAGAATGCATGTATATGAAATCGACATAAAAAAGAAAACAAAAGTGATTTGATAAATGAAAATACCTTTACAATCTTATTAAATACACAAGGTATTGAAAATACACAAGTTATTCAAAAACTTATCATAAATAAAGATAGCTACACGGAAGAAAGGGTGTTGAAGGGCCTCAAGGTACATTGGCCTCTTGGATGGATTCCACGAATAAAGGAACAAAACATATCCCGCATAAGTCTTTGATGCAATCTGGTCGTAGGATAATGAAAACTTAAGGACTTTCAGATTAAGCAGGCTCAACTACTAAGCGAGAAAAACTAATATAAATATAAGCACCGTAAAGGATAACTTGAAAGTTTAAGCTATTAAAAAGTGCGACCTCGCATATTTTGGCAAAACCATTAATTAAATCGATTTTGTCCTTAAACTTTGCAAGGAAGATATAGTTGGCATAGATAAAATTGACAATGACCTACTGAGAAAAGGCTAATATAGTCTACATCTGGAGAATAAAGACAATGAGTATATGCGAAACATGTGCGTCTTCTCTCGCACGCAAATTTTGGCGATGGGGTCCGATGAAGTCATTGATCACACGATAACAAGGTATAGAAACATGAAATTTAAAGTCCACAATATATATATATATATATATATATATATATATATATATATATGTCATTGATTGGAATCTCGAGAGTTAGCGATGGCGTGTGATTGTGTATAGTGAAAATAAGTGAAGTAGGTTTTTACTAATTCTTTTAAGGAATAAAATGCTTCGAAAGACATGATTAATTGTATAGGGGTAAATTTGGAGACATATAACTCGCTCGCATGTTTACATGATAATTGTTAATACTACTAACCTCATTGTAAATTTCAAGATATGACAACAGAGTAGGAATTGCGACACAGGTCAGAAAGGAAATTCTGCTAGCCGTTATATGTTGCTTATACATAAATATTATCTACTTACATCGACAAATGAATAAAAGGTAAAAGCAGAACATAGGCATGCATTGAAATATAATGTTTGATTAAAGCGATCGGGTAACCACAAAAGGTTCGAGCAAACATACATCTTGGATTATCTTTGAAGACATCCTTTATAATGACGGTATGATCCACGGAGAATTTTGATCTCACGATGCGCCCGATGGGGACAAGAACAGTGGCGTGCAGCGCTGCCTATAACACGATATGGCCTTAAAACATGATTGATAGCAACCTAGTCATGCGTGGCCAAAGGTTCAGTGTAAGTAAGTTCGGCATACCATTCGCCGTCCATTCGCGCTTTAACTACAGGTTGAGCAACTATTTCGTACACTTCGGATGTTGTATTAGACCCAAAACTCTATCTGTTAGGAAAATGAATTTGCAAATGGCAAAACATCATAATTAGATAATAACAGAGTCGAAATGAAGATAGGCATAACAATAATATTTGGGTCCTCATTCAAATGTAGAAAATCATGGAAGCAATAACACGGCGGTCACGATGGAAGTATCCACGTTGATGTATGTATGAGGGCTTGAAATACTTGGAAGCACCAATTTCTCACCAGGTTTACGTAAAAGTTTTCCTCTGTCATTCATAAGTGGTATAGATTGCATTCCTTAAAAATCAAAACAAGACACTCATTAATAAATAAAAATACCTTTATGATTTCCCAAGTTTCTTTAGTGATTCATGTATACCCAAATAAGAAACATGTATGTGAAATCTATCCGAAATCTTGGATTAAAATTCATTTTGAGTGAACTAAAACTTGTTCGACAAAGAATTTCACAACAAAGCTGAAAAAATTATTCTCGATTCTGTTTTTAACTATGAAATCTGATGCCTTTGATGTCTATGTTCTCCACGAATTACGATGTGAAGCTTGATCCTTTGCATTAAATCTCTCCGGGATCGTGTTATCTGTAGTGAAAATTGAAATCTCGTGTAGTGAAAATTGAAATCTCACACTTTGATAACATGTGGAAGCTAATTTCATGTAGTGAAAATAGATGAAGAATCGAACAATAATATACTAGCCGAATATGTTTGAGATATGAATTTGAGCATTTAAGACTATAAACAAGACAAAGAATGCTATGTAGGTGCGGTGTTCCACTATATTCATCGCATAAAAGCACAAACGCAGAAAAGCACCCCAAGGCAACATTCGCATTTATTCTCACGAGTGCGAGGCTTTCGACAAAGATGTTTAGAAAGGCGGGCGACGGACACCAATTTAGATAACGAGTTATCCACGAACCGTGACAAACCCATTCTTGGATGACCATGGTTCCGATGTCCATGTGTTCATCTCCCGAGATAAAATGTTCCATCAACTGCATCGAGAAAAGGCCACTCTGAATTTTTCCTTATTGATAACATATTGTGCATCGTAAAAAGTAACAATGTGCAAATCAATTTAGATGTTATATGGTAATTCTGATGCAATTTTGAGAAAAGAAATAATCTCTGGGGAGACCACTTTAACGATGATGTGCCTCAAGGCCCTTCGAATAAGTGCCCACCTGTCATTAAAAGTAAGAGGTCGAGAGATAAGAAGAAGAATATAACATAGCAAGCATGAAGTCTACAACTATGATTATATCTTCTTTCAAAATTTTGCGAGTTTGATTGTTTTGTGATAGAGATAAGTAGACATACCTGTGAAACATCCCAAAGGGTGAAAGATGAAATTTCATATGACGATGCTAAATATGTAAAACCAAGTCAAAGAATATTACGGATTCTATTTTGCTTAAATTTGACCAATAATAGGACGCTAAGCTAGGAAGAACTATAAAGATAAGAATAGAATAGGTCTTTAAGCATAAGCAGAAAAAATAATTAATCATCATTAAGTAAATTTCATGGTATTTACCGAATCATTGTAGTCACGAGATCGTCACTTGATGTGGTGCGAAACAAATGCTAAAATCTGTTTGTGTTTGTGTGACTTATCTTTGTGAAGATCAATCTGAGTTTAAGAGATAACGAAAGACAAGACAACTACTTAAATGTGAATGTCTGCAATATAATTCTTACAGACATCATTAGTTTCCCTTAGTTTCTATATAGAACTATGCCTTCTTATGGTAGTACATATTAAGAAAATTAGATCTAGCGGTAAAACACCTTTGACTACTATCTTTGCAACAATAAAACTAGTCATATTTAGGGCATAAAAAGGCTTCATATAATAATCGAAAATCAAGCCGAATCGAGACTTTTCCATGACACTCACGCGGATATGTTCAATTAACAATCGAAAATCAAAACCTCCCAATCGGTTCATGATGCGAAGGCTGGATCTTAAGTTCTTGTTCATTTTGTTTTCAAGGAGACAAGCGAGTTATTTCCTCTGCTTGAGTAATAGGCGATCGGGAGGCGGACTTTTATCTTCACATGCTTACACTCGATAACTAGGAGTCATGTCAAGTGATAAGATCTTATTTCATTTAAAGGGTGAACCGTGTTGTACACGTGTGGCGTGATAATACTTGGAAATTTTACTTACATCCCCTCGAGTGCAAGGCGTTTAGCGAGAGATATGTCGATAATTTTCTCCAAGTTGTCGATCACACCCGACCAAATCATCAAGCGAGCTCGTGCGATCGTCCTTGATTTATCACAGCGATGGCGATCGCGCGATCAAAAGATTACCGGGTAAACAATCATCAACTTAGTTTCAAATCAATGTAGAGATTGATTTCTTGTCGAGAATATGATAATCTTTGAAAGGAGCGATTACTCTGATTACGCCCATGATTGATCCATATCTTGCTAAACTTCATAACAATTTTCATCCTCACAAACAACACAAATAGAAAATGAAATGAATAATCACAATTATAGATGTTGCGAGACATCACATGATGCATTCATCATTAATTACACTATCTAGGCGAAGAATAGTCTCTGCGATTGTCCGGACCGATGCGTGAAGCAAGTTTTCCGGACATGGTCAAATAAAACAATGCGTGAATATGGTGGAAAAAGTTGAAGCAACCTCAAGTAAAATGTTGGTGCTTTTCTAGCAAATTTTCATTCGATCTCGATCAAAACTTTAGATCAACGACTTGTAATCATCAATAATTTAACATTAGCATATCGGAAATTTATTTAAATTATAACAATCTCTCCCCGTCAACAACTTTACGATGGTATAATGTTTTGCTAAGTCATATCATCCTTTTGATCTAGTCTTAGGACCGAAAATTATGCAACATAAGCTGCCTTTGGTTTAGCTAAGTTGTTGCTATCTTGAATCTTGTGATAAAACCAAAAGTTTGTTTAATTAAAGTGTTAATTAAAATACTAAAAACCACATAGTTAACTATATTTGAGCTCGTGTAAACAACAATTAGGCGAAATATCACATATTAAAGTGATCTTAAGTATTTTGCATCGAAGTTGATTAAAAGGGCTCAAAGGCTCATTGACATTTATGATAAAGTCATGCTCTAAAAACATGTTAGCATTTCACTTTGCGAGTTGAGTGTAAAAGAAAACAATTACGCAACCATAAGTGAATCTTTGAAACAAAAGGATCGTTGCAAGAGATATTTTGATGGTATGAGATTACACCTATTATGGTTCCATGAAGTATCCTATTTGAAGGAGGCAAAGTTGACTAGTCGGCGGCAAAAGTGAGCTCTAAGAAATCGTTTGGCATTCGATATTCCCAGTGCTCTATAGCGAGACACAATCGATCATACGACAAAAATGAAATACAGATATATTATTTTCAAGATAAGAACTTGCAACCTACCAAACAATGTGCGATGATAAAGAGACTTAGCTAGAAGTGGAAGAAGCGGCAATGCAAATGAAAGAAAACAACAATTACAAGAACAAGGTATAAAAAGTGGAAGCAAGACCTTGGGCGGAGCAAAGATCGATCTCGGCATCACACGTGCGGGAATCGCTCTCTCACGGTGCGTTTGAGTTTCTACGGTCATTTACGATAGCATTCTTTGCGATTTGGCATCCACTTTGCCGCTTGAACATTTTATCAAACACTATATAGCCGCCTTAACTTTCGATTCAATACGAATATCAGCGGTGATTACTTGATCTCGCCGATTCTTGCCTCGAGCTCACGATTACGATTCTCTTGGCTGCTAAAGATGAAAGGAGGGTTGAATGCGATTAGGCGGTCTTGCCTCCTTTCATATTAATCGGACCTTTTTGGGAGAAGGGGCATATTCTTCTTTGCTTCATCGTCGGAGGTGGAGAATCCGCCGTATTTTACTGGCGGAAGAGTGGCGATGGAATCCTCATCGTGTTCATCATCAAATCCGCTGCCGAGGTTGCGGATTACGACTGTGGCGGCAGGCGTGTAGAGAGGAAGAAAAGAAAAAAAGTGTGAAGGAAAGTTTATGGAATCAAAGAAAAGGGTGATGAAGAAGAAAATTGAAAAAATGGGGATTACAGGGACAAATCGAAGAGGGGGTGAGATTGTTTTGTTTCCTATTTTTTTTTTAATTTATAGGTATAGACTACTTTTTTTAAAACACGCACATAGACTACACTTTTTAAGCGTGGTTAATAGTTCATATAGACTACGTGTTTAAGTATAGCGTAGTCATATTTCAAAAAAAAATTAGCATATAGACTACGCTTTTGATAAAAAGCGTGGTCTATATAGATTCTGACTTTTAGAAAAGCGTGGTCATAAGGTGTAGAGAAAAGTGATATTTGTAGTAGTGTATGATATCCATTATTAAATTCTAAGCGATTAATTGGCTTGCAATTCACTCCATGGGGTGGGGTCCGATTATCAAACACGATCAGCGATGGATATACCTGACATCGGGCCCGATATAAATTGGCGGGGCATTAAGCTCGGACTACGCGAGTTCGGCGAAGACTACTAAGTCGGTTGCAACTCGAATCACAGTGGAGCCTTGGAAGATTGAGACACATCTAAAGAATCATATTTAGAAGATCTCGGTTTGAGATCTAGAGTCGATATAATCGTGTATAAATAGAGGTAGATTAGGCGGAAAAGATCATCTACCTTTTGTAATCGCTCCTCGTATTATCGATACACATACACCCTCTTGCTCTCGTGGGCGTAGATCTAATTCAAAGATCGAACCACGTAAATCCCTCGTGTTCATTTGCATTTATTTCCCTAACGAAATTAAGATCGATCCTTTGGCGTCGTGGGAAAAGAAATTTTGTGTTTTCGATCCACCTCACTACTACGGGAAATAATCACGACAATGAATACAAGAAGCGTTACCTCGAGTGATAGCGGCGACAACAACGGCGGCGGTAGCGTCAAACCGGCGTGGGAAAAGCCGGTGAAGACCTGACCAGAAGAAGGGCGTGCAAAGCCTCGATGGCGAGGCCACGCGATCTACGTAAAGAAGAAGACCGCCCACGACGAAGGAGATTGTAACGAGAGGAACTCCAAACACCGCGAGATAAACCTCGGCGAGGCGGTTAAAGGTTTCTAGATAAGAACAAAGCTTCCTCCGGTACCTCGGTAGAGAACAAGGTCGGCACAATCACAAAGAGGGCCGAAGCACCGTCGAGGCACAAGCGGCACAATGAGGTGAATCCCCACTACGGATGGTAGGTGCTGCATGCTGCCACAATGCTCTACGAGTGGGTTTCCAAATGACCATACAAGGATAAGCAGCGTGGGGCGGTCGGTACAAGCATCGCGAGGTCGATCCTCGTAATTACTAACAGTCCGTGAGACAAACTCGACATCCCTCTGGGAAGGCGGTTTGATGGATATGGGAAGATCGTCACCTTTCTCCAACAAGATACTTGACACCCCTTTCTCGTGAGATACTTGACACCCTCTCCCGAGATAAGTGCAGGTGCGAGCATCGCCATCCCACCTGTAATGACTGCGGGATCATGAGAACTTCTTTCACAATTCGGTACAACATGATCGACCAGCGCCTCAACACCATTCATATATGTAAGTTTGTTCCGGGAGCTTACGGTCGACAACGCCGCGGTGGTTCGACGGTCTACCTCCGGCAACATTGGATCTTCTGAGAGACCTAATGGAAGCATTCCGTGAAGGTTCTTCCAAAAATTTGAGTCAAAAACCACCTCGGCTCATTTCCTCACCCGTGAGCAAAGCGAAGGTGAGTCCATCGGCGACTTTATAGCGAGGTTCAACAAGGAATGCTTAAAGGTCGAGGGCGTAAGCGACCTTCTCATCATATCGGCTTTCGGCGGCATCTTGCCGGGGCCGCATATAGGAGATCGTCAATCTGAGCCCGTACTACAGCCGGAGACTATGGCGCATAGCGGATCGGTTCGCTAAAGCGGACGAAGCGAGAAAGGAAGAAGCGGGCGACAAGTCGAACCCTCGACAAGAGAGAAACAAGATGGTCGAGGAGACCCAGCCAGCGGCGAAGTGCCACGAAAGAATCTGATGTGGCCTTTATTGAATCCGGGGCTCGGGCCCGTCCCAATTGAACAACCTCGCTACGAGCGACCTCGGCATCGCCCCGACAAAGGCAAGGCGGAGATTTACGAGCTCCATACGGACATGTTAGAAACCTCGGCCCATGTCTTGGGGAGATCGAAGCACCGGTCTAAAGATAAATCTTCTTTCCTTCCATGAGGATAATGGGCGCGACACGGAAGAATGCGAGACCTCA
Organism: Salvia rosmarinus; assembly: GCA_036937905.1. Taxonomy (NCBI): domain Eukaryota; kingdom Viridiplantae; phylum Streptophyta; class Magnoliopsida; order Lamiales; family Lamiaceae; genus Salvia; species Salvia rosmarinus. The sequence goes on along the minus strand of CM072822.1, from coordinate 41,466,536 downwards.
TGGAAGATATCAAAAGTTAGTGCAGGGCGGGACCGCTTAAGAGGTACCGAGGGACGAGTCGACACGATGCTCCCGCCGAGGTGATAAAAGCGGAAGCCGTCGAAAGCAAGGGGCTGCGCCCCGCCGCAGCAAGCAAGACAGCGAAGAAGGTGACGAGCCCAATCGATGGGTCATCTCCACCATCACGGGGCTCCCGAGGCATTACAAAGTCCTCGATAAGCGGGGCGTAAGTCCACGAGCCGTGAACACAGTAAGCAAGAGGTTTAAGAAGGACGAGGCCATTACTACGAAAGTGATCTGTATCGACCATAGTGCCTCACGGGATGCCATGATAATACTGCGTGTCGCCCACAAGCTAGTTGGCGCATATCGTTGATAGTGGCGCGTCAGTGTAAGCATCCTCTTGAAAGAATGCCCGACAAGTTGGGAATAGAAGAGGGCGTCTCACACGGCACCTCACCACTTAGGAGTTTCGTACAAGAAGAGGCGCCCGGAGGGTTATTGAACTCCCGAATCACGGTGGGAAAAGTGCTTGACGAGCTCAACCATTGTGATACAATTCTTCGTGGTAAATGCGTACTTTCGTAGTATAACGTCGTACTAGGCGGGATGGCTAAATGCGATGAGGCGGTGTGTTGACATACCGCACGACGATGAAAATCCCGCGGAGGAGGGTGGCTATGATCAGGAGATCAGCGAAAGAATGCATGCAGTTGTCAAGAGGTGCGGGGACGTCGACCCGACACCAGGCATAGCAATTCTGAGCCCAGTCGAGGCGGGAAAAGACTTCGCTGATTCTCGACAACTCGGTAGAAGAAGTCGAGCTATCTGAGACGATCTCTCGAGGTCGTCGAAGTAGGCTCTGGAGGTACCGCGTGCGAGAACAGATAATCTAACTCTGAGAATCTGAGATGTCTTCACTGGTGGCCTTGACATGACGGGGTCTCGCCATGTATCATTACCCACCGACTCAACATTGATCGAATATCAAGCCGGTCAGGCAAAGCGGCGGATCTTTGCGGCGAGGCGGAACCGAGTCGTGTATATGACGGTGCATCATTTCTTGAAAGGGGCATATTCGAGTGAAGTATCCGACACGGATAGCCAACCCAATAGTGGTCGAGAAAGGAGGAGAAGGTTGGCGAATGTGTATCGATTACACCGATCTCGACAAACATTGCAGAAGGACTGCTCACCCTCCCTAACATTGATAAGAAAGTTGATGCTTTGGTTGGTAACAAGTCTTGACTTCTAGATCTATCTGAGGGTATCACCAAGTCACGATGAAGCGACGCAAGACGCTCAAAGCAGCTTTCATTACGGACTTGAGTGCTGCGTATAAGAAAATACCTTCCGGACTCGAGAGCAGGTGCCAGCCTATCAAAGGATGGCGGACAAGATATTTCGCCCTACATCGGCGAATGTGGAGGTTTCGTGGAGCGACATCGTCGTCAAAGCAGAGGAAGCCACGTGCGTTGGATCTCAGAATCATCCTCGGCCTACTTGCATAAAGTAAACCTAAAGCTAAACCCCAGTGCACATTCGCGGTTCGGTGCGGAAAATTCTTAGGGTCTTTGGTTTCTGAGAGGATTAAAAAGCCAACGATCTAAGGTTTAAACCATTTTGGAGATGAAGGAGCTAAAACGATTCACGATGTGCATAAATTGATGGGCTGCATAGCGGCGCTAAGTCGTTCCTTTCAAAGCGGCGGATAAGCAGCTCACTTTTCAAAATACTAAAAAGCTCGGAGTTCTCTTGGGATTATAAACATAAGTCGACCTTTGAAGACCTCGAGAACTATCTGCATGAACTCACATTATCCGTCCCGAAAGAAGGAGAAGTCCTTTCACTATACCTCGCGACTTGGACGAAACCATAAGTCTGCGGTTTGGTAGAGAGGATGGATGCCGACTCACATGTATTTCATCGGTAGAGCATAAAGGGTAGGAAACAAGATATCGACCTTTGGAGAAGCTCGCCCTTGCATTGAGTAAGCAGCTGCGAGGAGGCTGCGTCCTTACTTCCATCACGGATCCCATCTGAGGTTCTCACGATCATCCACGTCAAGTGTTGGCGAAGCTTGAGGAGAATCGTGAAGTGGGCCGTTGAGTTGAGCAAACATGATATATTTGTTTGCCCTCGTCAAGCCGTCAAAGGTCGGGGCGCAGCCGACTTCCTTGTGGAGGCTAACTTCGCGGAAAAGCCCAAGCCCACCGAGCCTACTCCAGACAATATCGAAGCCGAACTCATCAAAGAAGCCTCCAAAAATTGCTGGCAAATTTATGTGGACGGAGCTTCAGGGAAAAGCAGTGCAGCGGGCATCTTGCTTTTGGGACCGAAGGCGAAATCACTTACGCAGCCGGTTTAACTTCAAAATCTGAATAACAGTGGAATCGAGGCCTGTCAGGGACTTCGCCTAGCTCAAAGTCTCAACATCTGAGCCGTGCAAGTTCATAGTGACTCTCAAGTCATAGTAAGCCACATGTTGGGAGAAGTGCTGAAGGCAAGCGGGATGAAGAAATACCTCGAAAAAGTCAAAGCTTCATGCAGTCTTTCTCATACTTCGGTGATTCGCATACCAAGGGAGGCGAGAATAGCGGTGGCACCTTGGGCGGCCTCGACATCGACAAGCTCGCTAGTAGAGGAAGTTCAAGCGGAAGCATCGATGATACCGATGCGAAGTCAACGTAATCTCGATGAAGAACTAGCGGATGACTCAATCAAAGTATTTGGAGAAGGCGATTTACCCCATGACGGATGTTGGATTTGTATCTTGAAAGCGGTTTTGGTTGACCTTGTATACAATGTTTCTATTACCACTATTACAATCTCTATCTGAATTGATTACTTGATTGCATATATCGTGTCCCGTTATCTCATATATAAGTTAGATCATCAATGTAGAAGATCACGAGAAGTCGTATGATTGGTCGAGCTTAATGAGATATAAAAAGTTTCTGGTGAGACAACTTGAGGACGAGTTGTCGGTATAGGCTCTTGATATAGATAAGAAGTGACTTGACTTGGTTGCTTGTTGATCGCTCGCTTTTTCACACGTAAAGGTGTATATAGAAGGTAGCGAGTATCGTATCCATAGGGATTGTAATGCGAAAACACAGAAGCTAACTCAACAATGATTCATCATTATCCAAGCAACATAAATGGTTTGGTAAGATTTTGGGGCTTCGGACTTCAATCAGCGAGAGGTAACAAAGCAGAAAATAAAATAAAGCGATAAACACCGGATGTTAAAAAAGATAAGGACGACTAACCCACAGGGATGCATTAATCCTATCCCAACGTATGTTTATCATGTTCCTATTAACAATTTTAATCCGGACATGATGGAAGATCACATATATAACCGACAATTTACATTACGACAAAGCGGTGTAGATTACTAGTTTTCCACATTAACATTCGTCTACAGGTGAAAACAAGCAACTCCAAACAGATCACAAAGAATATGCTTCCTACGAATATCCTATCTCAGCTACGACTCAAGGCTCATTCGTATCATGCATTCGAGATCGATTGACAATTAATACAATTACGTAATTAACCGACAACTAGATATGCATCAAGATTGATCAGAAATTAACACATATAAATAAGCACCAAGAATCATGAATCAATGCCTGGAAGGTAAATAGCGATAACAGGAATCACAACATATAGGATCGAATCATGCAAACCCTAGGATTAGAACGAAAATCTAGCCAGACATAATAAACGGAATAAAATACGATTTAACCATAAAATAGAAATTATATAAATGAAACCCGTATTAGGCGTCGATGAATAATCGTTGGGCTTGAATCCCACCTCGGTAACGGAAAATTGCGGTGTCAGGACTGACGTTCGGATCGTGAATAACGTAAAACTAATGAAGAACAATGATCAAATCAACTCTAGAATGAAAATAGATGGAATCTAAAGTTAAAAATCTGAAAAGCGATGAAAAACTTATAAAAGGGTCTGGGCGTGTGTGCGGCGTTGAAGCGATGGGTTGTTGCCGTATATATAGGCATACCCCACCCTAATTACCATACGCTCGGACTTGACCGCGACGCCTCGTGATCGCTGGGTCGATCGCTAGGTATGTCTCATGGCGCTCTACCGCTTCGTGCTCCGCCTCCTTCTTGCTTCGCATGGTTACCTCGCATGACACTGCTGGCGGTCAGCCATACGATCATGAGAATGATCGTCGGTAAACTTTTTCGTGGCGGGCTTCGGCTCATGAGCACGAGGTCGTGGTCGCGGTCTCACTGGGTTCTCATGCGGGTTGCTAGCGGCCAGACTAGCGACCGCTGGGCGGTCGCTAGAAACAGTCGAGATGTGTTTTGGCTCGTGCGTCGTTCCTTGCGATTTTCAACATACGGACCTGACACCAAAAGAACACCCAAGCGATGTCGTCTAGAAATAGATAAAACATTAAGAATCGATACATAAGCGCATATTAAGCAGGCTAAACTCGTCTTCAAATATCAACTATAAGCGTGTAAAATCGCGTTTATCAAACCCCCAAACTTAAATCATTTTTGTCCTCAAACAAAACCAAAGCGAGGAAGAGCACAGCGAAAGATCAGCGAGCGTATGCAAAGATGATAACCATTCAGGCCTCGAAACATATCGGCGCTCAAAACATTAGTGCACATGGCGGCGTTAGTCGACTCGACCTAAACAACAATTGTGGCAAAAACTCATTTAATTCAACCCTCACAACGGCATGTGTGTAAAATATAGGATACACTCAACTCGTAAAGAAATGTCGGACGTGTATACACTCGGCGATCAATGCGATGCAACATCTTACCATGGGCTTGCGTTTCTCTAATATCTCCACGGCGTCGTTGTGTTCAAATTAGGATCAAAGAGGTCTTTTCATGGGTTTGTAATGTAGGCACATTGGTTAAGGTAGGATAAAATATGGCTAAGTGACTCGAGAATATTCCAAGCACCCCAATTTATACTTTTAGACACATATGGACTTTGTCCATTTTCTCTTCTTTCAGCGTGCTAAATCAGCGTTTATGCCATGAAGGTACCTATACTTTGATTAAAGACCCTTTATGCTCAACACTCATAGTGAACTTATCATATCTTTTTTCTTTTAACTTTCTTTTCTAGAGCTTATAGGTTTATCATTCACAACAAAGGTACTATTAACACTTACCATGGATGTATTTTCTAAAAGAAACTTTTCTCGTCATAACTACGTCAAAATTTCAACCCTTTGATTCCATATCCATCCTCACCTCCTATCATCCGGTTAATCAAAAGAAAATGTCTAATAAAGGCTCGAAGAATGACAAATGGTATATATCATCGGGTTAGTGTTTGGGTGAATATGTGGTTAACAAAGATGGCCTTTTATCCTTTCCAAATTTGAAACACATATGCGGTCTCGACAGAAAAGCGGCAAGTTTTAGAAGATAATCACATGCATGATATCACACAATTATGACTGTCAAAGATATGTATACGATTGAAGCTCAAGTCTCGCGGGATAAGCGAATGGTGAAAAACAACAAGCTAAGCCGTCTCGCGTCATTAAATGCGTCATTTTCTAACATATCACATGCGCACTATCATTAAATTTCACCCAAAATTTCTATCGTCATTGGCCACATGGATTAACACACTTCAACTTTCGTTGATCGGCGGACACAAAAGCGAAAAACAAAACAAAAACACGACCAAAAGACCCCAAAGCATAACAACTAAACCGCCAAGCACATAAACATAAGCGAGTTCTCAACCAACCAAACTCGTCTACCCCAAACTTATTGTGAACATGTGGAGCAATAAGGTTTGCGAAAAAAGTAGTTGGGAGAAAACTTACAACTTGAATCTTGTTACTCCGGTGGTGGATAAAATCACGCCGCGATTCCATTAACGCATCATCTCCATCATCTTACGTTGTTGCTCGAGATGTGCACGGTGTTGGGTGAAGAGGGCTTCTTCTTGCTCCATCATCGGTCAGTTCCGTCAATATGGTTGAGGCGACCATCTATTTGATCAATCGATCATAAATCCGGGATCGCCTCGAGCGGGTGGCGGGTACAATATACCGCCTGCCCGAACCCACTTGGCTCGACTTGCTGCCTCGTCGGTTGCTCGCCTCAGCCTCACCTTGCGCGTTCACGCTGCGTCCATCACATAGTGTGCGAGGAGCTCAAATTCCGGTTGGCATCAGCGTTAAAGTAACGACTTATCTTGGTGAGCTACGGATTAGGTAAGCGGCGGTTGGCGTTTGATCATATAACGACCACAAGTAGCGTCACGGGGTTCTCTTGAGGGCGTCTGGGCGTATAAACCGGCTGTCGGGGAAGATGTCGTGAGAGATCGGACTCTCTTGAATAAATAATCCCAAAAAATCAGCAATGGGAGATAGCGAATCACTATGCATATCTTGAATGCAGAAATCGTGTTTGCGTATGTGAAGTCTTGAGCTAGGAACATGCCGAGCATGCGTCTTACGGTTGAACATAGCTCCCGTCGGTATGCTCATATCTTGTGAGAGGGCCGATCTGCGGCGCTTGAGCGGCCATGTAAGGTGAACGTGATGAGCGGTGGAAGTAACGGACATTTGGATTCCGTGTCGAGCTAGCTCGATCTTGAGCGTCATAGTATGGGTGTGCTCGATGCAGGTCCATGAACTTTGGCCATGTTTTGGACCGTGTACTCGATGTCCCTATGTAGTTTCACTCGGATCTCCATTGATTATTCCATTAAGTTCATCCACGGATGGTTGGCGGGCTCGTTGTCGGTGGAACATGATGTAATCCGGCATTACGTTTGTCTTGTGGACATGGATAGTCGACAAAAATTGACATCGGGATCGGTATGTAAGATAGTTGGCCGTGATAAGCGAGTACAGCCGGATCTCGACAACCACGTCACATCATTGCTTATACCCATCTTTGACCGTATTGATGCACATGAACCGTGAATGCACATGCGTAATCTCCTGTCGATTCAACGACTTCTCGACGAGTCGTTCGGCGGTCGACTCAAAATTTTCTGGATCGATTCATCTTGTGGTGCCATGCGTGGCTCGTCGTGAGGCTCATCATGATGCTCATCGTGTAGCTCGTCGTGGAGCTCATCTTGTATTTCGTCGTGGGAAGTGGAGACAATGCTCTTTGCGCTTGACTTTGGCATGGTAGTGAGTCTGGCGTATTGTACTAAAAAGAATTTCAAAGTCGGTAGCGTGTATGGATGAAACTATCAAAACAACGTCAACCCAAAATGCTCAATATAGATCCCCCAAACTTCAACTTAGTCAAATTATTTCCCCATATTTGCATATGATCTTGCGAGATAACAACAAATGGGAAAACACACATCTGACAAAAATTTGCAAATGGACGCTCAAGGTAATTCTCGCGACCACACTTTCGCGGTCGCGAGGGTGGTCTGAAAAGCAAGGATTACTGCGTGAGCCAGGCGCCACGGCATGGCCATGGCGCGCCAGAAGCCCATATGACAAAGGTAATGTGATGGATCGTCGCCGAGCACAATAGCAGCCCGATTTTTAATTTTAAGCATGTTTCTCAAATTTTTGAACCCAAATCAACAATGTAGGTAAATTAGGCGAACAATATCGTGTATAAACATTAATAGACCTATCATTGGACAAACCATGCTCAAACACCAAACAAATCTAACAAAATAAGCCCTAGTTCCTCAAATTTAATTAAACCCACATCGATAGAATAAATGGATAAAATCCTTCCAAATCATGCTCGAAA